>BLAL01000049.1:0-454646 GCA_015698045.1 Rhizophagus clarus | reverse complement strand
TGTAAATTATCTTGTTCATGTTCACTTCCTTCCTCTCTCCTTTCATCTCTTTCTTATTATAATCACGTGAAGAGTTGGCAACATATATACGAATATTTTTGTTAGTCTTTGCAGCTTTTGTTGCCTTGTCTTTTTAGGTTCATTATAAAGTATTAGGGCGCAATTACTATATAAATTTTAAATCAAAAATATAATATTATTACTTTTTCTGTTACTCCTCTGCGTTTAGTCATGAAAACAAACAAGATGGTACTTATCGGTATTGTGCTAGTAGCAACGTAAAGAAATAGGTGATTCGTCACGTAAAGAAATAGGTGATTCCTGACGAAACGAATACAGCATCATCTTTATTTATTTATAGAGATTTCTTCCTAATATTAAGAAAAAATTACATCGTGACCGCAGCACATAAAGGAAATTGGGTTAGCATTCTCAAAAAAACGTTCATGGTTAAAGTTAAATCTTGGGATAGTCTGATCGGAAGAATTCTGTTAATGGGTTACACATCGGATTCTTGATGACTGAAATTTTGGGAATATTTCGGACCGTCTTAACGGTTACATGTAAAGAAATTATAATATGAGTATCGTAACTGTAGGACATAAACCGGAAATTTTGGCCAAAAAATTTTCCAATTATTGGAATAAATTGACTCGGGTGAAATCCTTAATGGGGTTAATAGTAAGGCTCTTTGTCCACAGAACATTAATGGTAATTTCGAGCAATATTAACGGTTACAAGTAAAGAACTTTATATGAATATCGTGATCACAGGACATAAACGGATTTTCGGGATAATTGATCAGGAGAAAAAATTTGTTAATGGTTACATAATCAGGGTGAAGAATATACGGTGTACGTACTATATTATGCTGTCCTAATACTTAAATAGAGTACATTTTTTTCATATGTTTAATATATTATATATTTATTTTAATAATTAGGATTGTTCTTTTAATCTAATCTAAATAGAAAAAATATTATATTAAATATTTAACAGTGCAATATTAATGCAATGTTTACAGTACATTGATGAAATTTTGGGCAATGGAAAAATTGCGGTTACATGTAAGGTGATCGCAGGACATAAATAGAAATTTAGATCAAAAAATTGGTCAGAAAAATTTTGTCAACAGTTCTGTTGATTCTTTATCTGCAAAAGATCTTTATTTGCAGCACATTGGTGAAATCTAGGGTAATGATCTGAAAAATTTGACATGAATATCGTGGTTGCAATAAATAAATAGAAATTTAGATCAATAATTGATCGGAAAAAATTATTAATGGTTACATTGATTTTTTATCTGCAGCGCATTGATAGAATTCAGGGGTAATCTGAAAAATTTGACATGAATATCGTGATCGCAAGACATAAACGGATTTTCGGGATAATTGATCAGGAGAAAAAATTTGTTAATGTTTACATAATCAGGGTTGAAGAATTATACTGTACGTACTATATTACTATGCTGTCCTAATACTTAAATAGAGTACATTTTTTCATATGTTTAATATATTATATATTTATTTTAATAATTAGGATTGATAATAAATTATTAACTATTCTTTTAATCTTAATAGAAAAAATATTATATTAAATATTTAACAGTACAATATTAGTGCAATGTATACAGTAAATTGATGAAATTTTGGGAAATGGAAAAATTGCGGTTACATGTAAGGTGATCGCAGGACATGAACAGAAATTTAGATCAACAAATTGATCAGAAAAAATTTTGTCAACAGTTCTGTTGATTCTTTATCTGCAAAAGATCTTTATCTGCAGCACATTTGTGGAATCTAGGGTAATGATCTGAAAAATTTGGCATGAATATCGTGGTCGCAATAAATAAATAGAAATTTAGATCAATAATTGACCGGAAAAAAATTGTTAATGATTACATTGATTTTTTATCTGCAGCGCATTGATAGAATTCAGGGGTAATCTGAAAAATTTGACGTGAATATCGTGATCGCAGGACATAAACAGATTTTCGGGATAATTGATCAGGAGAAAAATTTGTTAATGGTTACATAATCAGGGTTGAAGAATTATACTGTACGTACTATATTATGCTGTCCTAATACTTAAATAGAGTACATTTTTTCATAAGTTTAATATATTATATATTTATTTTAATAATTAGGATTGATAATAAATTATTAACTATTCTTTTAATCTTAATAGAAAAAATATTATATTAAATATTTAACAGTGCAATATTAGTGCAATGTAAAGTAAATTGATGAAATTTTGGGAAATGGAAAAATTGCGGTTACATGTAAGGTGATCGCAGGACATGAACAGAAATTTAGATCAAAAATTGATCGGAAAAAAAATTTTGTCAACAGTTCTGTTGATTCTTTATCTGCAAAAGATCTTTATCTGCAGCACATTGGTGGAATCTAGGGTAATGATCTGAAAAATTTGACATGAATATCGTGGTCACGATAAATAAATGGAAATTTAGATCAATAATTGATCAGGAAAAAAAATTGTTAATGGTTACATTGATTTTTATCTGCAGCGCATTGACAGAATTTGTTACATTAGTTCTCTATCTCGGAATTATGTAATGAAGTTTTAAAAAAAACTTTTCAAGTTGTTGACCCAAATTTCCTTTTATATAGTGCAGTCATGATATCACAGTCGTAATATTATAAAAAAATTTACTTTGTGCTTTTTTCCCAAAGAATTCAATTGATATTTTTTTTAAAGTTTGACTGTCCATATCTTATCAGTTACATATAAAAATACCACATCTCAGATCAGAGTTTTTAGATTTCTAATAAAAAAAGATAGAAAGAAAATGTCCTCTCCCAAACCTAGTAGAGAAGAAACAGGTATAAAAAAAAATACCTGGTATATTAATTCATTAAATAACGTATGATAATATTCAAATAGTTTCTTTCATATATAGATAATATGATATTGATCTCGCTAGACGATCTAATAAAAGAACAAACCCGATCGAACGATCTTCTCCAGACCAACATTAAAAAGAAACAGAAACGTCCGTCTCGTAACAACCGAGCGAAGACCATGGGAGATTGGGCTCAGATGGTGAAAAAAGTATGATCATTTGATTCTTTAATATTTTGTGATAATTTGAAATATTTAACACTTTAAAATTATTTGTTAGAATTGATATTGCCATTATATGAAATTAATATCTCATTAATATTATATCCACCTTCTTTTCAATTTATTTCAATAAAAAAATAAATCTTATGTAATTTTATAATTGTATATATCCGTAAAGCTCACAACTAGTGATTTTATCATAATAATTGATTGTAATAATTTAAAATCATAAAAATCAAAATTTCATATAAACTGGAATACGAATTGCTAACAATTTTTTCTGATCATTTGTCTTGTCTAAATGTGCTGCGATCACGATATTCTTAAAATGTAATGTCAATTTTTCAGAAAAACTTTGTTAACCAATTTCCGTTATGTCCAGCAGCCTATATAAATTTCTTTACATGTAATCGTCAAAACATCAATCCTAAATTCAAGAGCTTTGTTAACCCAAATTTCTATAGTTACGATGTTGTTCATTATATAATTCATTAGTTAATGTAACTAACTATTAACGAATTTTTTTCCGATCAATTATCCCAAAATTCGATGATCTAAATTTCCGCTTATGTCCTGCGGTCATAATATTCATATAAATTCCTTTACATATAACCGTTAAAGAAGTCAACTCTTCAAATCATTGCCTCAAAACTTCGTTAATGCATTGTAAGTAAAGAACCAATGTAGCCATTAAGAAAATTTCCGATCAATTCAAATTTCCGTTTATGTTCCGCGGTCACAATATTCATACAAAATTTCTTTGCATGTCGATTTTCCCAAAATTTAAGAAATTAGTAATCTAAATTTCCGTTTATGTTCTGCAGTCACGCACGATATTCATACAAAATTTCTTTGCATGTAACTGTTGTTAACACGTCAATTTTAGATCATTTTCCCCAAGATTTCCATTAATGTACTGTGATCCAAGAACTAATGTAACCATTGACAATTTTTTTTTCTCGAAATTTCAATATAAATTTCCGTTTATAAATTTCCGTTTATGTCCTGCGGTCACGATTTCATACAAATTTCTTTACATGTAACCAGATCATTGCCCAAAATTTCCGTTAATGAGAAATTTGTTAACCCAAAATTTCCGTTTATGTGCTGCGGTCGCGATACTATGATTTCCAATTAAAAATATTATAAAAGCAGTTAATGAATTAAATACACAAACGCGCATGGACATTTTTTAAATTTACTCATTTTATTATTCCTTATTATAATTATTATCATAGCCATGTTACGAAATAAACCTTGAAAAGCGAATATTGCTACATTACCTTTTCGTATCCGTAATAATTTTAGAAGGTTGCCCAACAGATTTTTATTATCGGATAATGATGACAATGAAAAAATGGTACAAAAAGATTTTGAAGATGATAATATTAGCGGCGAAGAGTATAATGAATATGGCGACGGAGATGATGATTTAGAACAACGAAGCGATGATGATCATATAGAACAGCGAAGCGATAATGGTGATGATTTAGAACAACAAAGCGATGATGATCATATAGAACAGCGAAGCGATAATGGTGATGATTTAGAACAACGAAGCGATGATGATCATATAGAACAGCGAAGCGATAATGGTGATGATTTAGAACAACGAAGCAATGATGATCATTTAGAACAACGAAGCGATAATGATCATTTAGAACAATGAAACGATAATGATGATGATTTAGAACAACGAAGCAATAATGAAGAAGGTGATACCAACATGATTTCAACATCATCAGAGAATGAAACAGAAAGCGATTATATAATGTCCTTAGAAAGTGATGAAGAATATGAAACAATGTCGTCAGATAATGAAGAAAGACATGATTCTGATATCTCAGAAGAAAAGCTATTTGTTGATGAAGCATTGGCTAAAGATAAGTTACCATCTTATGATGGTGATTTTGCTCCATATTTTCAAAATTTAACTACTGCTGCCTTATTTTGTTGGATTTATAAGCATAATATTTTAACAAATGCATATGAAGATCTTGTTGACATTATCATGAGACCAGAATTTAATAGAGATCATATTGTAAAGAATATTCGGAGATTTCGAGCATGGAGGGAGCGTCTTCCTCTTCCCTCAATATCAGCAAAATCTATCTCAATTTCATCAAAAAAAACACCATCAACTTTAAAGGATTCAAAGATGGCATATCAACTTTCAATAAGTGATATCATTTGGAATGTTCTTAACAACCCATCACTATTAAAGGAAATGTATTTTGGTGCTGGTGTCGATTCAAAAACAAAATCCGAGTACTGGCATGGTACCTTATGGGCAGAGTCACCTCTTTTCGGTCAAGAACAATTAATGATATCAGGGGGTAATTATTTATTAAATGCAAGCTGATGGTAGAGAGGCGAAGCAATAAAGTACAAGAGACTAACACTTTTTTCATATGTATATAATAGAGATATACCAATGCGGCGATTTTGTTTACTATTATGACAATGAGCGAAAACTTGGCAGATTGAGAGCGATATTATTAAATGAAGAGAACCAACAGTATCGGCTGAGAATCCAAAAAGTTCTAGATTATAGTGACTTGCCTGGAACTTTTAAGGGAGAATTAAGACAAAATCGCTCTCTTTCCGGAGAAGTTTGGTTACAAGATGAACCATTCTTGACAATAACAACATCACAAATTTCAGAAAAGGTTGCTGCAGATACACTACGAATTACCAAAATACTTTATAAACATCATACACACTGGCGCATTCGTGATGCAATGTTCTCTTATCAACATCCTTCAGAATATATTTCCATAAGGCAGCCACCATCTCCAACAATTCCGGTTTATAAGCTGTTTTTGGACATATACTACGATGATTTTGGAACATTTAGGAATGTTTATCATTCGTTAGGAGGTGTTTATGTGCAGTTTGGAAATATGCCTGCCCGTCAAAGAAAGTTGCTCAAAAATCACTTTGTTCTCGGGTTTGTTCCTTTCGGTGGTAATTTCAATGAATTCATGTTGCCATTTATTTCTGAAATGAAAGAATTCGAACAAGGAAAATTAATGGAAGTGAATGGCCAAGATGCTTGGGTGATAGCCGGTTTAGGTGTCGTAACTGCTGATTTACCACAAGGGAATGACATGTGTGGTGTATTACGACATAATGCCAATAAAGGTTGCCGCACTTGTACAGCCTCTCGAGAATCACTTACCAACTTCTCTCAGGATGTACCAGCAACATCAAGATATCATCACATCACTGACGATCAATTTAAAGAGATATTTAACGAACCTGCTACCACAAGGCAAAGACGACTTTGTACTGAGTTTGGACTAAGAACAAGGCCTAGCATTTTGGATAGGCTGCTAAGAGAAAGGCATCTACAGACACCTCAAGATGTATATCATGCAACTGCTGGGAAGATTGGACGACTTCTTAAATTAACGTATGATCTTTGAATTTAATTAACTTTAGCTAGATATGTAACGAACAAAATCTTTTAATAAAGCTTTTTGATTTCCACAGGTGCGAATTATTTTCACAAAAAGGAGAGGACGAGTTTATCAAAGCCTGGAAGAACTTTGAAAAACCAAAAAAATGGTCTCGTTTGCCAAATCCAATTAGTCACAATGCTAGTTTCATGATGTCTGACTATCTTAGGCTCGCTATGATAATGCCTTTTATACTTAATAGTTTTTTAGAAACATCAAGCTTAAAGGAAAATGAATCCAGAAGCATTCTGCGACGAATTCAAGAATCACGCATTAACATGGCGAAAAATGTAATAATTGCTTGTTGGGTATATGTAGCAAAAACAATGAGAATGGTTTTTGAAAGCAAGTTTACATTAGATTCGTATGACGAATTACAAAAATGCCTTGAAGAAGAAATGAAAATTCTTCCAAAGGTACAATTATTCATAATTCTTATATAATTTTTTATTTTTTATTTATCAATATATAAAATATTATTTAATAATGTGGCTTTAGGTTTTCCCTGAATTTGCTAACTTACCAAACCTGCATATCAATATCCACTTGCTGGTGCATGCAAGGACTTATGGTACTCTTATAAACACTCAAGTTGGTATCAAAAAGATGTTGCATCAGATCTTTAAAGCAATGGTACCATGAACAAATTGCAAGAATGTCGAGCTAGACTTGTTAAAGCGGTATACTACGCTCTTTGCAATTCGTCATTTAGTAGATGGAGGCGCAGATCAAAGATTATCACAACCTTGTAGAGGTTTCGCTACTATGTCCTCAAATTTTAGAAATTTATTGACTAATTGGTATATTACTGAAGACAAGGTATCAAATGAACAAGAACCGGAAGAAAATGAAGAAGGTTTGTATTACAATTTTATAATAATAATATTTCTGCAATTATTAACGTAATTTTATTTATATAGCGATTTCATCTCCAGTGGATTTTATTACAAATATTATCTTAAAGAGGAGCTTGTCCCGTCAGGATCGTGAAAATATCATGAAAAATTTGCCAAATTTCAAATCTGAGCTGCTTCTTTCATTTATGGACATTGGACAAAAGTCAGCTCTTATATATTCTCAAATGGGCTGGTATGAATTGGCGACATACACTATGGAAGAAAGCGATGGCGTCTTTTCCAAAGTACATCTTCATATTGGTGACGTCGTAACAATACACGAGGAAGACAGTGGTGAATGTTATGCGATTATAAAAGGGATCTTCAAATACAAAGGCAATGATGATAAATATTATGCCTTTATTACAATTGATTGGTTTGACAATATTAACAGAATTCACAACGTATTGAAATGTCCTCTTTTTCGCATTCAGACAAGCCAAGACATTCGCTGGAGAAGAATCTTCCCGATATCAATAATTGACCACGTACAGAAAGTTCACTTTGTCTATGATACGAAAATTGATTTGTGGATAAAAAATAATTATTATTTTACGGCTATATAGCTTTATTAGTAATATTATGTTAATAAATTTACAATATAAATATAAGTTTATACTACGTTTACTCATTAAATTCATTATTGTTTTAACAATATCAAAATGATACAGTATCTTTTTTTTATTAAATAAATGCAACAATATCGTTTTGATATCGTTATGGTATCGTGACCGGTCCATTACTTATCACGTGATAACGTGACTTTGTATTGATTATCCAATCAAAATCATTGTTTGTTTGTTAAAACATTCGCACAACGGTTATTTCTACTCCATTCTCTACATTTTACTGTAATAACTTACATTTTAATATTGTCAGTCTATTTAAAATATTTCTTAATAATATTAACAATCATATACGCGTCTATTTTTTATTCCGGCGTAATCTCAACATTGAAAAATAGTTTATTCGACACCTTGACAGGTACGAAACAAAAAGTTATTTATAATAATATTAATTGTTTTACAAATTTTAGCTCTCGCTGTGCAAATATTGTTTAGAAATATTTTTTAACAATATAACAGAAATTCGGGATGTATTTTTTTATTTATTTATCTATTTATTATTATTTTTCTTTAAAAAAAAAAAATTTTTTAATAGTAGTGTATAATAATATTTGCGACGAAATTCGGACGAAATTCGGAATGTGCGCAAAGAAAGTTTCGGTATAGTATTATTTCTCCTCTTTTTTATACTTGGGAATGCGATTGTTCTAGCGTCATAATGATATCATCACGTTGTTTTATATTAGCATTCAGAAAGAGAGATGTCTAAGTAATTTACCAGGCATGACCGTATCTTTAATTTCGCAGAAACTTGCGTCGTAATCAGAAACTTATCAATTCAACATTTTAAACAAGTTTCAAGATAATATTAGTGTCATAACGATATCGTCACGTTGTTTTATGTTAACCATCCGGTGAGAGAGATGCGAAACTTAATATTTTTTTTTTTTTTGTAAGAATATATGAATTTTCTTTTTTTCTTTTCTTTTTTTTTGTAAGGAACGTTATAATAACGTTTCTTCTGTTTCTTTTAGGTTCATCAATTCAACATTTTTAACAAGTTTCAATATAATATTAGTGTCATAACGATATCGTCACGTTGTTTTATGTTAACCATCCGGTGAGAGAGATGCGAAACTTAATATTTTTTTTTTTTTTTTTTTTTTTTTTTTGTAAGAAATGTTATATGAATTTTCTTTTTTTCTTTTCTTTTTCTTTTTTTTTGTAAGGAACGTTATAATAACGTTTCTTCTGTTTCTTTTAGGTTCAAGTGTTTCGGCTTAATTTAATCAGGTACGATCGTAACTTTAATTTCGCAGAGCTTGCGCCATAATCCAGACACTCTAATTCAACATTTTTAACAAGTTTCAATATAATATTAGTGTTGAACCGATATCGTCACGTTATTTTATGTCATCCTATCCAGAGATAGGGATATTCTTCCTTTAATTACCGTAATTCGCAATATTTAACAATTAAATAACAATTAAAACATCATAATTGTCATAATTGCATTATAAAAAATATATATATATTAATTAATTAATAAACAAATTAATTTAAACCAATTAAAATTGATTTAATTTATTGAATGTATCTACTACGTTTCATTATCATCCTGATACAGTTTAAATGTCGTCACGATATTTCAATAAAATATTTAGCGATCTTAATGATACCATAACGACATAATTATAATATCCTAACGATACATTTTCAACAACTTCACGATAATATTAATTTTTAAATGATATCGTGACAATATATTAAATGATATCGTGACGATATATTTATGATAATCTTAACGATACATTTTCAACATCTTCACGATAACATCACAATTTCCATTTCAACATCATCACGACATCGAGACTATAAATCGATATAATATCAGAATGATATCAGAACGATATCAAATTTCAAATATCGCGAGGATGTTGAAAAGGTATCGTTAAGATTATCATAAATATATCGTCACGATATCATTTAAAAAAATTGTGATGTTATCGTGAAGATGTTGAAAATATATCGTTAAGATATTGTGGCAGATTTGAAGATTTCAGCAAAGTATTTTTTATCCAAATTCTGTTCGTGGTATCATGATCAGATCCTTGACATCCTCCTGAATTACAATTATAAATAAAATGTACTTTTTGCACATTATCTATTACAGTAATTGGAAAAATGCGCCTCCATTTATTCCCTGTTGCTTGAAGACGATAAAGTGAACATTTCAACAGTAAATGTTCAATCCCAGTATCTTCAAATCAATCCACAACAATAAAGGCATAATATTTGTCATTATTACCCTTATATCGAAAAATCCCTTTGATGATTGCATAAGATTCTTCATGATCTTCTTCATAAATTGTGACAAAATCACCAAGATGTAAGTGGATTTTTGAAAGGACACTATTTTTTTCTTCAATGGTATATGATGCTAATTTGTACCAGCTAGTTGAAGAATTTATAAGAGCCGCCTCGAACTTCATATCTACATAAGATAAAAACAGTTCAGTTTTAAAACCATGCTGCAGAGTAAACAGAAGATTATTCCGATCCTCCTTTGGCATTTTTTTTTTTTAAGGAAATGTTCAAGATAAAATTTACTGGGGATGTAACTAAATTAAAATTAGTAAATATTATGTATGCATATATGATATAATATATAATATACAATTTAATTTTACCTTCTGCATCATCATTCTAAGCTTGCATATCCGCCGATTTTTGGAATTAACAAAATTAGCCTAAATTAAGGAATTTGATGATAATTAGATAAAAATTAAGTTAAATAAGTTTCACAAAAAGGATCACTCTTGTGCTACATGATCATATGACACAAATATCGAGAAATTACTTCAACAAAAGTAGCATTAAAAAATTTTTTTCTTTCATAAACTCCATATTAAACTCCCCATCAACTTCCCCATCAAACTTTTCCACCAGTTTTTACATTATGTAAGTTGAGAATTTTGGCAAGTATATTAGTAGTTATTTTACATTAAATATAACTTGGAGCTATTTTTTTATTTTTTTTTCAATAGTTTATAAAAAAAAATTTATTTAGGCAGCAAAATTATTCAAAAATAATTTTTCAATAAATAAATAATTCTAAGATTAATAACGATGTTTTAGTGAATTTAAATTATATATTGATTAGTTTATTTAGTTAAAATCTATTTGATATTCATTATTAATTATTTTTCAATCAATTTTTTTTCGTTAAATCATTATTTTGGTGCTTATTCTTACTTTTTTTTTTTAAATAAACTAATTTATAATATTTTTATTCCTTTTTTTAGAAATTTCTTCTACTGGTTTCAGGTTAAAGAGGTAAATTTTTTTGGAAAAGGTCTTAAAAGTTTTTTTAAGTATTTTTTTGGCTTATTTTTTCTTATGTAGGGACGGTTTTGATCGATTTTAATTGGTACTGCGCCACATAATTGATGATCGGCAAATTCTTCAAATCGGCGCATATGGTTCTTCAATTGAATATTTATCTTCTATAACATACCAGTTCAAAAATAATTGACCAAGATTTGTGAACCCAGTACAAGGCCTATTAAATCTTGGATTAATACCACCATCTACTAAATGTCAAATTGCAAATATAGTATTATAACGCTTTAATAAATCCAAATCTATGTTTTTGCAATTCATCTTCGGTACCATTCCCTTAAAAATACGATGTACCATCTCTTTTATACCAACCTGGGTATTAGTAAATGTTCCAAAGGTTTTAGCATGCATCAGAAGATATATATTAACATGTATATTTGGTAAATTAACAAAATTTGCAAAAACCTAACATATAAAAAGAATATTATTGTTAAAATCATATTTAAATTATTCCACACTTTTTGAATTTCAATTCCATAACTATACCTTTGGAAGGATTGAAAACTCTTATTCAAGATATTGTTGTAATTCCTTGTAGCTATCTGATGTAAATTCTTTATTAAAAACTGTCTTCATAGTTTTTGCAACATATACCCAACAAGATATAATGCTTTTTGACACTAAATTAATTCGAAGTGCATCAATCCTTTGTTGAATAGCAACTGCTTCATTATGCTTAAGACTTGATTTCTTTAGAAACTGATTTAGCAAGAATAGCATAATCATAACTAGTCTGAGAAGATCAGACATCATAAAACTATTATGATGAGAGATCGAATTTGGTAAATTACCCCACTTTTTTGGAATTTCAAAATTTTTCCAAATTTTAATGAAATCATCTTCTCCTTCTCATGAAAATAATTCACAGGTTAACTTTAGCAGTCACCCAATCTTTCTCACGGTGGTGTGATAAATGTCCTGCGGCGCTTGTAGATGCCTTTCCCTTTTTAATTTATCTAAAATACTAGGCAATTGTCTTAAACCGTACTTTGTACAAAGTTGGTCACTTCTTGATGTTACCGGTTCCTGAGAAATTTCTAAAATTTCTTCATTTGTAATATAATGGTAACGTAATGTTGTCACAGTATCCTAATTATAAGAACTCCATAATTCCTTTTTAATTGTACAGGTACGACAACCTTTATTTGCATTATGCCTAAATTATTTTTAAAAAATTTCAATAGTTGTTACAAATTATATCATTAAATTGTTTCAAGTTATATTATTAAATTATTAATTAAGTCGAAATACCTTAGTACTCCTGCCAAGTCATTACCTTGAGGTAAATCTGCCGTAACAAAGCCTAAACCAGCAATTACCTATGCATTTTGTCCTTGAACAGTCATTATCTTACCTTTTTCAAGTTCTTTCATTTCTAAAACAAATGGTAGCATAAATTCGTCAAAATTGCCACCAAATGGAACAAACTCAAGAACAAAATGGTTTTTGATAAGTTTTCTTTGATGTGTTGGCATGTTGCCAAACTGTACATAGACACCACTTAAAGAATGATACACATTTCTAAACGTACCAAAATCGTTATAATAAAGATCTAAAAACAGCTTATAAACTGGCATAGATGATGGTGGATCTCTGATAGAAATGTAATCAGAAGGATGTTGGTATGAAAGTTTCACATCACGAATGTGCCAACGGTCATTACATTTATAAATTACTTCGGTAATATGCAATGAATCTTCAGGAATGTTTTGGTGTTGAAACGTTATTAATATAGTCGCTTTTTCTAGAATTTGAGAGGTCATGATAATTGGAAATGGTTCGTCTACCAACCAAACTTCCTCAACAAGAGAACGACGTTGTCTTGATAATCCTTTTAAATTTCCAGGTAAGTCATCATAATTCAGAATTTTTTGAATTTGTGACTGATAATCTTCATTATCATTTTTCAAAATTGCTCTTAATCTTCCAAGTCTTCGATGACCATTATTATCGTTATAGTAGACAAAATCACCAGATCAGTATATTACTATTTTATCAAAAATAAATCAATCAATTTTGCTAACACAGACCATAATTATATCAAACTATATTGTTTATTACCTTTTGATATTATTATTTCATTTTGTCCAAAAAGTGGAGATTCTCCCCACAGAGTTCCATGCCAAAATTCCGATTTTGTTTCAGAATCAATGCCCAGTCCAAAATACATATGTCTCATCAGCATCGGATTGTTGAGAACACGCCATATAATTTCGCTAATTAAGAGTTAGTACGAAAGTTTTGAACCTCGTGAAGTTGACGGAGTTTTTTTTGATGAAATTTTAATAGGCTTTGTTATTATTGGTAGTAAAGGAAGACATTTTCTTTAAGATTGGAATCTTCTGATATTTTTTACTACATGAGTGGGCTCAAATTGAGGATTGTGAATGATGTTAGCAAGATCTTCATATACTTTTGTAGAAATATTGTGTTTCTGGAGCCAACAGAATAGAATAGTAGTTGTATAATCATTGAAGTAAGGTGAAAATTCACCATCACAGGATGGTATCTCGTCTTTATCTAAAGCTTCAATAATTTGATGTATGTCGTTATTCTCGTTGTTGTTACCTTCCTCTTCTTCTTCGTCGTTGTGGTCGTTGTGACTTTCCTCTTCCTCATCATCATTGTGACCTTCTTCTTCTTCACCTTCCTCATTGAAATAATCTTCCTTTTCGTTATAATCTTCCTCTTTGTTATAATCTTTCTCTTCGTTATAATCTTCCTCTTCGTCATCATCATCACCATCTTTATCTGATGATTCGTCAATTACATTATCCCTCAAATCTATATCATTATCATAATGCTGAAAATAGATTGATTCATTGTCATTTCTATTAATGTCCTCCATATCGATGTCTTCAGATAACATTTCATTGTTATCTTCAGTTGAATTTGCTGTTGTCTCATTACGACTAGTATGAGAAAACTGATTGCGAATTTGAAATGGTTTTACGGAACTGTCAGTGGAGTGAATATATCTCTTTCTCATAACTAAATAAGATGTAAATAGTTTTATAGAATTGTTGATTTTTAACAAAATTTATGGTTAGAATTTAATTGTACTTTGATATAATTATAGTAATCTAATCTGATTAGAGAAAAAAAAGATAATCTAATTTAGGCTATAATTTCACTAAACATACAAAAAGAAAAAAAATAAATTACCGAAGTTTTACTAATATATAGAAGAATTCATTCACGAAATTGGTATGAGAGGTCAATGTTTGATACGGTACACTGTTAAACTATCCGAATATAGATTAATTGTTGATTAGATGATCAATAAACATGTGCCAGAAAATGGAATTTTAGATTCAATCACACTCTTGTATCACTTAGAACCGCAAATATTACGTTCTTGACCTGTACGATATTACTGTCAAGACATTGACATGAGGATTGCCTTAGAGCCATATTTACATAAGCTAGAGACGTTTACCACATATTATGTAAAAAGTTTTTTTCTTATATTCACGCTTTACGTTATTATTTTATCATCAATATAAAAATGTCAAGATTTACAATATAATAATAATAAACTAAACAATACAATATAATCATTTAATTACATACTTCACATTATTATTTGAAACATGGCTCTCATTTATATTCAAAGTGCATTTATTCATTATTTGTTATTATCAATCGATCAAGATTCAAGCATCATCTCCGAACCTAACTAAAGCAAGGTCTGTTAATTAAATAATCTCACTAATATTTATTTGTATTTTGTACAATAGTATGTATTATATTAGCAATTATGACTGTAAAAGGTTATGTTTACTGCGCTTAATCAAAAAAGGAAGTGCAAATTTATTTTAGATAAACATCTGCAGATTCTTATTGAATGATATAACGATAGTCCTATTTGTTCATAAACAAATACTTTAGCAACTTACAAATAAAAATTTCCTTTCGTTAAATAAGTAAATCTAAATTTTCCTTTCGTTAAATCTAAATTTTCCTTTCGTTAAATAAAAATTTCCTTTCGTTATGTAAATATGTCAATATGTTAAATAATTAAAATTTAAATTTTTGTATAATTCAAATTGATTCTATTTTCAATTCTAAACAAATTGTCTCCCCTTGTAAGATTGTCACAAAATAAACATCTCAATATAGTATAATCTCAACATATACCGTATAAATTTGGAAATGCAAGGTCAGCTCAGGGGTTTGGGAATTGGGATGAGGTCTCTTATTTATATTTTACTTTGTTCGAATTTTTGTATCTCAGAATTTTTTGTATCTTGTATCTTTATTTTTTGCTATGTCCAAACGTAAGGCAAATCAAGAGACAGCAGGTATGTAACTTTATAAAATATAATTATAATAAATTTTACTTTGAGAATAAAATGATACTGAAAATATGTATAATAGTAACGATTTCGAAAAATCAAAGTCTAAGTCAAAAAGCGAAAAAAAGGAAAGAGACCAATATTAACGATGTTGATCAATTCATTTCAGGTAAATATTATATACATATCATATATGTGTGTGGCCTTAATATTTAATAATATATTTAATCTTTAATTAAATGATATACTACTAAATAATAGGTTTAGCTTCTAACTGAAGAAATAATGATGAAAGAGAAGATGATGATGGAAGAGAAAAAGATGATGGAAGAGAAGATGAATAAGAAAAAGAAGATCGCGAAGAAGAGAAAAGTGGTAGTTCAGATAACGATAGTGATGATCATGATAGAGATAAAATGAATATGACGGATGATAAACTCGTAAATTTGGATGAACCCATTCCTGTTGGGTTTAAAAGTAATTTAGAAATATGCAATTTTCTCGTCGCCTATCCACATATTCTTCATCTAGCAAATAAAATGTTAGAAATGGATTCCAGTTCTGGCTCGACATCTTCAACGTCTAGTGCTGATGTTAGTGCTAAATATATTTATTTTGTACCCAATTCTTTAAAGTAAATAACATATCTTTTAATATTTTAGGATAATGCTCGTCTTTGGGACAAGTCTATCAAATGTCTCTTTCTTCGTACCTGCAACCCGTGTGAGGAGACATTTGATGAATTAATTAAAAAAATTTTCAAGGTTTAAATTTACAGTACAGAAGGAAAAAATTTCTTAAAGAAAACTCATCGAGCCTTTGCTGACTACCATAATAAACTTAATCAAAATATTGAATATGAGATAAATGAATATAAAAATATTAGAAAAAATAGGTATATTTTATTTTATTGTTTGATAATATATCTTATCTAATGAGTTTATTGTTATGTTAATAAAAAATAATTAACTGTAGAGCGATCACTGGTAGCCTGTCAAATAAAGAAGTAAAAGACTATGTTGATGAACATTTTGTTCAAAAACTCTTGAATCGACAGCTCGCTGCTGTAAATCTCTCTGAAATGAAAAAGATTGGTAGCTTCAATACGTTAATAGATTTTATAAGAGAAACCTTCAAGGTTTCTTGGAATGGTAAAGATCTATCTGCCGTTAAGAACTTGGATAGTATGACGAAGGATATAATTGTTCCCTCTCGAAGTGGCAACAGGATAGTAAATTCTTTGGAACATATAAGTCATTTTTATTTAATACATTACGTCTTTATTCATAAATATTAATAAAATTAAATTATAGATTTAGTAGCGCTCTTTAATTAATCATCAATAAATGATTTTTGTGCTATAAAATTTAAAAATATTTTAATATTCACTAATTTTTTCAATTAAATCAATAAATATGGTCATATAAATAAAATACGCATGTTAATAGTCATACATTGTAAGTTTTTTGCTGGACTTGTAATTTCGGTATTACGAATTGTAGTATGTCCCATATTTGATTTCCATTTTCAAACTAAGTGATAATCATGTATTTCATCTTAATAAGTATAATTCTAGAAGGTTTAAGTTTAAAATGTCTCACGTATTACATAAGCATAATCCTCATTCAACGCGCTTAATATTTATTAATTCCTTTTAAACGTTCAAAAATTAACATATTAATCAATCACAAAAAGTAAAATAAATCAAATTTTTTTTTTCGCATTAGAAAATATCGTAAAAGATGTGGTAAAATATTATGAGTAAATAAAGTTAATTTTTTACGTAAAATTTTTAATCACTTTTAATGGCTAATTTTTTTTTTGTACAATGGGAAACAATAGAAAATCGACATTTTAATCACTTTTAATGGACAAGAAACGGAATTAATTTTCAAAATTCTATGAATTTATGATGTAATATCATGAATTAATGAAATCATTTTAATTTAAAAAGGAAAAAATAATTGAAATAGCGTAATCAGAATTGTTAGAAAAAATAATTGAATGGCGTAATTAATTGTTAAAAAAAAATAATTGAAATGGCGTAATTAGAATTGTTAGAAAAAATGATTGAAATGGCGTAATTAGAATTATTAGAAAAAATAATTAAAAAATGGAACTTTCTCACATTTTTTAATTTTTTAATTATATATTTCTTATCTTATATTCACTCATATATAACAAATTTTTGTCAAATATAACATCACCAAATTTCAAAAATTCTAATAATGTCTTCAAATAACACAAATACAACATCATCAACCTCTCGCGATCCTTCAACCTCATCTCAACATCGTACTGATAATGCCAAATCTTTATCTAATTCTACTTCTTCTCGCAGCATCTCCACTGACCGGGTAGAATAAACAAATGAACAAACTGCTGCGCTCATTGAGCAGCGGAGGTCACAAAATTACGAATATTATTACCAAATTCCAGAACACAGCAGAAAAAAATTCTGGAGATCAGTAGCAGAAAATGTTAATAATACTTGTGAATGTAACTATACAGGACAACAATGCCAGATGAAGTTCAATGGGCTCGTTACTAACTATCATGTGAGTTAAATATTAATAAATAAAAATTTATGTAATATTAATGACTTTAAAATATTTTAGGATCAATTATTGGTCATTGCCTATGACCCTAGAGGTGTGAGAAGTCGCCCAGGAGCGGTGTTCTTCGACATAATGAACACCCGCTTCTGGGAAAGACCGGGTAAGAATTCTAATTGCTTTATATTTATTTAGAATTATGTATTCCAATATTATTTAATATGTTTTTAGATGATCAATTTGTACAAGCTTCAATCGGAGTTAGCTGGACTCGAAATCGAAGAAATCGAAGGAATAGAAGATGTATGTAAATCATAAAAAAAATTTAATCAAGTTATAGATTTTTTTATTGATTTTCTTAATCAATTTATAGCCTGAAGCAACAACAATAGCCAGAATACCGTGGATAATAATGATACTATCGATAATGGTAAGTACAAAATTTTTTTCCTTTTTTCACCTATGAAATTTTTCTAAAAATTTTTTCTTTTATTTGATGCTAAACCTTAACTGTTAATAGTTTGATACGATAATCAAATAATGCTAAACTTAATAATTTGATACAAAAATAATGCAAAACCTTAATAATTGATACAATAAAGCCAACATTTAACAAATAAAGTTTTCTTTGTTAATTCGTTATTAATAAAATTTTAAAGTGATGAGAATTTAATTGTACTTGTGTGACCAACTCAGTGAACTTATCCCTTAAACATTATTGAATTCTACACATTAAATTACGTCATTTTCTATCATCGATTTTCTCTAGCACATTTAAAATTTCCAATTTAGTATGTTTTCCATTCCTATGATGAAAGAAAAAGCTTTTCCTGGTATAATCGTTTAGTCAAATATATTTTATATCTTCGTGAAATGGATTCATAAAAGGTTCCTTTCTTCATGTTGACGTATCAGGCCTGTTTCATATAAATATTCCTCCTTTTCTTAAAACTGTTTCCACTTTTCCTCTCCTCTCTTATAGGTTTGCATTTCTCTGCATGCAGAGATTATGAGTCATGATTTATTTTCTGAAGTATCGACTACAATTATTTATCTTCTTTAATATATTTTATACAGAAATATGAGCCATCACAAGCCTCACAAATCACAGGCCACAAAGGCAAAATTGGTACATCGTTTCAGAACAAAAATATTGAAGAAGAAGCGAAAAGGAATTTATGAAATAGGTGGGTGAATACCACGACTTTCCGTACATAGTCTGGCCTGAGTTTAAGCTTCTAAAATGGCTATTGTGAACTCGCTTCTCAGGTTGATGTTCTTAATGGTCCTGTAAAGTACCTGAATTGTTGGACTGTCGGGTGCCTAGCCTTTGCTTTAACGTGACTCTCCTGCTGGGTGAGTTGATCATAACTGACCCCACTTTCTGCTATTCCTCATTAATCCTTTCCCTCTGCAGGTTATGTTGAGGCTCTTGAGAAAAGAATCAATCAACTAGAAGAGAAGGTAAAAGCCTTGGAAGAGGAAAAAGTTCAGCTTTTTTTGAAAGGAACGAAGCAATATTAAATATAAATCAAAAGGATGTCAGAATCAGGGCTTTGGAAATGAATCAAGAGCTAACAAGACGTATTGGATTGAGAAAGAAAAGGAATTAGGTTTGTTATTAAAGTCTATTATCAAATTATATATAATTCTTTATTAAAGTACCTGACGAATCCTAACCAATTAATTAATTATCAAATAGCAATCTATCTATGAAAAAATCAAAATTATAAATAAACTTATAATAAATTTCTTATCTTCAAATATAAGTTGATACTTTTAATTGATAATATAAATGCTAATAAGTGCGAAAAGTGTTTCAATATAATCAACTGATCCCGCAAATAAAGGAAATCATGTATCACATCCTAAATAAGTTTGTATTACCTAATCATTTGATAACTCGCACGCGAAAACCCAATCAGACTTTTTGAACACTTAATAGGTCTCGCTGAAGGAAATGACAAGGTTGATTTATATATATTCATTTTTGCTCTTGGATTAAAAAATTTTAATAAATAACTAATAATCAAGTTTATTACTAAGATAGCATAGTAATTTAATTATTATTAGAGAAATTGTTGATTTTATAATTTCTTATTTTAGCGTTAACGTAAATAATCTTTAAATCATTAAAATAACAACTGAAATTTCATTCTTTTTTAAAAATTTATAAATGTCTTCTGTGGTCTTGTTTTCACCAATAGACATAGCAAATATTTTGTGTAATGAAGAAATGACTAAAATTTTGGTTAAAATTAACCAATAAAATTACATTGATCCTTATGCATGATGTAATAAAAATCGCTTTGATTACATGCATGTGATATCTAAAAATAGCTAAAATTCGGTTTATTAATGCGCGATTTTTTTTTTGTTTATTTTTCAAAAATACACTTCTCTCTTCTTAAAAATATTATATTTGTCTTATATTTTAACACTTTACGGTATTTTCTTCTTCTCGCTTTTATCCAAATATACTTTACTTATCTTTTACAATATTAACAGTACTTTGGCATTTTAGTTTATATATTCGATATAGTCGCCAACACGAAGACCGTTTGCCAAAAAACGTATAAGACAAAAAAACTACTTTTAAATAAATAGTGAAGCCATTAAGCAGGTATGAAAATGGGATATACACATATTTTTCATATTTTTTTTGGACTCTACCATATTCGTAAAGTCTACTGGTTCTGTAGGAGGGATTGGTTATGTATTTTCTTTACAATAGGGTGTAGTTTGAGTCTTTCTTTGTTAGACTGTGGTATTACTTAAGGGAGTTAGAATGTATTCTCAAATGCTATGTTCAAATTGCTGAATATATTTGAAGCTTTCTTTTGTAATATTTGCTTAGCCCAGAGGAAAATGTTGTGAAATAGGGCTGGATATTTTATGACATTTTCTGCCGCCAATTACTTTGTCCGGGGTGGCGTCAGTCGTAGAAGCCAGCATTTTTTTTTTTATAATATTATGTTTTAAGAATTAACACTTTCAAAATTTAAAGAGCTAACGTTAAAAATATTATCATTTTTATTTTTTCTCAAAATCCCAGAGATTACCTGCTTTAACCATTATCCCAAGATTATGTATTAAATTTAAAATTTAAATATATTTTATAAAGAGTATATTATACAACTCTTTCCGACGATCACCTGGACCAAATTTTCTGCGATAAAAAATTTTTTATTTTTTATTTTTCCAAGGCTGTCAAAGGAAAACAACATGTCTGACGATGCTAAATACTATTATGTTAACAAGCTCGACTTAGAGTTGGCAGTAGACGAAGCAGTTTACGAAGTTTTTTACGATGACGTAGTGAAAATATTGCCGAAGTTAATACAGAATACGTCTAATGAAAAGTACTTCAAAAAATATATCCTCAAACGTCTCCCAGACCACGACTGGTCTTCACTCAAGGAAAAACAAGATAAGAACGGCGGAGTAGTAAAAGCTTACTCTCTAGAGATGTTTGGCTTCATAGAGGCTTTGAGCCGTCATATTTTACGGCGCGCCTACAAGATTATTTAAGCTTCCCAAGGCGATAGAGAGAGGTCAGATGACTCGGACACAAGTGATACCGAATTAACGCCACCGCTTACCATATCAAGTAGTTTCACAGCAGCTGATAAATCCAAATCAGTTGTTACACCCGAAGCCCCTGAGGAGGAAATGGATATTTCTTTCACAGAGGAGGACCAACCAGCACCTCAGTTGCACATCAACAAAATAGATAAACCTAATACGGATAGTTCCACGAAAAAAGACAAGAAGAAAAGGAAAAAGAAGAAATCCCGCCAGGACCAATCACACGAAGCCGATCAGGTGACCAAACCAATCCCCTCTTCTTCATCATCGAACCCCCCCGTGTTAGAGGAATCTCCACCTATACAGTCCAGTACTCCAGAGAAAGGCAAAACCCTTGGAAAAACTGACAAACAAACGGATATTTATGGTGAAGATGAAGCAAACTACATTGTCACAGGATTTCTTCCGTCGCCAGCGTCGACGGCCGTTTGAGATATCCTTATATATGACATCCCCGCAAAATGGAGCAATATTGACATCCTGCAACACTTATCATCATGGGGTAGAATCATCTCTATACAAGTCAAACGGCAAAAGAAATATAAGACCGTACGTTGTAAATTTGAGATGAATGAGCTCTTCTTGGAATATGATACGAATAAGAGTTGGATGGCTCCGCTTAATGCACTGCCTGTGCGATGGTTTCCAGCGTCATGGTCGCTCAAGGAACGGAAAGAAAGGGAGCGATACCAAGTTGTGATTGAACAACCACCTGATGACATGAATACAACTACGCTGGCCCTCAAAGAGAACATTAGCTCCCTAATACAACGTGATATACGCATGTAAAATTACCGGATGGATCCAGGAAAATCATAGGTTATCTATCAACTTGGGACAACATGAAAGACTGTATTGATAAACCTATGATTTGGAATGGCGCACAATTAAAATGGTCCCGTCACCTTGGTCCGTCAAACAACAAGACAGCTTATAATAAGACAAACAAGATCAAACCAAGTAAGCGGTCCACTACTAACAATTCACAGAACTCGTCCCCCAAGTCCAATACCGTGGGCACAGGTTCGAATCGTATTCCAATTGGCACCTGTAAAGGTTCCAAACAAGTAAAGAAAACTGAAGACGATCCGTTAAAGATCTCTAAACGCTCTTTGGACACAACTAAGAAAGCATCGCCGAAGAAACCTCGGATTTCCAAGAAGAAGCTAGCGGCAGATATAGCAACAATCATGGAAACTCTGAAATCACTCGTTAGGCAGTAGACTAGGGTAGTAATACTTTAGGTCTAAGAGTATATTATATTTCCTCTTTAGTTTTTAGAATATTTTCTTTTTTCTACCTATTTTTTCCTTTAGGATGTCTAGATTAGCTAGCATCACTCAGTGCCCTGGTTTTATAGGCGATATGGTTGAACTGGGGTGTATGGACCCTAGAAGCTTACTCCTGTGTACTTAGTGGTAGCATTTGTTTACTTAACTTTTTACAATAAAGATGTTCGCGCTTCTAACGCCTTTAAAAGAAAAAAAAATAAAGAGTATATTATATTAATCATAATTGTTTTTTTTATATTTTTATTTTTTTAAATTTACCCTTAGTGATTGGATCCTACTTATGTATAGAATAAAAGGAATAAGATGTATTCACTCATCACATGAAAAGAAAAAAAAGAAAAAGGAAAATGTGACCCCCCTTTCGTTCTCCCTTTGGTTTTTGTTTCTTTTTCCTTTTATTTCTCTTTCTTCGTCTCCCTTTCTTTTCGTTTCATCTTTTTCCATCAATATTCTTTATCATTTCTTTTTGATCTTGTCTCCTTTTTTCTTTTTGCCTTTGTTTCATTTATATTTTATTTTCATTATTTATCATATCTGACCTATCCACTCTATCCACATTGAATATTACTTCACTTCTCAGGTGTTGTTGTTCTGTTAGGTATGCGCCTTAGTAGACGTTAGTAAACCTGTATGGTGAAAGCGTGATCAGAAACTCTAGGGAGAAAACTAAAACTAAAACCAAAACTAAACCAAAACTAAAACCAAAACCAAAACTAAAGCTACTAAAACTAAAACCCTAGAGTACTGCGTAAGGATCTGCTAGGAATCGGTACCTAATATTGATCGGACACCTTTATTTTCTTCTTTATTTTCTTATTATTATTATTAATGTAAATTATTATTATTAATGTAAATTATTATTATTAATGTAAATTATTATTATTAATGTAAATTATTATTATTAATGTAAATTATTATTATAATGTAATAAATATAATATCATTTTTTATGATGTAATTTATGAAATTACTATGATGTAGTTATGATATCAAATAAATGTTATAATACTTTAGCGATGTTAATTCAATATTAATATGATATTTCTATGATATAGTTATGATGTCGAGTAAATATAAAAACATTTTCGTAATATTAATTTGATGTTAATATGATATCGCTACGATATAGTTACGATATCAAATAAATGTTATAATACTTTGCAATGTTAATTCAATGTTAATATGTTATCTTTACGATATAGTTACGATATCAAATAAATGTTATAATACTTTTGCAATGCTAATTCGATGTTAATACGTTATTGCTATGATATAGTTACGATATCGAATAAATGTTATAATACTTTGGCAATATTAATTCGATGTTAATACGTTATTGCTACGATATAGTTACGATATCAAATAAATGTCGTATAGTGATCACAGAGATATTGAACCAATCAATATCGAATAAACATAGTTAAGACTAATTTAACGACATCGATTTGATTTTTTGTTAAAATATCGTAATGATATTGTAATGACATCATTATGATATTTA
This sequence comes from Rhizophagus clarus, assembly GCA_015698045.1. Taxonomy (NCBI): domain Eukaryota; kingdom Fungi; phylum Glomeromycota; class Glomeromycetes; order Glomerales; family Glomeraceae; genus Rhizophagus; species Rhizophagus clarus. Next base: position 430,004 of record BLAL01000049.1, on the reverse strand, counting down.
TTCAATATCGATTGTAAACTTCAAGTTTCAGCAAAGTAGGCTTATTTTGTTTCTGAAAAAAATCAGTATCTTGTACGAATTGTTTTGCATATATAGAAATAAAATGAATATAAACTGAAATAGTACCAAATTTAAAAGGATCAGAAAGAGTATTTAAAATATTTTTAAGTGTTTCATTTGTTGAATCATTGGTTACTTCATCCTGAAAAAAGGAATTCCAATAGAGTATATGTGTTTTTGAATATTCAACCATTCTGAACCACGAATTCCAACGTGTAGACGTGAGAAAAGGAATTTTACAAGGAGAAGATATACCATAATTACGTAAATGTGTTAAATATCTACTTCTTCTTGCTGGACTACAAACAAAGTATTCTTTTACCTTAGCCAAGAATTCTTTTAAAATGGCAAATGGATTAAATTTTTGCCATGTTTCATTACAAATTTAAATATTATATAAAATTATTTTGAGATAATTAAATTTATAACAAAATACTTTACTTATCCGATTAGGTTCAATATGTGTGCACAGCAAGGGGCATGAATCAGTTGTGGCATAACAGGTTTTAACACTTCACAAAAACATTTCTTCATATAAGTAGCTGAATCTGAAATAAATAAACGTGGAAGAAAAAAAAGAATATTGTATTTTGTCAGAATTGTAAGAAGAGTTGAGCCCATTGTTGAATTATTAACTTGAATTAAAAAATCTACTGAGACTAATTTGGTATTTGTGCGAAAGTGAAAAAGAGTATTCACTACACTACAAGTACAATCATCTGTAGTTTCATCCATGGTAATTGCTACTGGTTTATTTTCAAATAAAAGTTTAAGTTGTGTAAGATAGTTTTCAAAGATTTGAAGTAAGTGCATTTGACGTAACGTAGGTATTTGGAGAATGAAATCTTCTTGTTTTACATGTTTTTGAAAAAAAGGAATAGAGAATTTACTTTTTCCAAAGATATATTAGTAGTAGTAAAAGCTTAAATTAAATCTTCAATTAATTCTTTTTTACTATCAGAAATAGAGATTGTTGAAGTTATTGTCATTTGTTGTTGTGTTTTTCCATTCCTTTTTCTTTTATATACTTCCTTTTTTGCGGAATAAACAGGACCACGAACATGGTCATCAACAGTTGATTTTTTTCCATTTAATAGCATAATTGCAATATATACAAAGCAAAATACCGTCATTGACAATTCTAAAATAGCCAGGATGCTCAGCTGCGCAAGTATATACAGTTACTTTTTAACTATTTTTTAACTAGTTACGATTTTTAAAAAAAAATACTTCAAAAAAAAGATTAAAAATAGATTTAATTAATAGATTTGATTGGACAATATATGTTGTTATCTTGGCAAATGTAAAGGACTGAAACTTTACACGATACCCAAAATAACAGGAGTTTAACTCTGGTAAGAACTTTAACACGTGATATGATAAATTCTGAAGGCAAACGTTTATAATAAAATAAGATAAGAGTAATAAAGTTTATTAAAAAATAAAGAAATACGTTATAACTTTAGTTAATGGATTGATTCTTTTGTTGGCAAGAATAACCCAAAGAAATTATCTTTTGTTGCAGATAAAATCTTAGTAATAACTAAAAAAATAAAATACAAAGATAAAAGTTAAATAACCAACTACTACGACTCTACTTTACCTACAACTTATTCAATCATTATATATAATAAAATATTAATAACAAAAATAAAATAAATATAATAAATAAAATATATAATATAAATATAATAAATAAAATAAATCAAATAAATATAATAAATTATATTAATCATATTAATCAGATTGATCATATTATTATGATCATCATGATTATTATGATTATTACAACTATCATGATCGTCCTAACTATTACAACTATTATGACTATTATAACTATTGTGACTATTATGATTATTACGATTATTATAACTATTATGATCAATTTTTAACTTCAACAATGTAATACAATCTATTTCCTAAAATCTGCTATAATCTGCGATTATTTTATTTGGTATCTGCTTTGAGTTATCATTTGGATAATTCTGTGATTTTCTGCTTAAAGCAGAAATTTATTGTCCCTAACACTAGTGTACAAATAGAAATAGTCTTTATTTATTTAATTAATAGTATAATTTTATAAAAATCGTTTAATTTGTAAAAAAGTAAAATTTCAACTTTTTCATTAAAGCAGATACAGCAAAATAAATGCCAAAATTCAATTCCTTGAGTAATAATTAGCTTAGATTCCAAAAATCTTGAAGATTGGATCACTGGTTATTAAAAAAATTAAATTTAAACATTATAAAAAATTATGAAAATCATAACAGTCGGTGGTCATGTCAGATCACCTGTCAATCACTAATTAAAATTTTGTGTAACGTTAAAAATCAGAAATTTACCGTCTAATGTAACGACATTTTGTTTCAACTCGCTTACCAACGAACCTTAAGGAACTTTTGTTCTTACGGTTTCTACCTACATATTCCAATATTTTTCTCTACAGTATGACACTTGTATAAAAACTTTATATTAGGCCAACTTTCCCTATTTTTTTGACCTAAACCTCGAGATGCAAGTTTATATACTTTTTAAAAGCTATTTTGAACACATAATTATGTGTATTTTTTCAAGCGCAATCAACTTATTTAGTCGATAAAAAGCAGTTAGAATAGTACTTTTTATGGCAAATAGCTAATTTTCATTTTATTAATTAATTAACCAGTATAATCTTCGTAGAAATTACAAAATAAAGAAGAAAACTAGCAAAAATTGTAAAAAAATTTACATTCTTTATTTTCTGGTAACAAAATTATTTTTGCAATCTACCTGTTCTTATGATAATTCCACCATTCTCGCACCTTTTTTACGGTCCAAACTTCTGACAAATTCTTACGAACGGAAGTAATGGCATCATCTGGAAGGTTATCTTTGTACATTTTCAATGCACAAAGGATCGCAGTTTCATCTTCAGTAGTTCTGCGTTTGGTGCCTGTTGTTTTTCTTCGTTTTGGTTGTGGTTCGGTAGTAGGTGATATTTCATTTGAATTTTCTGCCACCACTCTCGTCCTCTTTCCAATACTCTTTTTGTTATAATCTTTTGGTTTTGTTCTAACAACTCCTATTGTCCTTCTACCCTGTGGATTTCTTCGTTCTATCTCTAAAACTTCTTGACGATATACCGCTTTTATTCGTTCTAACCCATCTGGATAACAAGCAATCAGCCGATTAAGCCCTTCCTGATGCATTTCTGTAGGTTTATATTCTTGAAATAGTTGGTGAGATAAGGGGTCAGCCATTCCAAACACTGTTACAAGATCATCTACGAGTTCCCATAAAGATTCCTTGCGTGACTTGACAGCCCGTTCACTATGTGACACCGAATAATCATCAAGGTATTCGCTCATTAGTAAATCTATTCTCTCTCTTTCATCTTGGGAAGCTTTTATTTGATCCCTAAGATTCTTCTCATCAAATATGTTTCCACTAACATTCTGCTTGATGAATCTTACGCCAAAGGTTTCCAAAGCTTCATCAAATCCAAAACAAACATGGCGTACATTGTTAGGATCTTCGTCAATGTCATGGGGAATCTTAAATGCACCACAATAACGCAGTTTTTCTTCTAGTTTGGGATGAGCGGTTATGATACTGAGATAATGAGCTATGGCTGTTGTGTAGTTTGATTTAGCTGCGCTTGCATAAAGGGGTCCCGCTGCAGACAATGAATTTTGTTGTAAATCAAAGTTTCCTACACGCATTCCCATTCGGTGTGCCTTCCATATTCCAGCCCATTCATAATATAGATACCACACCTAATGTATGTAAATTTTAATAAAATTTTTTGTTTATAATTGTAATAGTGCTCAATATTGACTTTATTTTTCATTTGTAATAATACATATTTTTAAATAAATAAAACAAGAAACTAGTTTAACAATAGCTAAATTAAGTGCTTCTTTTCATTAAAAATACTGTAAAATATTATCCAATAAAATATATACCTTGAGACAAATGTGTGAGCCGTTTTCACTATCCATTATTTCGTTAAAAGATATTCCTTTTTTGGTAATATAGATACTAATGGATATTCCGACTGCGACCCATAAAAGATCGAGTACTCTTGCGGTTGAACGATAGTCAACTACAGATTCAAATTTGTCTAAGAAACGAACGCCTAAACGCGATGCTAAACTTAGTAAACCGTAACTAGAAAATAAAACCAATAAAACAGAGCAAAAATCCTTTGACGTGTGCTATTGTCCAAGGAGAGGCCTTATATTTGGCCATTTTGCCCGACATTTGATTAATCGACGAAAGATAGCTTCATCTGCAACAATGTCCAGAAAAGAATGACTTTCTAACGCAAAGTCATCTTTGTACATTTCAGCCACGCGTAAAATCTCTTCATCTGAATTTGGACTGGCACCTGGTTCCAAGATTACAATGTTAGGAGAAGGTCCACAACATCCACGATCTAATCTAGTAAGTATAATGTTTTTTATGGTTTCTGCATCGAAATTTGTCTTGTAAACTAATTCTTCATTGATGTTTTTAAAATCTAGCAATTCATAAATGACTTGCCGAAACATAGTTAACGTTCCATCAATACCCTGATTCATACCAAATAACGAAGTTTCAGCTGTCAATTCGATAACTTCCTCTGGACCAGTTTCTATTTCGATTGGCAATTGAGCTTGAAACACCATTCTTAGAGTGGCGTGTGAATTATCACGTGTAACATCATAAATATTGCCAAACTTGAAGCTCTTTTCCTTAAAGTCAATGTTATCGATGGTTGCTAAATTCCAAACATTGTTACCTTGAATGAGACGGCTTGCTGGATTTGATTTTTCCATTCGGACTTTTGCAAGCTTTCGTTCATGTCGGTCACTGTGTGATGTTACATGACAAACTGTTAGCAACCGTCGAAAGGAACCCAATAATCGTGGCATACGACCAAGGCTGGCCAAAACTCGAGGAATCCAAATTTTCAGGTGAGGAAAGGCGATTCCTAAAAGTATAGATGTGATGAATGTCACGATTTTCATTATCTGTTCGGAAGATGTAGTTTTTGGTAAGTTGTTACGTCTTTTTCGCTGCCAGTTGCATATTGCGTTCTTTTTTTGATACAATTCATCAATTATTCCAGTGAAGAAATTGTTTAAAAATTCGGGAAATCCATCACAATATTCCTGGATAGTTTTTGGAGATTCTAACGCAGATTTTTTTGAGTTGATATCTGATCGTGAGTTCCATAATTTTTGTCCGAATTCACGTCCAAATTCCTGAAAAAAAAGTTACAAATAATCGAAATTTTTCCTCTATAGATGCTAATTGCTTATTTGACTAGGACAAAATACATAGCATATTACCTTAAAGTCGCTTATTTCCAAAATTTTTTCATTTCTTTTTTTCTTATTTTTTTTAGAAGTTTCTATAAAAACTGTCTTTATCATAAATAGGCTAGGTGCTTCATTTAGATAGATTTCCTGATTTGTTGACGTATTAGTGGTTTGAGAATCTGTTTCACTGGGCATGGTAGACAATTTATTAACAAAAGGAAGAAAAGTTTTGAATGCCTCGATTAACAGATCTTTTTTAATTTCATCATGTCCTGTTTGTGCAATGTTAATTAACCAATCGCCTAAAAATTCGAGTCCTTTTGTTATATCTTTCTCATGTGAATTTTCGGTAATACATGTTGTTGCCTTTTTTCCTCTTCCAGGACGATGATGAATGTGCCCACCCAAATCTTCGTAACATGAACAACAAATACATCGAGGTTTTATAATATCAAATGCACGTACGCATAAAGATGGACACGTTTTTAATGCTTCGCACGCAAATTGACCATTGCAAGCTACTTGAATATTTTGGCCATTCAAATTCCAAGAATGTATATTGCATCCTGCACCTCGCGAAAAATAAGTCACATATTTGTCACAAAAAATACACCGACGCCATTGAATAATTCCTTGATTAAAATCTTTCAATTTTTTATTCTGTGATTTATGTAAATATTTGTTATCAAATTGAAAATGAGAATCACACACCCCCAATCTTGGTAAAATGCCATCAACTTCTTTAATTGCATTTCTATCAACTTGCCATGTACCAAATAAATTGTATAATGGTCTTAATTTCGTTGAATCTTCACATCGCTGAATTTTACCATTAACAAAATCAACGATTACACATGGAGTAAGTTCTATATTTTCCAAATGTTCTATAATTTCTTCTTTTTCAAATGTTTCATAGTCACGTTTCTCATTTTCTTCAAAGTCTTCAGAGTCTATATCACTAATACTATTATTGTCTCCTAATGAAAATTCTTCTTGTTCAAACTCTTCATTACTGCTTGTTTCACCGTTGTATTCGTCTGACAAGTTCACAAAAAATAGAGAAGGTGGAGGAGAGGAAATTTTGTATTCTTGTTCTGACATTAGCAATTTTGTTTTGTCAAAAAATAGGCAATTTGGAACTTGAGATGCAAGTTATTTAAGACTACTTTTACCAAAATGAAGACAAAAATGATCTTTTTTTATCTCATTGCAACGCTTTTCCTAGTGTTACGAACCATGGTTAAACAACATTTTTGTATGTTGGAATATTGTCAAGTTTGGCAATTTTTTGTTCGCCAAATAGGTTGTCTATAGTAAAAGTTATTCAATAATTGTTCAATCATAATAAAAATTGATATTTTATAAGTTCGGCATAATGTGAAATTGTGTGTAAAATTTAAGCATAAGTTATTATGTAGCATTTTTTTTTTTAGTCTAAAAACCGATTTACAAAAAGTGTTCAATATGGATGTCGATCATATAATTAAAATAGACTCCCCATGCCGATCCCTGACATGACCACCGACTGATAATCTTTTATAGTAAAAATCATGTAAATCACTAAAATTACTAATTTAAAAATTTAATTTTTTTAATAACCAGTGATCCAATCTTCAAGATTTTTGGAATCTAAGCTAATTATTACTCAAGGAATTGAATTTTGGCATTTATTTTGCTATATCTGCTTTAATTAAAAAGTTGAAATTTTACTTTTTTACAAATTAAATGATTTTTATAAAATTATATTATTAATTAAATAAATAAATGTTTAATTTTAAAATAAATATAATATTATTATATTAATATTGATAATTTGTATTGTAATTTTAATTTAAAATTGGTGCGTTTATTTTGGCATCCACTGTACATATAAAATTTATGTAATATTAAATATTTTAATTGTATTTTAATTACTATAGGTTCTAGCGATCAGATTTTAATGATCTTAGGCTCATTAGAATCATCTCATCGAGAGTAAGCCAATGGTAATAATTATATAATGATTGGATTAATATTAACCTAGCAATTTGATTTTAAAGACCAGATTAGCATTTTAAAATTTGTGTAATATTAAATATTTTGACTATATTTTAATTATTACAGGTTCTAGTGATTAGATTTTAATGTTCTTAAGCTCATTAGAATCGTCTCATTGAAAGAAAGCTAATGATAATAATTTTATAATGATTGGATTAATATTGACTGAGTAATTCAATTTTAAAGACCAGATCAGCATTTTTTATATGTAAAATTTGCGTAATATTAAATATTTTGGTATTAGATTTTAGTGATCAGATTTTAGTGATCTTAGATTTGTTGGAATTGTCTTATCAAGAGAAATCTAATGGTTATAACTTATAAATCTGTAATAATTGGAATAATATTGACAAAATTATTGTGATATGAATATTTAACCAAAATTATTATAATTTATAATTCTGGCTAAAATTACTGATTTAATTATAAGCAAGATTTTTATTGCTTATAATCATATCTCATCATAGTCACCAAATATAAACTGTTCCAAATGTGTGACTATAGAGAGAGTTGACTGTAAAGAAGAGTTATTAATGTATTTAGGGGTTCAAAAAAAGATGATGTATCTATATAATATAATTTGTATACTTGCAGCATCTTTTTATGTACTTAATGCATGAGATGTGATCTGTTATGATACAGAATATAAAGGTTTTTCTGTTGTGTGTGTCATACTCTTATAATGCTGCTTTACCATTTCTTGAATTATTATAATCTTTTACTAATGATGCTAAACGTTCAAATATTGGTTTACTATTATAACTGCCAATTGCATTTTTGTAATATTGGTTAAAAAGATTATAAACAAAGTTATAATCTGGATTGCTTACCCTATTTGCAAGTATTTTTAATAATTTTTGCTCGTTCATAATACTAAGATGTAATCAATCTTTATAAGCATATAACGCTAAAGGAGGAAAATTTTGTTTTTGAATAAGCTTAAAAGTTCTTCATGAACTTCATCCTTGACTAATCAGAAACTTAAAGAATTGACAGAGTTTATAATATGATTATGTGTACTTAATATTTACTTTTAACAGATGGGTTAAACTAATTCAACAACATTCTAGTCACAGATGAATTGTCGCAGTGCAGTATATATTTTGTGTCTGGGATGATTGTAAGTATTTCATTTCATAACTTCTTTGCTTCTTTTTTACAATATTGCTATGAATATAATAGCAACTTTTGCAAAATACTACTTGACATCCTATATAGGACAAAATGGGGTTCTGGAACAAGATTTCCGAATAGATATAATTAATGTAAGCCTCTTCCAGCTTATTTCCCAATATACAAAATTATGTAATCTTTTTTTAACCCCAAATTTATTTTCAAGACCAGGAAACATATCAAAATACGATATTGAATTTAAGTTTTAAATCAGGCTGAGGCACAAATTTTATTAACATATCCTTTTACCCAATTTTTTAGTTTTCAAGTTAAAGGAGATAACCATCTTTGTTAACACGCTAGCCTGATTTTAATTCCAAATAATATAATGAAAAAAGTATGCTATATTGCTTGCCCCTTAGGAGAACGCTGAACACTGAGGACCGAAGTGTCTGAGTGTGTTCAGCGTTCGATCCTGTCAAGCATAATTTGCATATCAGATTTTATGTTATCCTAGAAATAATTCTAAAGCTGATTTATGTGCGTAAACAAAATAAAAAATTTACACCTAAGCTTGTCTTAGGTGTAAATTTTTTGTATTTGAAAATAAAGTTAAAAGGATATTAACCATATTCTAGTATACCATTATTTTTGATATGCAGGAAGCCATTCTGGAGCCAATTCTTTCAAATAAGCATTAAGAAAAAAATTCAGGTTAGGTGTAAAAAAAAAATTCACCAAGATAAGTCTCACCCATAAGTGTAAAAAAAAAATTCACCTGGCTAAGTCTCACCTTAAAATTATATCAAATAGTGTATACAAAATAGGTTTAAAAACTCTGCGGAGCATGTATACAAGGAAAATTGGACTATTATACTTCCTGATATGTACCCAAGGTTCTATCTCGAAGCCTATTAATATATTGGATTACATAATATCCGCTAGCATGTTTTCTACAAAGACCAGGTTTAGAGCTAGTCGGCTTACCACATACACTACAAGAAAAACGCTTCCTAGCTTTCCAATGTTTATGGCACCCTTCAGACTGACAGCAGGTACGCCCACAGACACCTCCAGTTCTGAGTAAATAGTTGCAGTAATATTCGCCTATCATGGTAGTAAGAAATAAATATTTTATTTTAAACAAAAGTTTTCGTAATATTAATATAAGCACCACCTGGGGGTTTGAAAAAATTAGAATACATATAGTCGTATACCCTGAATAAATAATTATTTTTAAACAAAAGTTTTCATATTATTAATACAAACAATTGAATACATACCCATATAATCAAAATGATTTCGCTTTGTTCTCGTTGTGGTAAAGATGATTTTAAAAAGTCTCGTGATCGAATAAATGAGCCAGTTTCTGTTACTAAATCAGATGTAGTCCCATCTTCTAGTCAAAAAGAGACTACACAATTATCTATAGAGGACTTAGCTAATTGGCTAGCGAATCCTGAGATAAAAAATAACCCAAGCATTATTAGTAAAAAGATCCCAAAAACAGATGCAGAATGGTTTGATTTAATAGGTCGCAAAGTTGAAAGAAAGTCTTCTAGTAGGCCGCAAAAGAAAGCTAAGATATCCCATCAATCTGAAGAGGTTCCTGAAGCAGGATCTGGTCCAGCAACTCAAGCTCATAGAGATGTTGAGCAACAAGACGCAATCCCAAAGGAACCTACTCAGGAGGATATTATCTTTAAAGAATGTCCAGTTGGAAGGGATCTAGAAAGACCGCATAAAAATCGTTCTTTAATGAGCAAATGGGTGGGCAAAATTCCCCATCCAGATAACAATCCAACATATACTTTTATTCAACAAATAGCCAAGCCAGAAGAATATAAAAAAATGCCATACATGCCTCAATTTATAGGATTAATTCATCCAAAAATAAAGGAAGTTCTTCAAACAGAGCTTCGTAAAAAAGATCAAATAAAATCAGCCATAGTAGCATTATGCCAATGTTCAATTACTAAAAGAAAACCAGATGATAAAAGCGAATCAGTAGAAGTAGAGAAATATCATAGAGGAAATATGCGACCAATTCTTTCAGAAGAGAATATAGAGGAGCACATAACCAAAACTATTGGGGAAATAGATGTGCAAATTGAGGAAACATTAAAGAAAGGATCTGATTATATTCTCAAACGAATTTTTAAAATATATATTGAGACATATACACTTCGTAGAGCCCTTAGAGGGTCTTACATCCTTACTCCCAAGAAGTTAGCTAATACAAAGAGTACAATCAATCCAGATAATCAAGGTCTCATTAATCCAGAAACGAATAAGCCTTCAGAAAAATGTCTTCAAGGTGCATTGGGTACATATTTTGCTCATCAGGATGGACATACAGATCATCTAGAACGAATCTTTTGAGCTAGGAAATACAAGCCCTATTTAGATATTGTTAAGTTAGATGGTATCCCAATGCCCACTCCCATCTGTTCACGTATATTTGATAAAATTGAGAAGATGAATCCAGATATCTCCATCAGTGTCTGGGGATGGAATGAAAAATCAGCCACCCCAAAAGCTGTAATAGCTAGTAAAAACTTTAAAAGAAAACATAAAATTCGATTATTGGCTCTTACAGATATTATCAAATCTGAGGATGGAGATAAATACGGGCAAAAGAACCACTTTCTCTGGATCAAAAATCATAGCAGATTAATATATGGGGATACTGCACATAAAGAAAAGAAGTATCTATGTGACGGATGCTTTCAAAGCTGGCCCTCTGAAAAAACTCTAGAATATCATTTAGAATGGTGTCCAGAATTACATGAAAATGCACCCCAGAGAGTTGCAATGCCAGTGAAAGGGGTTAATGATTTTGAGGGGTTCAAAAACTATGGTAGGATGATCAATGCCCTATGTGTCATCATAGCTGATTTCAAGGCTGACAACAAGAAGTGTGATGAAGCATATGGCAGAAGCATGCGAAAACTAGCTGAACAGAAGGCTAATAGTTTCTGCTACCTGGTTCATTGGATTGACACTGGAGATGTATGGGATCCATTCCTATACAGAGGAGAAAATGCCACCCAAGAATTTGTTCAAAGAATCGATCAGGAATTGGTCAAAATCAATGAGGTCCTAGCTATCAAGCATGAGCGAAAAGTGACTGAAGAAGATAAAAAAAAATTTGCCAAAGCTGATACCTGTTGGATCTGTAAAGGTAAGTTTGCTATAGATATAGAGAAAATTGAGCGCTTAGAAGATAAAATAACCTATCTTAAAGAGAATCTAAAAAACTTTAAAAAAGAGTCAGCAGAATATAATGACATCCAAACAACTATTGATAAAGCAACTAAAGCTATTGACAGCGAAAAGCTAAGGCTAATAAGGTTTGGGATCATTGCCATATTATAGGTAAGTTTTGTGGATCAGCTCATAGGGATTGCAATCTCAAACTCCAGATTCAAGCTTGAAAGACTCCAATCCCAGTTATCTTCCACAACTTCCGGGGTTATGATTCTCACTTGGTTTGTGAATCTGTTGGACAATCAGCTAATGCTCTTCATATCCAAGTCATAGCTGAAACATTTGAGCGATATAAGTCCATGAAGGTAGGTCAGCTCAAATATATCGATAGCCAGCAGTTCATGAACAATAGCTTGGCGAATCTCACAAAAAACTTGGGCGACAACCACCCCATTACCAGCCAGTATTTTAAGAGTCAAGGCTATTCAGATGAGCAAATTTCTCTAGCATTTCACAAGGGGATATACTTCTATGACTATATCAATTCTCATGATAGGTTCTTAGAGACTGATCTTTCACCAATTCACGAATTTACTTCAACCCTAAAAGGGAAGATCTCACAGGGGGACTATCAACATGCCCAGAAAGTATGGAAGACATTCAGATGTAAGAATCTAGGTGAGTACCACGATCTATATCTTAAAATCGATGTACTCTCTTTAGCTGATGTCTGGACCCAATTCAGAAAGACATGCATAAAATATTATGAACTCGATCCTAGCCACTATGTCTCTGCTCTATCCTTATCCTGGGACGCTATGCTTAAAAAGACTGGAGTTAAGATTGAGTTATTTACAGATATGTCGATGCATGATTTTATCGAGAAGGCCAAGAGAGGTGGTATATCTAAGGCTTGTAAGTGATATTTTAAAGCCAATAATCCCAAGATGGGTCAGGCATTCAACCCATCCAAACCCACATCATGGATATCATATGTAGACGTAAACAATCTTTATGGCTGGGCTATGAGCCAGTTCTTACCTATTGGAAATTATCAATGGGAAGCTAGCCAGGAATACCTTCTAAAAAACCCTACTATGCAAAAGAAATATCTTGAAAAAATTCTTAAGACTAAGGCAAATACCCCACGCGGATATTTTTTAAATATTAAGTCTCATTTCCCTCTCAAGACCCATGATTATTTGAGAGACTTACCCCCCAGCTGTGGAGAATGTTGCAGTAGGAAAGGATTGGCTTAGTCCATATAATGAGGAGCTTGTAAATAACTGGGATGGAGGATGCTTCTCTAAGACGGAAAAGTTAGTCCCCCATCTTGGTCTGAGAAAGGATTATGTCATCCATTACCTAAAGCTCCAATACTATGTAAAATTAGGCATGGTTGTAGACGAAGTTTCAGAGATCCTTTCCTTTGACCAGACTAACTGGCTTGCCCCATATATTGCATTTAATACTGAAAAACGACAAGGGTCTAAGAATACCTTTGAAAAAGACTTCTTCAAGCTCATGAATAACTCAGTATATGGTAAGACTATGGAGAATGTTCGCAAATACCAGGATGTCAAGCTCATGAAGATGAATAATGAGCGAGATGAAAAGGCCTTCTTGAAGAAAGTCAGTAGCCCAAGATTCAAGTATAGACATCCGCTTGGAGATACACTAGTAGGAGCACATATGGGAAAGGCTAGTGTGACTCTCAATAAACCCATCATTGTTGGGCCATCTGTCTTGGGTCTTAGCAAGCTCCATATGTATCGATTCTGGTATAGATATGTAAAGGAGAGATATAGTGATAATGCCCAGCTTGGTTATATGGATACAAATTCCTTTATATTCTAAGTCGAGACTAAAGATATCTATAAAGATATGGCTGAGCATCCAGATCTCTTCGATCTCAATGACACTAAGACTATTGGGCTTTTTAAGGATGAGACTTCAGGTAATGTGATCACAGAATCTTTTCACATTCAAGCCAAGTCTTACCATTATGTCTTAGCCGATAAGTCTACAAGGTCTAAACATAAGGGGGTTAGTAAGAAGGGTATGGAAAAAATGGCAACAGACACATATATGCCAAGCTTAGAAGGGTCCCTTCTAGATGATCCAATAGATAAGTCTTCACTATCAGAGCAAGAAGCTATGCGAGCTGATGCAGACCCCATGACTCTAGTCTATCAAGACTGTCTTTTTGGTAAGGAAATATTCCATGCCAAGAATGTTGGTTTCCGATCAAAGGACCACATATTATCTCTGGTCGAGTCTGAGAAAAAGGCACTCTGTCCCATAGATACTAAGCGCTGGATCCTATCAGATGAAATAACTACTTTACCATATTTCCATTGGCGCATTATGTTTTATAAGAATATGGTTAAAAATAGTATCCCTTATGAACAGGCAGAAAAAAGAGCTATGAGGGCCAAGCTCCTGGAGAAATATCTAAATGAATGTGTGTCTCACATATCTAGCCTTCAGGCATAAGCTAGATAGTGATGTGCAGTCAGATCACATACATTATTATATTATTTTTCTAACGTAATAATATTATTTACTGCGCTACGCATGTGACATTGTGAACTCAGTTCACATTCTCCTCTCTCAATTATAGATTTTATGATAATCTTTCACAGTTCTTGGATAAGAAAGGGCATTTTCTCTGGCATTTTTTCAGTATTTTTTTCCCAAAATATAGGCTTTAGCAATTTTTTTTTTGGCTAATTCTAGACAGAAACTTTTACTAAAAATATACTTTTCGAGTGTGTGTCTGACCTCATACAAGTTCATTCCAGTTTCACTTTAGATTCTTTGTTGACTCGACCTGACTCTTTGTCGACCAAATCTGACTCTTTGTTGACCCAACTTTGACCCAATGTAGACTCTTCATTGACTCGACTTTGGCCCAATGTAGACTCGCCATTAGTCCAACACTTAGTTAATTTATAACGTAAAAATAAATAAGGATATCTGAATTCCTTTCCACAATACTGACAAGTTCGATCAGCTAGTTTTTTTTTACAGATTCTGGTTGTTTTCTCACAGTAAAAACATTTCGCTGGGACTTGTGAACTGATAGGGGGATGGTAATAGTTTTTCCGTTAGATGTGGCCTTAAATTCTCCTTTTATTAAAGGCTTCCATCCAGCCCGATATTGCCATTGTGTTCCAAGAATAAATAGGGATAGTTCTTTTCCATTATCATCATATTCTGTAGGAACGACAGAGAATTCATTTGAAATGGTGTCTCTAGTTTCTCCATCCTCAATAATTACAGGAACACTATTAACTGTACCAAGAGAATGGGACTTACTTGCAACTCCATTAAGTCTATGAATCTTTTTCTTATCTATTTTTAGACCCAAATGCTTTGCAACATTTTCTGAGACTATTGATGAGTCTGATCCACTATCAATCATTGCATAGGGTATAGTCACATCTCCTACCCTACAGGAGATGGTTGCAACATCATCAGCATCCTTTATTTGAAGAAAATTTATCTCCAAAAGCTTTGGCCAATATATTTGGCTATTTTTTTTTTGAGCTGATGCATAAGCCTTAATAGCATGCTCTAGCCAGGCCGTTAAGACACTTCGCATGTTCTCTGGCAAAACATGACTAGAGGATGAAGTATTAATTTCCTTTACTTTAGTAGAATCTGCTATAACTATATCTTCATTTGGATTGGAAGCGTTCTGGACAGATTCTTTATTGTCTGGGACTTGTAAAAGAAGTTTCTGTTCAGCATTTGTGGCCTGCATTAGCAGAAACAAGACATCTTGAACTTTGCTTGTAACATTCTTCCATGCTAACTCCCTTCTTTTAACGGTATCATTTTCTATAACACTATTTAGGCTTGGGACTTTTAATTTGGGATATATTATATTAATAAATTTCGAAATTTCTACAAGAATCTCTTTAGGACAATATGGGACTATTGATGATATTATAGATTTTAAAACTATCTGGTAAACTTGTTCCGTAGCCATAATTATATTGCCTGATACTCTGCCAATAGGTGCTTTGCTAGCACGAAACTTGGAAGTAGGGAACTTCTTGGTTGCTGTTTTCATAGGTACTCCACTTCGTACTACTTTTTTTTTACAGCATAGTAGTTTTGGGATTTGTCAGCATCAATATATTCGTCATCTTCTTCTACTTCCTCTTCTTCAGAATCCTCTATATATTCTTCTATATATTCTTCTTCAGAGTCTTCAGGATCTTCTTTCTCATTTTGATATACATAATTAACTTTCTTAGTCCGCTTAAGTCTAGGACAATTAATTTTTGTATGACCAGCCTTTCTACATGCTGAACAATGTCAGGTTTGCTTTGCAGATGCTTTTGGCACTACCTTTCTAACAACTTTCTTCATGGCATATGCACTTCTGGGTGTAAAAGGACTCTTTCTAACATGAGCTGTTTGACCTCCTAATCTCTTTTTAAGTTCTTCATAAATAAAATTTTCTAATGTTGCATCATCTGTTCCTATTCCTGTATATGCCAAATCTCTTGCTAGACGAATTTTAAAATTATCTTTTTGTGGTTGAGCTATATAATTAACTGGAGCTATTGTATGAGCTTGTATTCTTTTGCCTGCACTTTCATGCCATATATTACGCAAGTCTGTAAAAAATGCAATGACTGTAGCAGGATTAGCAATTCTAACTTTCATTTCTAAATCAGAAGGCAATTGATTAAATAGATAAGGTAAGGCATCAGCATCTGGCATTGCTTGTACTAGTGGTTTGATTCGTTTTTCATAACTATCTGGAGTATCTGTTTCTAAAAACTTTTCATTAACAAGAGCAAATATAGCACTTCAGTTAGTCCCTACCGTAACTTCTCTATATTTTTCACGCAACCAATTTATAAAAAGAGGTTCAGTATTAATAGCTGGATTACCTGCTGCATAAAGATCATTGGCAGGAACAGGTGCAAACCTACCTGTCATTTTATTTATCATAACTTGACATCTTGCAGCGGCATTAAAGGCAGCAACGGCTAAAGGACGTGCCATCTCATTTATATTTCTAAGCTTTGATAATATACATCTGGTGGTTCCTGCCCATAATTGTGCAAGTAATAGTGCTAATGTATGCATGACATCTTATATTGTAGCCATGTTTCCTGGAGGATTGTTTTGTAAATTCAAAATAATTTGTCGTGAATTTAATTCCCTACCCTTCCATTTTTGGTATCTATTAAATACGCATGCTTGATTGAATTCTGCCAAGTCTGCCTCAGCTTTACGCCTTCGAACTAATATTTGAAGAACTGCCTTTTCTTGTACTAATGTATTAATCTGATTTTGCTTTCTAAAGGTCATTCTTTGACCATTAGTTTGCCTATCTTGAGCTATTTGCCACCAACGTCGACGCTCATTTACCTCATTATTATATGCTAAAGTTAATAATTGATCTCTTTAAAGACTATCATTTCTAGTATTTGTTAATTCATTCCTAAGGCCATTGATTCGATCATTAGCTATACGGTATAAACCTTGCATGTTAATAGCATCTTGAGCATGTCTTTGTATAAGTTCACGAGCAGTTGTTAATGAAATTCATATACCATTTAATGTATTTTTAGGGTTAAATGATGTATCTCCATCAATATATGCCTCTACTCGATCTAGTGCTGTAGCAATATTTATTAAAATATCAGGTATGGCCATATTTTCTTTCTCTGGTCGTTCTTCTTCTTTAGAATGTTTATTACTAGATTTAGATAATTCTTGTATACGAGATTTAAGTTTATCTATTGTGTCTTCTAGCTGGATAATTCGATTATCTTGAATAACTAATACCTCCTCTTTTAGCTCCAGGTGATCCTGACATTTTTTAAGTTCACCTAGAATAACCTTACATTTATCCTTTAGCTGATTAACTTCTTCATCATAAGATTGTATATTCTTTTCAAGATGAGAAATATATCGCTCACAGGCTTTAATTTCCTCTTCAAGTTTGCGGATTTTCTTTTGTACTAACTTTATCCCTAGATCAAAGTTGCTGTTTAGTTGTTCAAGATATGTCTGTTCAACTCCCATTGTTACCTATTATTTCTATAGATTCTGGTGAGGCTCAAAATCATGATATTTCTATTGCTTTGAAAAAGATTTATTATCAGCCTATTGGTTATTATCGAAATGCTAAAAAATTACATGAAGCTTCTCTGAAAGCTGGATATAATTTTAGTTTAGACGAAGTGGGGGATTGGCTTGAGAGACAGGCTGTACACCAAATACATAAGCCTCGTCCTAAATATATTCCTTGTGCAAGTTTTACCTCTATTACTACTCCCAATGAAGTCCACCAGGCAGATATTCTTTACATGCCTTATGATAAAGTAGGACAAATTACATATCTTTTTTGCCTCAATATTGTGGACGTGGCTTCGAGATATAAAGCCTCTATCCCTATTGGTGCATATAATGTTAAGAATAGGCAGGGAATCTTAACTTCAAAGACTATTGCTAGAGCTCTTAAAGAGAAATATGATAATCCTGAGTGTCCTTTTGTATGGCCAAAATTGTTAATCACTGATAGGGGTTCTGAATTTAAGGAACAATGTGAGGTACTTATGATGGAACATAATGTAAAAATTCAGAAGGCTAAATCTAAGCGTACTATGGGTATTATTGAAAGATATAATCGTACCTTGGTTGAAAAACTATTTCCTTCTCAGGATGCTTCTGATCTATTGTCTTTGCATTTAAATGATCATTCTAGAGCTTGGGTGAAAAATTTGCCTTTAGTTGCTAAGAACATTAATAATTCTATCACACGTCAGATAGGTATTTCTCCAGTTGAGGCTATTGAAAAAGAAGAGGTCTTTGCTAAGTCTTCTTATTCTCGTGATGGTCTAATAGGTTTTGATGAAGAGAAGCTTTCTAGTAATGTTCTTGTTCGTTATTTACTTTATCCTGGTGATTTGGAGGGTGGAAGATATCGTGCTGGTGATTTGAATTGGTCTCCATATATTTATCATATCCATCAATCTATGGTGCAAAAAAATAAGCCAGTCTTATACTGGCTGGAAGAAGTGCTCTTTGGACTAATTGATAATGATGATTATATTCTCAAACGTCCTGAAAGATCTTTTGTTCGAGAAGAATTGATGGTTATTCCCTTTGATATAGAATTGCCTCCTCAGTGGGTCTTATCAAATTGACGACAAGAAGTCTTCAGTTTCTTCATTAACCTGTTCTTCTGTATTGAAATAATCCTTAGCTAATTTATAATATAACTTATATAGGTCTATAACAGCATTTTCTAGGATAAATTCATCAGGGTCTTCTGCCTGATGCAATTTCTCGACTCTTTCTTTATAGCTTTGCATGAATTTGCCATCCTTTGGCTTTCTATAATAGATTCCTGCCTTAATGACGTTTATTAATGCCTGCTCAACCTGCTGGGAGGTGGGCTTGGCTTCGGGTAATTGAATTTGTGTACTTATTGTGTATAAAGTTGCAACTCCAGTGCTTGTATTAATATTACGAAAACTTTTGTTTAAAATAAAATATTTATTTCTTACTACCATGATAGGCGAATATTACTGCAACTATTTACTCAGAACTGGAGGTGTCTGTGGGCGTACCTGCTGTCAGTCTGAAGGGTGCCATGAACATTGGAAAGCTAGGAAGCGTTTTCCTTGTAGTGTATGTGGCAAGCTGACTAGCTCTAAACATGGTCTTTGTAGAAAACATGCTAGCGGATATTATGTAACCCAATATATTAATAGGCTTCGAGATAAAGCCTTGGGTACATATCAGGAAGTATAATAGTCCAATTTTCCTTGTATACATGCTCCGCAGAGTTCTTAAACCTATTTTATGTACACTATTTGATATAATTTTAAGGTAAGACTTAGCCAGGTGAATTTTTTTTTTACATTTATGGGTGAAACTTATCTTGGTGAATTTTTTTTTTACACCTAACCAGAATTTTTTTCTTAATGCTTATTTGAAAGAATTGGCTCCAGAATGGCTTCCTGCATATCAAAAATAATGGTATACTAGAATATGGTTAATATCCTTTTAACTTTATTTTCGAATACAAAAAATTTACACCTAAGACAAGCTTAGGTGTAAATTTTTTATTTTGTTTACGCACATAAATCAACTTTAGAATTATTTCTAGGATAACATAAAATCTGATATGCAAATTATGCTTGACAGAGTCGAACGCTGAACACACTCGGACACTTCAGTCTTTAGTGTTCAGCATTCTCCTAAGGGGCAAGCAATATAGCATACTTTTTTCGTTATATTATTTGGAATTAAAATCAGGCCAGCGCGTTGACAAAGATGGTTATCTCCTTTAACTTGAAAACTAAAAAATTGGGTAAAAGGATATGTTAACAAAATTTGTGCCCCAGTCTGATTTAAAACTTAAATTCAATATCGTATTTCGATATGTTTCCTGGTCTTGAAAATAAATTTGGGGTTAAAAAAAGATTACATAATTTTGTATATCAGGAAATAAGCTGGGAGAGGCTTACACTAATTATACCTATTCGGAAATCTTGTCCCAGAACCCCCATTTTATCCTATATATCCTGTAATTTTGTGTCTTCTTGTTTCTGATATAATTATTTTTAACTATAGTTAAATACTAAAAACTATTCGCATACTCCCTCTTAACTATTAATATTTACGAACATATTTAACTCAAAATTTGGAACCTCAAAATTTTTTCATGTTCGATGTAATGGTAGATCTTTTAAATTTATGATAATATATGTATAATTTTGGGGTAAAACTAATTTTAAGACATTTGGTAAGGAATTCCAACTGATTTATAAATTTATTGCAAGTTTCAAAAAAATTGATCTGCATAAAATTTACCAAAATTAAAATTTAAAATTTATCCCTATTTTTGAATAGCATAATGAACAGTAATAGTAAAAAATTTTTTCTTCTCTTTTAACATATAAATTTTTTATTTATGTTAAGAACAAAACTTCGTGACTCTATGTAATAAGTTTCAAATATACTTTCTTATACTTTTTTATATTTTATAACAAATTATTTACATGATTATACTTTGTGATTACACTGTAATTACACATAATTACAAGTGATTACAAATGAATACAAATGAATACACTGTGATTACAACTTTATTTTGATAGGTAAACTTAGTTCTTATTATTATATATCAATTTTTACTTTTAAAAACATATTTATTGTTGTTTTATAAAGGTTTTCAAAGCTTTATAATTATTGTTTTATTTTTTGTTTTAATTTAAATATTTTCATTAAAAATATTAACATTTCATTGTTTATTATAGTTTTAGGTTGCTTTTAACACAAATAATATATGCTTAAATACAAAGAATATCTTGTATTATAATTTTGTTTAATTATATTTAATTATATTTGACCTTGGATTTAAAAAATAAATTATAATAAAGAAAATTTTTCATCAAAAAATATGGTTATATAATTAGAATGTGTTAATTTTATTGGCTAGATTTTGTTTGTGCTTGATTGTGTTTTGTGTTTTTGTGTTTTTTGTATTCATAAATTTTTAACACAAATTTTATGCAGATCATTTTTTTTTTGAAAACCACAATAAATAAAATAAAAAATAATATTTAATAAATAATAATAATTATCAATCATATTAAAATAAAAGCAGTTAATAATATTTAAATGATTTTTTATGTAGACAAATATTATAGAACTTACAAATTTTTAACAAAATAAATGCTATATAAACATATATAATAAATTAAATTAAATAACAGGATAAAATATACATTGTATATATATTATATATATTGTACATTATATAGTTAAATAAACTATCTATATAACAAATAAATATATAATAAAATGTTTTTATATTAAGTTTACCCAAAAATTAGAATATTTTTTTAAAATTTTCAGTAGTAACAAAACAAGTGTAAGATTAACTAACTGGTGTTTTTTTGGTGTTATCACCTTCCATATTGATTATAAGTTGTATGAGCTGTGTAACTTTTAAGAACTTTAAAATTAACAAATAAAATACTTTGTTTAAAATATAAAAAGTGTTTATATATTAATTATATAACATTTACACTTTTGTATGATCAAAAAAAAAATGAAATGAAATAACAAATCAATTTCTTTGAGAAAAAGATAGTATGTGAAGAAAAAAATGAAATAAAAATAATGTGTAATCAGTGTGACTGCAACACACGAGTTATTGGTTGGATCACGCGTTCATTTAGTAGTACAGTCAGTCACGAAATTGACAGCTATGCCACATGTGCGGCTTAACCTGACACACATTTCGGACGTGCTTACCATGGTCAGCATTTTGATTGACAACCGCGCCACATGTTCGGCGTAACCTGTCACACATTACATGGATGAGCCTAAAAAAAACGCTTCGCGTTCAAACGGACAATAAATCAATTTCCTTCTAACGCGTTAACAGGTTAATCAGTGTTTCGGTTTGAAAACAACCGGCGTATCAAGGATGGGACTTCCCATATTGAATGGTTGCGTGGCGATGCTGGCACTCGTGCCTCATCGAAAAGATGGTTCGATCAGTAGGATTAACTCTTTGGGTTGTCCCGCCCCGCTGCCACCACGTAACGACCTGATCTAATCTGTGGGGACATCACTATTGTGTTTTGACTTCTGGTTCTTTGCCATAGTCTTCTTCCATGGGCGAACATAAGTGTTTGTAATGGTTGGTTGTGCGGCGATGTTGGTACTCATGCTACATCGACAAGATGGTTCGATCAGTAGGATTAACTCTTTGGGTTGTCCCGCCCCGCTGCCACCGCACAACGACCTTTAGTTATGTCCTCAGTCTCTGACTAAACGCATATTATTTATAATAAACCCGTGGGACAATAAATCAATTTCCTTCTAATGCGTTAGCAGGTTAATCAGTGTTTCGGTTTGAAAACAACCGGCGTATCAAGGATGGGACTTCCCATATTGAATGGTTGCGTGGCGATGCTGGCACTCGTGCCTCATCGAAAAGATGGTTCGATCAGTAGGATTAACTCTTTGGGTTGTCCCGCCCCGCTGCCACCACGTAACGACCTGATCTAATCTGTGGGGACATCACTATTGTGTTTTGACTTCTGGTTCTTTGCCATAGTCTTCTTCCATGGGCGAACATAAGTGTTTGTAATGGTTGGTTGTGCGGCGATGTTGGTACTCATGCTACATCGACAAGATGGTTCGATCAGTAGGATTAACTCTTTGGGTTGTCCCGCCCCGCTGCCACCGCACAACGACCTTTAGTTATGTCCTCAGTCTCTGACTAAACGCATATTATTTATAATAAACCCGTGGGACAATAAATCAATTTCCTTCTAACGCGTTAACAGGTTAATCAGTGTTTCGGTTTGAAAACAACCGGCGTATCAAGGATGGGATTTCCCATATTGAATGGTTGCGTGGCGATGCTGGCACTCGTGCCTCATCGAAAAGATGGTTCGATCAGTAGGATTAACTCTTTGGGTTGTCCCGCCCCGCTGCCACCACGTAACGACCTGATCTAATCTGTGGGGACATCACTATTGTGTTTTGACTTCTGGTTCTTTGCCATAGTCTTCTTCCATGGGCGAACATAAGTGTTTGTAATGGTTGGTTGTGCGGCGATGTTGGTACTCATGCTACATCGACAAGATGGTTCGATCAGTAGAATTAACTCTTTGGGTTGTCCCGCCCCGCTGCCACCGCACAACGACCTTTAGTTATGTCCTCAGTCTCTGACTAAACGCATATTATTTATAATAAACCCGTGATTGGAGTATTTTATTATTTTTAACGCAGTACAATATAAGCAGTAAAATCCTAATCTTATGTTACTATATAAGTAAAGCTGAAAATGCTAAAGATGCGAATGAAATGCATGAGGAGGGAGTACGCGGATCCTAGGCGAGTCCCAGCATCAAAATTATTTCTATCTGTATCGCTATTTCTAGCCGCGAGATTCTCACACGCTCTCTTTTACTATACTAGATTTCCGAAATAAATTACCCGACCCATATCTACAGAAATTTTGTCTATCTATATCTCTCCCAAACACGCAGATTATGTAAAATAGTATTCCCCGCAATGAAACTTCTCCGAGATTAAGTAATTTCGAATCTATGGCATAAATTCGGGAGATAAAAAAAAAATATTTCCGATTCACACTTACCATTACTATTAATTTTGCAACATTCCATTCCTCCTGAAATTTATTACTTAATGCATTACAATAAAGGTAATTCGATTTTTTTATTAAATTTATTACTTAATGCATTACAATAAAGGTAATTCGATTTTTTTATTACCGGTACGATACTGCACCAAATACCGCACGTGATGTTTATTAGACACACTGCGCCAAATTTTATTAAGGAGCGTGGTGTTAAGGTAGTGACGAGATTTATGTGAGTAATTTCACTGCGCCTATTATACGCGTGATGATGGTGATTTTCTCAGCAAAGATCAAAATGCCGATATATAGTAAGAAGAGTAATATGTCCGTTTTATTTTGGGGCATCTATAGAGGAGGAAAAATAGATTAAATGTGATGACATGTTTCAAGAAGCCAGTTGAGCAATAAATCAACATACCTCATTATTGCTTTGCGGAATATAGGAGTCCGTATATTGATGATGTAAATTTATGATAAGTTTGAATATTTCACTTAATTTTTCGTTTTCTTGATTGCACAAGGAGGATAAATGGATTCACTAATTGGGGTGACACCTTTTTATATAATTCACAGTGTGTCTAAGATCTTTGGGAAAAAATTTCGTTAATATGACAAATCCGATCAACTCACCAAAATGGAATATTAATTAAGGATTACGCGTCTTAGCTAATGCTAACGGGTAATAAAAATTATTCCTGAGTCGATCTGCTTATTTCCATTTCATTCCATTTCTAACATCATGATCTTCAATACATGCGGTTAATCATTGATTCGTGAAAAGCTGAAAAGCTAAGAACTTTCGGAAAAAGTGAGAGAAATATGCTACGGCTAACATATCTTTTCTGGGGCGCTCTGCCCCTAAAAATAGACATACGCGGAGTATTTACTGCGCGTAGCTGAGTGAATATACTGTGGTAAGATTTTAAGTGCATGACCAAAATCACGTGGACACGGTTTTATTTAAGATCAAGACTTTCTCACAAACACAGCTATCTACATGATCATAATCTGAATATCAGATTAAATATTACGGCAAAGAATTTAACCGATCAAGCCAGGCTGAAATTTTCGACAAGAATGATGTAATCGATTTTATATAGCAGAATATACCCACTCAATTCATGTAAAACATTAATTGTAAAATGTGATACCAGAGGTATCTACCCTTATATAGCTTTATTTAATAAAAAAAACGTAGCTGAGAATCAACTAATACAAATAATAATTTGCGAAATATGTTAAGCACCTATGGCCATCGCTATTATATGATAAAATTATCCTATTATATTAAGAAGTATCACCTCCGCCATCACTACCATCTTCATCACTACAAGTTGGATTCTCGGGTTCCTTGTCATCGTCGTCATTATAAATTTCGTCTTCATGCTTATTACTTTTAACCAACTTCTTTTTTACAGATTTTAATATTCCACCTGAGAGAATATCAGATATAGTGTAGATCGCCCATTTCATGGTTTCCCAAATTTTTATTACATACAGAGCACCACTTTTCTTTACCTGGATTCGTTAGTAAAACCAGTAAGGCTAATGAAAATTAAAATGTGTATATAATACATTCTTGAAAGTTAAAACGTTTACCTTGAACAATAGCGTGAATATTATTATTATTTATATTTATATTCTTTAAAAATAGCTCGATCTTATGCAATACACGCTGTGCTTCATATATGCCTTTTTCACCTAGAACACTTTCCACTGATACATGAGGGTCGCTAAGTTAGTTAAACCTATTATCATCAAAACAAACTTGCACAAACCATACTTTAATACTGACGATATCAATATTCTAAAATGAATTCAGCATTTTTTCTTTGATCTTATCAGTCACCGAAAATGTCACATGCAGATCATTTTTATATTAAATTTTGTGTAACATCGATTGTACCTAAAATTGATAGTTCATCATGTGCTCTATCAATTTTTATCTTTTTTATATATAAAAAAATTTTTTTTTTATACTATACTTAAAAATAAGCGTTTTTCAAGATCCAAGTTGTAATAAAATTTTCTAGGGTTATAAAAGCGGCTAATTAGAGGTTTTTGCGTAAAAGGCAAAAAAATGATTTTTTACTATAATGTAAGAACTTTTATAAAGCTAAACGCAATAAAAAAAAAATAAAGCATTTTTTTTTTTTGGTAATTTCTTATGTTTATAACTCTTTATAATCCGCAAATATTATTTTTAAATTATATTTTCACCAATTTTTCTCGTTCCCTTTTTCTAGCGTTCAAAGGATAAGAATTATTAAAGTATTTTAAAAAAAATTAATATTACACTTTCTTTTTTGGTGACTTGTAAGTGATAATTTTTCTTTATGTAGACTGCTTTAATTATATATTGTTTTCTCGCATAGATTGATTTTTTTAAAAAAAAAATTATAGTATTGAACGATAAATACATATATAAGGATATGTTGATTTGTTTATTACTATATGTTTGGTTTAACTTCTATAATAAAAAAAAAAGGTAAATGGATTTTCTTAATGTGAAATTTTTTATTTTTTTTTTTGTTAGCTAATTGATCCCTGGTTATATCATACTGTATGTATATTTATCATGCAATTCCTAAAAATAAATTAAAATTTTATTGTAATTTACCATAAAATTTTTAATGTTTAATTAAAGAATTACTTTATGATACATTTGCTATATGGTTTCTTTTCCATATCCACTCCTTCTTCTTTCCTTCTCAAAAACATTAATCAACAGATGTATGAGCTTTTAAAATTTTCACTTTCAAAACTAAACATGGCTTGGAATCAATGTAATCATTGGTTTTTACCTTCAGATACATCGACTATAACATGAACTTATTTCTTGCTTATTTTTTAATCAAATAGTAGTTTCATCGTGCTCTTCATCAGATTCTGATCCAGAAAAATTACTTTTTGTATCACTTATTATATTTTTATCATTTTCATCCAAGGTAATTTGTTGAGTAAACTGTTTAGCCTTAGCATGAATATTTGAAATCTAATTCAAATAAAGATTCATTCTTATTAGTTTTTTCTATATCATAAGTTCTTATAATTATCATATAACTCATTAAGACCCATTAAATTTTCATATTTACTATAAAACTTCATCTCTATTTATAAAATAAATCTTTCTACAGATCCTTATATTTACTATAAATTTCATCCTCACCTACCAAATATTCATTCAAATACCTGTATTCACTAATATATATTATTAAATAAATTGTTTAATAAATTTAACCTAAAAAAAAGTTTATTTTTTAAGTTTTAAGTAAGAAAAATACATATATTTTTGCTAGTATTAGTTTAAAGTTTTAATTTTTCATCATGTCAAGTAAATTCTAAATTTCTTTCAACTTCCAAGTGAAACTTAAGTGAGATAATAAATACTATATGAAAAATTTTTTAATAAAATCATAGTAGTGATCAATATACATGACTTTTGTTATTTAAGTTTAAGCACTATATTATATAAATGTAATGATATTAAACCTGTATTTTTTAATTTTTGTAAAATTTAGGCTGGCATTACAAAATTAACTAGTATTACAAAAATTTTGACTAGCATTATTAATTATTCATCGGCAAATTTTGGCCAACTTTGATTATATATATGTATACTATTTTTAATGATGGTACTTCATCACAATTTTTTTTTATCAATCTTAATGAAAAAAATTTGTCTTTCTTTTTTATAACATTTCCTATAACTGTTATTTTTAAGCCTAAAAACATTTTTATTTTTATCAATATTAATATTGAAGTTCAGAAAATTCTTTCACAATACAATTAAGAGTAATCTCAACCATTTCTTCATATATAGATAGGTCCATCCTTTAGAGAAAATATTTATAACTTGACAAATTCAATTTTTATTAGCCTGTAATTAGGGTTAAAAAATACAATGTATTAAGCAAAATTTTAGTACAATACAGTACAATACAGTATAGTTAGTACACTGTACTAATTTGTAATATTTTATATTATTATATAGTATAATATAACCAAAAATTTTTAATGAGTTTTTTGATATCTAGTAATTCAATTTATAAGAATTTTTTTTTGTTTTTATAGATCTTATTGATCTTTACAAAATAAAAAAAAGTTTGTTCAAATTAAACTATTAAATGCCAAGATAATTACATAAATTAAATTTGAAAAAAGTTCTAAAAAAGTATACTGTACTAAAAAATTTTAGTACAGTATAGTACAATACATATTGTACTAATTGTATTAGTACAGTACAGTACACTTTTCAATCCTACCTGTAATGGTAAAAAAATGGCTTATCTGGTTAATGTTCAATAATCAATAAACACCTAATAAAATTTTTTCATACGTCATCAGTGTGAAATAAAAATCATCCTATTAGTAATATTTGTACTATGCTAGTTTCTCACATAAAATTCATTTTGTTTGCTTGGTTTAGATTTTCTTTAATTAATTCTCTTTTTTTTATTATTTTATTTCATATAATTTTCTTAAATTTTTGACTCTGATGATCATAGTAATATTGTAGACAAATTAACTAAAGAAGCATGTAGTAAAAAATGTTTGGTAATTGATCCTAAACTACTTGCCCATAATGGTACAATATGTTGGAATCACAAGTCTATAGAAAGAAATATCACACTTATGGTTAAAGATATTAAAGAGACACAATACATTGAACAATTTTTTATGTTAAATAGGAACAGATATTTCACTTCACTATCTGATTTAGAATCATTTGATTGGTCACTTACTTTTAGATACATCAAAGATAAATTTGATGAGATATCTGTATTTGATTCCCAATTTAACTCTTTTAAAATAAAATTATGTGCTGAAGAATTATCCACTCAGGATAATTTATGCAAATGCTCACCATCAGTTTACATTGGCAGTTAAAGATGTGCGCTATGTAATACTGAATTAGAAACTTACCAATATTTATGGTCATATTCTGCCACGCAAAATATTAGAATAGAAATAGTTCATAATTCTAAAGCTCAATTATTCAATCTGATTAGTCCAGTTATACAAGATAAGGTTGATATTGATTACAATGATATCTTTACTAACATAAACAATCTTGATTGTTGGAACTCCTCTAACATTAGAATATTAAGCTTAGTCAAAGGAATCATACCTAGAAGTTTCAGTGAATTTTTAAAAGAGTTGAAAATTCCTGAACAAAGTATATATAAAATCATGAGAGAAGTTATCGATACATTAGTCCTTCAGTTTAAACATTTGATTTGGGAATATCGTAATGTTTACTAAGTTAAATTAGAATAATCACGTGGTATAGACTCTCGGAAGAAAAAATTAAAATCTGTGGGAATTAAAGATAAAAGTTTGAATTATATATTTAGTAAATATAAGGTATGGATAGATGGATATTTCAATATGGGTGGTCATTGGACAAATTTTTAAGTTTTTTGTGACTTATGTCACCATTGACTCATGGTGACTAGTCGGCTGTATTCCTTTAGGAGCAATAGCATAGATAATATAGTTAATAGAGAAATATTTTATTGATAGTCTATATTTATGTAGATTTTAATGTATTTCTTAACATTTGTATTATCAAGCACGACCCACTATGTTGATAATAAAAAAAAAAAAAAAAAAAATTTTCTTAAATTTCATTTTTAGAGAGCTTTTGCCACAACTTTTTCTTTAACTTCAATTTTCAAATAAGCATAACTTCACCTTTTATTTGACATATCAAAATAAATATTTTCAAAATATTTTTAATAAATATTATTTAAATCTAAGTGAACAATAGGATTTTTAAGAATAATCTTTATTTAAAATACTTTCAAATTTTCATTTAAATATATTTTTTTTTTTTTTTAGTCAAAACAAATGCATAAATTTATTAAAATGTATCACAAAAATTACAATATGAAATAAAAGATATACCGTTTCATCTACATGTACCGCAATATCATGTGATAAATACCTGTTATGACTAACTATGATAGCCTATTTTTAAGAGGCAATAGGAAGTCTATATATAGATTTAAAGGAATAAGGGAAACGAAAAAGAAAAAAAATATTCTAGAAGGATAAACTAATAAAAACAAAAAATATGAATAAATCAAAAGATTCCTATGTGCTAAACTGTTAAATCTAGACTACAAAATCATATAAATTGTTTCAAAAGGGCCTTCAATCCTACTATTAATTGTTTTATATTAGGCCAATTGGACTGGTTAGATCTAGAGCGAGAGTTCTTCTTATTGGTCTGCCTAGAATTTGATGTTGAATTATCCTTCTTCTTCTGGTTATAGAACCTAAGGTTACCTGAAAGTTGAGAATTAGTATTTTGATGAGAGGTAGACTTGAAGCACCTAGAAGTATTACCAGTATTGCCAATTCTAACTGGAGGACATTTCTTGAATCCAAGTTTAGGGAAGAATAACGATACCATAACAGACTAACATTATTTCAAAGTTAAAGAATATTTATACATTTAGAAGCTTGATCCCATATTGCGAAATATCTAATTAACTTTCTTTGCCCTGAGGATTCTTTGATAATCTTAAAAGATTTCATTCTACTCTCAGTCAAAAATAGACTAGAAGTGCAGTTGGGAAATAAGAAGGATTCAGTCATATCTGCCAGTATATTAGTAATGACCACTTAGAACTTTTCTTTTTGCTTGCGTTTTGAAAGGTTTCACGACGCTGAAAACTATCTAATAGGAATTCCTCCTAGTCTGATGGTCCATTGTATGCTTTAGGGCACACGTGATTTGGTATCAATCTCACCCTTGCTGAAAGATACTTTTTGTGCACCCTTATGCTGATTGATACGATTTTTCTTCAGAAACTAAGGTTCCCAAGAAGAGTATAACTATCCCACTTGACCAGTATATCATATACTATTAAGTCCAACAGCTGTGCCTATTCTTCTTACTGGAAACAATAATCAGTAAAGATAAAGTTAGAATTATTGAAATTGTCTGCTAAATGTTTTTGTTTTCTATTTTTATTCTGATTATTCTGTGATTACTCCAAAGGTTTTTTATTATCACTACTTTTCAAAGACGTCACTGGTAGAGAAGGAATGTTGTTAAAGGTAACCAACCACCTTTGAACTGGGGGTATTTGCTCAGGTGATTGACCGCTAGAAACTATAAAGGGATTATCATCTGGTGTTTGCTGTTGTTGTTGGAGTTTCTTCAGCTTCTTTCTAGCAGATTTTTTCTGAGACTGAAATAAAAGCGTAGCAGGTAGTGTGATTGGGTTGGAATAATGTGGAGTACTAGGTACCGTACCCATAGTGTTCTATATTGTGTTATCCAGATTCATTAAATCTGATTGGTATTATATGGGTTGAAAAATTGCTATATCGGGAGTAGTATGTTGTTATTGCACAGGGGCTGAGTTTTCAAATTGGTTGCGCAGATCTTCCAGTCATGATACTTGCAATCTTTAACAAAATGACCGATAATAGCCGTCATGAAAAAGGGTAATAAAAAGCTCTTTGGCTTTAATTTAGCAAGAGGTGGAGGTTCTATTAGTTGCATAACATCTTTATTTGAAGAAAGAAATCCTTTCAACAGCTTATCATCAACTTCTACTTGGTTGGAAAAGTCCATATTCATAGCTAGTATGCCTTTAACTTCTATTGCTATAGTTTGCATAATACTTTCTTTATTATGTTTGAAAAACCACTTCAGGTCATTATAAAGTGTTTCTTGGGTTGAGAAGTCCATTTTTATTGTTTATTTGCAGTATTTCATAATAAAATAAATGTCCTATAGACAAAATAAAATATTTTTTCTTCCGTAAAAATTTGGTTCACAAGTCGACCTTTCATTTAAATATAATTTTTCTTCTTCCAAAATTTCTTTTAAGCAAAATTTCCTTTTATTTATTAAATAATATTATTGATCAGATTGATGTTGAAATTAAGTCAAAAATTGACCTTTTTTATACAAAATAATATTTTCACTAAACTTATAATTCTATAAAATCCTACAAAATTCTACAAAATATTCTTTTATTAAATCCTGTCTTCCTTCCTTCCTAAAATAGTTATTCATTCCCCTTAGCATTACATCATTTAAAAAGATCTGAAATGTTAAAGATATTTATAATGCTTGGCATTACATCATTCCTCTCTTCCAACCATTCCTTTGACTAAATCACTATAAGAAATTATTCTTGCTATATTTCTAATACTATTTTTTTCTAATTTAAAAGTAAATAAAATAAAATCTAAACTAAAATCTAAACTAAAAATAAATTCTAAAATAATTTGTACTTCCATCCAGTTATATCACGTGCTTATGTTTAAGTGATATAATTGTATTTACATCTGATTATTATCATATGATTTGTATTTTGTAACCTTTTTATCTATTATGTTACTATTTAATTATTTTTGTTACTGTAATTTTCATGCTACAAACTATCCTTTCCTGAAAAATTTGTTCTCACAAATTACAATCATCAGCTCAAAAGTTTTTCTATCATAATATTTCTTCAACAAATTCCCATTTACTAGTGTTTTTATGATTCGTCTATCTAATTCTTTAATCTTATATGATCTATTCAATAAAATTTTGTATATATAATAGGTCCTTTCCATTTTTCTTCTAGTTTTCCTGACCATTATTTATCTTTAACTATATTATATTTGAAAACTTTTTCTTTTATTTGATAAGTCTCTTTTCTTTTATTCTTTTTGTCATAGTAATCTTTCTGTTTTTATTGTAATTCTTCAATTTTATTCTCAGCTTGTTTTCTAATATCTGGTAATTCTTTTATTAATTGATGAATCCTTATTTTCTTTGCTCATTTTATCTATTAGTAATCTTGCTTCTCTTCCATAAGTTAAGTAAAATGGTTTTACTTTACTTGAACTATGTTTTTTGTTCCTATATACAAATAATACTAGTGCTATTTTTTTGTCCCAATCATTATTTCCTTCTAATTTTGTCAGAGATTCGCATAATGTCTTGTTAAATCTTTCTACTAATCCATTTATTTGTAAATAGTAACTGTATCAGTAAATTTTTTAGGATTTAAATTCCTAGAAAATCAAAAATCTCATAATTAATAAAGATCCCTAAAGAACCTTTCTCATCCACAAAGATTTCCTATCTAAGCATTTTTATAGAATTTTTAAGAATCTTAAATTTACTATTAAGGAATCCTTAAAGAATTTTATTTATTACATTTATTATTATTTATTATTTGGTATTTATTTCATATTCATTATAATGTAATATTAATTTGTATTTATAAATTTGTATTTATTTCTTTCATATATTATATTATTATATATTATTTCAGTAGCTTTAGTATCAATATTAAGCAATTAAATAAACAAAATATCAACTATAATCCCACAGTTACAAAGTTTATATTTAGTAACTTGTAAAGTATTATCAGTCTGAAAAAAACACCTAAAAAAAGAATAATGAATAGTTAGTAAGGTTCGTTAAATTAAAAAAATTTGAAAATAATTATTTTTTTACTTGCCAGTGTTACACATATAGTTACCATAATTTCACTACATCATGCTTTAACATTCACCTATAATATCCAGAGAGACTTGAAAATTGCTTAAAAAAGAGAAAACAAAATAAATAATTAGTAATGTAAAAGAATAATAAATCCCTTTCAAGAATATCAAGCTATTAAATATGATACATATCCTCATAATTGAAAATTTTGCCAATTTTTTATCATGGCAATCATCCAAATATCTGAAAAACAGGCTTGTAAAAAAAAAAAAACAAAATAAATATTAGTAACTGTTTCAAAAAATCTTTCTTAATTCTCATCAAATTTTTCATATGTACTAAAATAAAGAAAAATAAAAAAATAGTTAGTAATAATTATTTAAATTAAAGAAAAACAAAAAGAAAAAATCTAAACTGAAATTTACATATCCAAAAGGATACGATGAGTAAGTTGCTAAAAAAAATAAATAGTTAGTAAATAAAATATTTGTTAAATTAAAAAAAATAAAAGATAATTTTTTTCATGTGCAAATTTAATCCTAAAGTTTAGTAATTCTCTTTTCTGTTAGATCGTATTTCAGAATTCCTGATAATGCTGTTTCTAATTAACTAATATCTATTCTACAGTCATATTCAAAAAAATTACCTAAAAATAAAATGAAAAATGAAAAAAAAATACAAACAGTTAGTATAATATTTGTTTACTTTATTAAATAAAAAAGTTTGAAAAAAAAATATTTTTTACTTCCAAAATTACCACTTCCAAAGACTTGATAAAATGGCTAAAAAAAAAAATTACTAATGTTAATTAAATAAAAAAGAAAAAAAAAATATTTCTTTTTTTTACTTACTGATATAGATATTCTGTACTTTTAAGGATTTGAAGTCATATAATCATTTAAAAAAAAAAAGAATAAAATGTTAGAAAATGTTTCATTAAAAAAAAAGAAAATAGATAAATACTTCACTGAAATTTTGCATATCTTTAACTATTTAAAAAAAGGAAGACAAAATGTCAGTAAACGTTTCATAAAATGAATTTATTCAGAATAATAATAAAATAATTTTCCTATGCGTAGTCTAAGTATCTCAAAGAATAACCGTCTACAAAAGAAATGAAATATTAGTGATCATTTTATTGAAAGAATTTATCCAATGTAAAAAAGAAGTATCTTCTTCACTGAATTTTCCATACATATCTACAAAAAAAAAAATATCAAACTGATAGAAGTCATTTTATTAAAACCTGAAGACCATTTATAAAAAAAAAAAAGAATGAAATGTTAAAAATATTTTATTATAAATAATTATTAACTTTAAAAGAAATTCTTTCTTTAACTTCTCTTGGTGATTATTTATGTATTCCAATATCTTAAAAAATACATCCAAAACCTGAAAAAAAACATCTAAAAAAAAATGTTTTTTTTTTACTTCCCAACTTCCTATATTTAGAGTAACTCAAAAAAATGGTTTAAAAAAAAAGATAAATGAACAATTAGTAATATTTGTTATATAAAAAATTTATTTTTACTTTACAGGTTCGCACTTTTAGACTTGAAAAATATCCTAAAATAAAATAAAACAAACAATTACTAGTGATTATTAAAATAAAAAAAAAACTTTTTAAATTTTTTACTTATCTATTTTCATATCCAGAGAACTCAAAA
Source organism: Rhizophagus clarus (assembly GCA_015698045.1). Classification (NCBI taxonomy): domain Eukaryota; kingdom Fungi; phylum Glomeromycota; class Glomeromycetes; order Glomerales; family Glomeraceae; genus Rhizophagus; species Rhizophagus clarus. The sequence continues at coordinate 394,994 of BLAL01000049.1, read as the reverse complement.
AAAAACCTAATTAGAAATATTCGTTAAAATGAAAAAAAACTAAAAAAAATACTTATTGACCGAATAGACCTATACTCTTCATACATTCGCGTACATATATCTAGTCTTCCAAATTAACATAAAAGCTGAGACCTATAAGATATTCAAATAATACAAAAAGAATGTGGAAAAGTGAAAAAGAAAAAATGCGTGAAAAAGAAAAAGAAAGAGTATGTAATAAAAAAAGAGGAATTGAGGATAGATATGTAGAAAAGTATGTAAAATTTATTTCAAAAAAAAGTTTTGCAACATTAACTGCTAAAATTTTGTAACACAGATTTATAAATCATTCTAATCATAATATTAACTTTGAAAAAATTTAATTGCTGATTCAGTTAAGATCAGCATTATTTTATATGTAAAAAAGGGGTTAAATTTAACAAATTTGCGATAAATACCAAAATTCTAAAAAGAAAATCTCATAGATTATGCACTAACTTTAAATAAAGACACATGATAAGTAAAACAAGACCCGAAGATTAAGAAAATGAAAAAAAATCATTCATTCATATGTAAAAAAAAGAGTTTACTATATGTGCGGGCCAGATTTCAGCCTTTGAAATAAGGTTGCCTGTCTAAACTAATTTTAAATTTGGCTAAACATCTAAATTCTAATTTTACTGATTTTTTAATAATACTTTACTATTGTTTTGCTATTTAATATGATTTACTATAAGTTTTGATATTTGTCAAGTTTCGCTAATTTTTTACTAAGATTTTAATATAGTTTTGTCAAGTTTTATCCTTTCAACATTTAGACAGTTTGCTAAACTATCTAGTTTCGCCCAGCAACCTTACTTTGAAAATAATAAAATTTTATATATTACTATATTTTATTATATAATTTACGCTTAAAAATACATAAAGATTAATTTTAAAATAACTTTCTGGTCTTTTCTGTCAAGTACACTCTGCAGCTTCAATTGCTTAAAGTGCCATTGTATGCTTCCAACCTCGTGAAAAGGAAGTAATCCAATTTGCAATAGTAGATTCCTTTGGCACCTCATTTTTCTCTATTTCTCCTTCTAGTACTCGTTAGGTTAATTCACTTCGCATTTCTGCAGCTGTCATTTTTTTTTTTGGGTCAACTGTACCTGCATGAAACATTATTTCAAGAAGTTCCTTAATACATATAGGTATTCATTTTACTGGTTCTCTAGTTTTTTGATTTTGTTGTAATGCCCAACTAAAAATAAAAATCTCTAAACTAAATCAAAAATACTTATTAGTAATTTTATTATAAAAGAAGAGTGATGGCTATAGATGACTAAGAATGTGATGGTGACTGTAATAATGACAATAATGATAGTAAAAATGAAAAATAAAGAAAACCTTTTATGTTTCAGATCTAATTCTACTTCTGTTTCATATATTGGATCGATGTCTGTAATTCTCTATATTACATGATTAGTTTTTTTTTAATTATCAATCAGAATTATTACGTGTGACTAATTTACTAATTCATTCATTTGATTTTCTAAATTTTTGATAGCATCTGAAAATAAGAATAATTCAATTAGATCTCCTAATTCAAAAATTAGAAAATTCTACCTTGGTGATTGATCCTTGATATATTCCAAGGTTTTTGTGAGTTTGAATGTTCTGAAATAATAGGATTTGGCTTGATGATTATTCGATTTTTAACAATTTTTTGAATTTTACTGGGGGAAAATTTATTCAACTCGCCAAATCTTGGTAAGGGTCGTGTATGAATATATCCAGTTTCTTCATCATTATACACCCAGGTAAATTCATTCCAATTTTGAATTTCTGTAATAGTTTCTATTTTTTATTTTTCTTTTTTATAAATTCAAAAAAAAAAAAAAATTATTTATCCTATTTTTAAAAATTACAATATAATAGAAATATTTACCTTGTTCTCTATTGGGTTGAAGATTTGCTATATGAGTGCCAGATAGACCTTTAATTGCCATTTCAATATCTTCACCAGAAGCAATCTTATAACCAAGTTTAACATAGTACTTGATTACATGTGTAATCTTGATAGATGAATAATAATTTTAGTCATATATAAATTTTAAAATGCAAATTAAAGGTAATAAATATTCTTGTGGATTTCACCTCACCAGCTTCTAGAAAAATCCATTTATTAATACAGATATTATATCACTCTTTCCAATGGGATAATATTATCATTAATTCTGTATTATGGTAATGCCCACCATTATCAGATATAATGGTAACATATTTAGGTTTTTTTTCAAGCGTTTCCAATACTCCATATAATGATGAGGTCGTAAACCAAGCGTCCTGCTTTATATCTCCACTTCAGTGGTTATAAGCATTAATATTGAGATTATTAGTATTTTGATCTTTGGTATATAGTAATACAGTGTGCAGAGTCAATCCACGTTTTCTAAACCATTTATCTTTTGTTTCTCTTGCTTTTTTAGGATTAATTCGCATTTTATAATCCACAATAATCAAAGCTTTATTATAATCAAGTTGGGAAAGAGTAGTAGACAATTGTGCATTGAGGTAAATTTTACAGGTATGGTGTAACATAAATGCAATCAATCATTTTTGGTAATTATCAAGATTTTCATATTGATTTAATGGCAAATATTTTTTTAGATTTTTAAAAAAAATAAATAGATTTTTACAATTACTACAAGTATTGGAATATATTACTTCATAGTTACCAAAAGCATGTCATAAACAATGTGTCAAACAAGAATCATGTATTGCAATAATTCCATCTTGTGATACATTTAACTGCTTTGGATAATTTTTTCTAAAGTAGCGTCATAAATTTTGGACAGCATCAATTAATTCATTCTATTATAAAAAAATATATGATTATTTTAGCATTACCAATTGCTAAAATTATCAAAAACTTACCCAAAGTAATAGGTTTGTAATATTAAGTTTTTCAATATTTGCAAATACTTGATATCCACATTCATTACATTCTGAGCAAAGTCCATCCAAATTTTCTTATATAGGCCGATCGGCAGAATTAACGAAATTAACCTAAATTAAGGAATTTGACGTTAATTTAATAAAAAATAAGTTTTGCAAGTTTCACAAAAATGGTTATATTTGTGCTACATTATCATATGACATATGATATCAAAAAATTACTTCAATAAAGTAGCGTTAAAAAATTTTTTTCTTTCGTGAACTTCCTATTGAACTCTCCATCAACTTCCCATCAATTTTCTCACCAAAGTAAGTTGAGAATTTTTACAAGTATACCAGTAGTTATTTTACATTGTATACAACTTGCAGCTATTTTTTTTTATTTTTTTTTTATTTTTTTTTTTTATAGTTTATAAAAAAATCTTGTATAAATAGCAAAATTATTCAAAAAAATCTTTAAATAAATAAATAGCTCTGTGTTAATAATGATATTTTAACAAATTTAAATTATGTATTGAATAGTTTTTTATTAAAATCTATTTGATATTTGTTATTAATTATTTTTAAATTAATTTTTTTTCGTTAAATTGTTAAATATTCTGGAATTTTGTTTCTTTTTTTTAATGGACTAACTTTATAATATTTTTTTCCTTTTTTTTTAGAAATTTCTTCTACTGGGCTCAGATTAAAAGAGGTAAATTTTTTGGGAGGGATCTTAAAAGGTTATTTTACTTATTTTTTTATATTTTTTGATTATTTTTTCTTATGTGAGAATGGTTTTGATCAATTTTAATCAGTACTGCACCACACAACTGATGATCGGTAAATTCTGCAAATCGGCAGATATGTTCATATATAAAGCGTTTACTATTCAATTACGTCAAAAAAGATGTTCTTTACATTCCATTTGGATATTTTTCACAAAATTGGTCCTATAGAGCTTGCTTGTGATCTTGTAAATAAAGTACAGGTAAGCCACTTTCATTGTCAGTTTTATAAGAACTCATATTCACATGTTCTTTTGTTGAAAAGAATAATTCAAACTGTTGCAGTTGTTCAGAAGTAAGTTTTATTTGATGAAAAATTGGTTTATCTAGTACAGGTACTCCATAACCATTTATTCGTGCATGTTTATATGATTCAAAAATAGTATGTCATCCAACCCTTAAATTGTAAGTTGTTGATGAGTTTTTAGTATTACTTATAATATTAGAATTTTTGAAATTACTTACACCCAAGTTTTCTTGTAATTCATCATAGATGAAGTCATCTGAAATAATTGATAATATTCTACGCTTTCTATCATAATTTTTTTTATTATCACTTAACGCTTGATTGAAGCATTACCAGAAGGTCTGAATTGAATTATTAGCAAGAATTCCCATTTGATATAATTGAGCAAGTAATGCACAGTCTTGTTTTGGGTCACTAGATTTTGATCAAAATTGATACTAATAAAGTAATTTGTAATAAGCTTTTTTAATAGAATCATTTGCAAGTAAGATTTCTATATCAAAAATACCTGATTTGTTTCATGTAACTATGACGTTATATTATGAGCACCAGCAGTACGAAGAAAAGTTTTCCATGCTTCCAGTTCACGCAAACTAAATTGATAATCTTCAGAGTATATTTCTTGCAATTCATTATTTAGTTCAATTAGAGGACTTGCTTGTTGTTTCCATTTAATAAATAATTGATACCAATCAATATTTGCAATTGTTCTTCATTTTAGATGATAATTAAAAAGTGACTTCATAATAGAATAATCCTCCCATTCTTGAGGCGAACATGTTAGTGCTTTCTATTTTTAATTTAGAGATTGAACCATATGATTATTAATACCAAAAAGTTGGTTACCATTGAATTTTTTTATTAAACCTGAACTTCTCCATACATTAATTGAACTTTCATCTTTAATTATACACTTGTATTCTTGATTTTGATAAATTTCATTTTTTTTTTTTTAATTTAATGGCATTGATAGCGCATAAACTTTATTTACTATAGTAGTGAGGTTACATAGTGACCAATACATCAGTAGGCAGTTATGCTCCAAGGTAAGACCACAGTCCAATCAGATTGCCAATAATTAATAATAATGAAAAGAGGGAAAAATGTAAAAAAAAAATAAAATTTGGATCTATCCTAGTACTAAAAATTACAATTTACTAAAACGGTTGGTCATTATCCCAACAAAAACGCCACAAGGTTCTTCAAATGGTCGTTTTCTTTAATAAACTTTCTAATACTTCGTTCATTCATGTGATTTCAACCATGATCATCTTTTTTGAAGTAGAAGACCTTTTCGACTTGGATTTGTGTTTCTTGTCATCGTACTCAGTTTTCAGAGAGTCTTTTCCTGGTTTAGTACTAGATGAATATTGTTGTCGAGAGGCGTTACCTTTACTGTGATGTACTAGGATATTATTAGTGCCCGTAGTAACCTTCTTACCAGGTCGTGTCTTAGCGCTGTTGTAATTTGGGAAGGAAACATTAGTACTTTTGTCTTCCCTTGGCTCTTATTATTAGGAGACTTCGTCGACTTCCTAGGGTTGTGAAATGGAGAGGTATGGTGGGTCTAGTCAACTGTTTCGCCATGCTAAACATTTGGAGTATTTATTAACCGATATAGGTCATCCCAATTAGATAAATATCCAATTATTTTCCTCTTGCCATCCGGTAGTTTCACTTCTTTGAACATGTTAATGTTATGGGATATGAGGTAGGCTTCATTGTTTTTGTGTATCAGCGTAGCTGAAGTCATGCTCTCTGATGGATTCAACACTGCAGCTTGATACCTTTCTCTTTCTTTTCGTTCTTGTAAGAACTATGATGCTGGAAACCATTGGACTGGAAAACCCATTAATGGCGCCATCCAATGTTTTTCATAATTCCTAAACAATTGTGAAATCTCTATCTTGACACGTAGTATCTTATATTTCTTCTGCCGTTTGACAGTCATAGAGATAACCTTTCCTCAATCAGAAAGCACGTTGATAATGGTGATGTTATCTCACTTAGCCAGGATGTCATATACTATGATATCATGAACGAAAGCCTGGGAATTAAGGGCAGGCTGATATCCAGTAATCACTGTCGACGCTTCATTTTCTACCACCTTTCTTGTATTTGGCTTGTCTGATGACCTAGCTTTCTTTTCAGGCGGCTGATTAAGTGTTTCATTACCTGTTGATTCTTCTCACTTGGGGGGAATAAACTGTTTGGCAAGTGGATCCAGAGAGGGGCGAGAATTTTTTCGAGCCTTAGAGGTTTCCTGTTCAGCTTTAGCCTTCTTGCGTTGTTTCTTCTTTTGCGATTTAGACAATACAGGTTGAAAACTTGTTTCATCATTCGATTCTTTTGTGATCAGCATCATGTTTATTGTTGATTGGTTTGCCTCTGAGTGAGATATTTCTATATCCATCTGGGCGTTTGCATCGGAGTCTATGATTGGTGCATCCTGATTTACATCTTGACCTAATTTGGAGACCTCTTCTGAGATTTGCCACGAGGACAGTAAAGCCCTCTCCAAGGTAAACTTCGCCAAGGTCTGAATATAGTCCAAGAGAACTGGACACACATCCCAATATTTTGATAGCTCCTGCGATACTTTACCGGGATAACCTATATTAGGAAATTTTTTCAGAAGATATACATCGATAATTATCACTTTATCGATAAATATCGTATTTATAAATCGATAGTCAATATAATGTGATAATATTCGATAATTATCTCACAATTATACAACGATATTTAACTTTTTCTAAAATAATCGTACTGATAATTTGCGATATTGACAATTATCGAAAATAATCTCGACGATGATTTGCGATGTTGGCAATTATCAAAAATAATCACACTGATAATTTGCAATGTCGACAGTTATCGAAAATAATCGCACTGATAATTTGCGATATTGACAATTATCGAAAATAATCTCAACGATGATTTGCGATATTGACAATTATCGAAAATAATCTCAACGATGATTTGCGATATTGATAATTATCAAAAATAATCTCAACAATGATTTGCGATATTGACAATTATCGAAAATAATCTCAACAATGATTTGCGATATTTGATAATTATCAAAAATAATCTCAACGATGATTTGCGATGTTGACAATTATCAAAAATAATCAAGTTAAATCCATTATTTATTATTTCATTAATAAATCATAAAACGCACTTATATACAAATGAATACTAAGAATATTAATCTAATTTCATTTTACACCTTAAAAAATATACGTATTAACAAAATATTCATTTTCACAGTTATTTCTTGGTATAATGTAAACTGACATATCAACCGAATCTAAGTAAACACATGTATATTGATCAGTTAGCCATAATCTTGGACAGTCGTATATGATCTCTTCTTCTTGTACTTCTTCATACCATCGTAACAAAGCAAGATTTACTGGCTCTTTTAAACCTTTTGCAGAAAATTTCAATAATAAAAGTGCCTAAATTTAATTCAGTTAATAACATGTCATCATGACAAAAATCTTAATAAAAAATTTTAAGCATATCATACCTTTCCATACCACGCAGTTTCTTCAGAAGAGACTACTACATCACTGAACTATTCATTACCATAAAAGGTTCCTGCTGTTCAGATAATATCAGTTGATTCAACAGCTACACTAGAATATATTTTAAAATGCCCAGATTCATAATCATATTCTAACTCATTTTCTGTCAAAAACTCTTCAAAACCTGCATGAAGGTTATCAAACCCTTCTTTATACAGATGATGGATATCGGTGTCTTGTTTTATTTTAGAAACTATTGTTTCAATTTCAGTAAATTTGAACTCCCATAAAAGATTTCAAAATCCACTAAATCTCCTTATCGTAGGTTTTTTTTGTTTCAAGGCTAAATATTAACGTCGCACCTATCGTATCAAATTTAAATTAATCAATTAAAATAGATTATGACGAAACAGATCATATAACATTACCGTAGTTAACATTTGTGGAACATAATTTCTTTTATTTGTCATTCGATATGGAGTTTTAACGCTCTTCTTATGCAAAATTTCATATGTTTCTGTTGACATCCCATTCATCGAACCATAAAGTCAAATTGATGGAATTACATGATAACGAAGCATGTGAAGTTTAGGTATTTTACAGCGACTTGGAGAATATTCGGCAAATATCGTTACAAATTCTTGACAGAATTCAGTTATTAACGTCTAATAATAGTAGTAATAAATTTTTAAAAAACTGAAATTAAATACTAATTAAAGATTTGGTTTAGAATTAATAATCGATATTTACCTCTAATTCTGTTAACTCGGTATCCGTAAATGACTCCTGACGCAACTTCATATACATTACCAAATATTTATGAAAAATGTTGCACAGTCTCTTACATGGTATTCCACCTTCTTTATAATCATCGTATAAATTATCTATAACGAAAATAATCACTTTCATTATATTACGATAATCATTGGCAGTAAATTTAGATATATTTTCCAATCTGTTTTTTAATATTATTAAGCCTGGATATCATGGGATTGCGCACAATCTGTGGTCCATATCTTTTACTGCTCTATTGCTGACCTTTCGGTGTAATAATTCACAAGTAAATTCTATGAGATACTTTGTTACTTCAAGGTCGAGTAAATGCATACGATCTGGAGCAGTCGCTTCATAAATATTAAAATTGTCAAAATCCCAAAAATAATTAAACTCCTTATGAATCGAAAATTCACTTGCTTGATTCTCACTAATAGCTAGTTTCATCTTTTCTGAAGTTCGTAAATCAATATGAGATAATGCCATATTGTTAAGATCTTCATTATTTATCAAGCAATAATAACATGGTCGTTTAGAAGTTGATGGAAGATATGTTGCGGTAAATGCTCCTCCTTCCGCCATATCAGCAAGGATGACCGATAATTTTGGTGTAAATGGATGTATTTTATTTTGAACAACTAAATACATGTCATTTTGATTCATTATCGGCGATAATAATATTCAGAGACATCTCTGAAAAATGAGTCTCTGTAATCTTCAGAAAGACTCAGAATTCCTTGTAGTATTATCTTTTGCTTTCAATTTTGGCAAATAACCAACAAGTACTTTAGCGTTAAGTTTATTTCGCTGCCAATTTGGTATATTTCTGAGTGAAATATATATAGGATGTTCAGAAGTTTTGCCCAGATGATCACAAGTTGTGGAATCGGTGTAGATTATTATCGATAATAATTTGTTATCGACAGGAATTTTATTTTCCGTGATATACCACCAATTACTTTCGAATTGTTCACCATAAGTCTTAATCAATGTATTATGATTTTTATACTTAAAAACAAATTCTTCATTCATTTCAGATTGAAAAAGCAGAACTTTAATTCCATGAATTATCGGTTGATAATAAAAAGAATAATCTTTATCCTGGAATTTCGTGATAAGGACTTTTTTGAATTTCATATAAGAAAATTTGTTAACATCAAGAAATCTACGACCTTCCTTAGTATTTATTGGTAATGGGTTTTTTTCAGCCTCTTGTCTACTTTTATTGATTAACTTAATTATCCTATCACCGCAAGAATTAGATAATTGATATTCCATAACAATTTCCATAAATTCACGATAAATGTCATTTGGCCATTCAGTGTTAGGTGGATGTGTTTTGTCTCTTATTGCATCATCTAGTGTGGTCCCACAAAAATCTTCAGCATCGATAGATAACGAGTATGTTAAGTCAACTTCATTATCCTCATTATCATCGTCATCAAATTCACCACTTTCCTCATCCGACTCATCGTTGTCATCAAATTCCCCACTTTCCTCATCTGACTCTTCAGAAATTTGTAAATTTTTATGAGATTCTACGGGTTGTTTTAATGTTATTTTCGATTCAGATTCGTCATCTTTCATTGAAAGATCATTATCCCAAAGACCGGATTCTTCATGATATGGCACTTTTGATACTTCTTTATCATCATCATCCCAGAGATCAGATTCTTCGTGTGGCATGTTTGATTGAAAGGTTACTTCTTCATCTTCGTCAATATATTGATGCTTGTCCGAAATATGTCGTTTTAATGCATAAGTTGACGAAAAAGTACATGAACAATATGAACATTTATAGGTCATTTTGAGTGATTTTAGCGATAGTAAACGGAACCAAATTTTATGAAAGTGAATTTGTTGCCTGAACAAAACTAGTAAAAACGGAATTTATTGCCTGAACAAAACTAAAAAAACGATGTAATATATATATTTCATTATTTCAGCTTTACTAGTAGTAGATGACGATCAGTTTTATTAGTAAACAATACAGATATTTTTAGACTTTTCTTAATTGTATTGTTGATCTATTTAATTTTTGAATACAACAATTAAATATGCATCGTTATATCTCGATTAATTGTATTATTTTGTATTGTTAAATTTTTAAATAATTTATTTAATTTTGAGTAATTGAAAGAGATCAATACCATTTACTACTATGATTGGATATCTTCAGTTAACTAATGTGCATTGTTACCGTATCCCTCGAGTTTATTTACAAATAATTAATATGCATCGTTATCCCTCGAATTTATTTACAAATAATTAATATGCATTGTTATCCCTCAAATTTATTTACAATTAACTAATATACATTGTTATCCCTCGAATTTATTTAATTTTAGAGTACAATTAACACTAATGTGCATTGTTACCGTATCCCTCGAATTTATTTACAAATAATTAATATGCATCGTTATCCCTCGAATTTATTTACAATTAACTAATATACATTGTTATCCCTCGAATTTATTTAATTTTAGAGTACAATTAACTAATATACGTCATTATCCCTTGTTTAATCCATTTAATTTTGAGTACAATTAACTAATATGCATCGTTATAATATTTTAATTATGCATTACAATTAATAACACGTCGCTATAATAATTTAATTAGTATGCATTATAATTATTTACGCATCACATCGAGTTTTACTGATCTAAATAGTTTATCAAACTTTAGAAAAGTTTATATATAGGATACTTTTTCAACCTTTTTTTTAAACTTTTTTTATCTCTGATTTTACATTCAAATCTTCTTCAATCCTTTTTCGTCCACTTCTTCTTCAATCCTTTTTCATCTGCTTCTTCTTCAATCCTTATTCGTTCGCTCCTTTTTCCACTTTATACTAAATTTTTCTTCGCTCTTCTTTAGTCCAACCATTTATATCTTTCTTTTTTTACTAATTTGTTTCAAACTTTTTTTAAAAAAATGCCAAAAAAACGAAAATATTCCACTAGAGCTAACAAAGATAAACAGTCTCAGGAATCAAATAACGAATATAATAATGAACAAGAAGGCCCAAGAAAAATCGTAAAGCAGAAAGATACTTCGCAAGCTAAAGAGCCTGCTAAAGAATCAGATACTATTAGTTCACAAGCTAAAGAGACAGCCAAAAAATCAGATACTAGTAACCAGGGATCAGTTAGTGATCAAGAAGAAATGGAAGTAGTAGCGGAATCTTCGCAAACTACACCACTAGCAAAAGGTAATGATCCATATATATTTATTATGATTTATTAGATATTATGTTAATAAACCTTTCATAATCAATCATTTATTTTTTAGATAACACTCGAAGGATAAAGGAATATATTTCTAAACAACTCAAAACATACGGCAGACAATCAAAGCAAAGTAAGTGATAATTTCCAGACTCGAAAATTGTCGACATTTCATTTCAGTTTACATCTATTACACCTAATACAATTTACTGGGTTAATACATTAACGTCAGCTGGCGATGAACATTCTGAAACGCTTGTACCGGAAACAAATAGAGAAAATGTACGGCGCAGTAGGCTGACCACGCCAGCTGTTGAGCATGGAAGAAGCTCGTCAACTACAACTGCAGAAGAAACACCGGAGATCAATGTCCAACCTCCTAAAAGCAGAAAAAGTTGCGAGGATATGCTTATAAAACAAGGTAGGCAAATACGAGCTCTATATGAATTACATAAAGAGACGCTCAAGAAAGTTGGATGGATTCAGAACCAGATTAAGTTGCAAAATGAGAAAAAGAAAAAAATTGACCTAAGCAAAAAGGTCTTCAATGTAAGTTTCTAACGAAAACCTGATGCTATTCTCTCTTATACCATCTGTCACCAAATCACAACATAATTGCAATTATTTATTATCACACACTAATATAAGAAGGTTATAACTCGGTGTGCAATAAATCCTTTCTGGACAATATGTGGCCTACCTTTGAAAATTTTAAGTTAGAGCTCGAAAATTGGCTAAATCAACATCATCCTGATTATTTTCGTGAAGTAGGCTATAGAGAGTGGACGAACGCATTTTCAGGACGCCATCATTCTATGGTGATTATCATTAATAATCGTAATCATAACTGTTGTGTTTAATTTAAATTTTTCGATTATCATTATGGATTTTTTATTTTCTTTTATAGCTCATGCGAAAAATGAAAGATATGAGAGGAGTACACATTGCAGCAGTGAAAAGCGCTATTTTTAAGGAATTCGGTCTACAATCAATAAGTGGTAATAAACGAAAAAGCCCGCAAGATATAACGAGCTGGAAAAATTTACCACAAGTTAAAGAGTGTTATAATAAGTTATATGATGATAATGATAATGTAATCGAAAATATAACAAAACTTGCATTTCCCGCAATATCTGATACCGACGAGTCATTTCAGAATATCTATATTTATACGTCAGCGATATGCGATATAGTATTGAATCCTAACTACCCCGACGTAGAGTGCGGAAAAAAACCTCTAGAATGACGATATCAGAAATTTAAGGTATGTGGCTGTTATTTAAACCAATTTATATAATTTGAAATCTATTCAGTTAGATAAAATTCAAATTAATACTTTATTAGGATTTATTCGAAAAAAAAGGAGGTTTTACTATACATGACACGCAGGAGATATTAAGGGAAGAAGTTCCAGAAATCCCGAAAACAGGCTCTTTTGAAGAGGAGGAGGAAACAGATGTAATTCTCAGAGGTGATGATACATTAATGACGTTGCATGACAACTTGTTTTATGATGATTAGCAATTATTCATAGGTTGGAAAGTGATGTTTTATTTTAAGGTGGCATACTAATATTTTATAATTAATTATAATTATTATCATTATGAATTTTATTATGAATTTTATTATTATAAATAAATAAATAAATTTACGTTAGTAATCGCAATGAATATTTTCAATATTTATCGTTTGAATTTTCTTGATTTTTATCGTATGAAATTTTCTCGACTTTTATCGTTTAGGCTTAATTCCGATAAGTAATCATCTTTTCCGTATTGATACTACTCGACGAATCTGATTATTATCGATAGATATCATGTGACCTTTCCATCGATATACATCTCTATCGATATTTGTCATTTTAGTTAAATTCTGATAATTTGTCATCATTTACCCACATCGATACTACTCGACAAGTCCGATTATTATCAATATATATCATGTGACCTATCCATCGATATATATCCCCTAAAAAAATTTCCCGATGTAATTGACCACACGTCTGGAGAGAAACGTTCTTTTGTATATCTCAAGAGCTTGCACAGGGCCACCATTTCTGCAAGTCTTTCCTATCACGTTCCAAGTTCTCTAGGAGACAAAGACCAAAGTGGCCTTTAAGGTTGTCAATAAACTCTTTACTTACATTATAGATAGTTGTTTGTGACATGTTAATAAGTATAATAGTTGTTTCCGACGATTTAAACTCAAAAATTTTTTAGCTAAAAAATTTGGACAGAGTGATCATCAGAAAGAGTTTTTGTCTTTTGTCTTGTAATAATCTCATTTTGATAAATTTCAAGAATACATAAAGTAATATATGCATATTTTCTTGATACTTATAAATAAGTGAAGACTTAAATCCTGGTCCAGCGTTAAACCAATCAGTTCGTGATGAATACCCTACTTCATACACAAAAATTTTAATTTGTTCAAGTGAAATTAAATGAGAAATAAAAGAAATATCTTGACATAGTTTTTTTATTATGTCTTTATTATTCCAACCCATTATTTGTATTTCAGAATAATATATTTTTGTTTCAAAAATCTTGAAATAAACTTCAAAAATTGTGTTAGTTAGATCATTTGCAACTTCTATGATATTTCCGCAATGACATAAATATCCTGGTAAAAAATTATCATTTTCTTCATTTCTAACAACTACTGTTACAATAAATTCACGCTTATTAAGCATTACTTTGCTTTTTTGATTAACGCGAATAGGAAAACAAGCAGTTTTTTTATTATCTTCCTTATCTTTATTAAGATTGGATATAAGGTGCCACCAATAGCGTAAATACAGACCATAATGAAAGATTTCAACAAGTTCTCCAGGTGAAATAATGGAAACATCAACTTGGCATTAGGTTTTCATCATGTAAAGAATAGAAATTTACTACGCGCGTAAAATGTAAAAAGCGCCTTCATTATTATCCCCAAATTTTATTAGTAATGCAGTGCCAATCTTAGATAAATTGGCAATTAAATTATTTAAGACCTGATCTGCCTATGATTGGTAGTAAATTACTATATAAATTCAAGTAATGTTATTATAAAAATAGCAAAATTGAAAAAATATTGCAAATCATAAAAACCGCAAATGAGCATGCTGTATCACCAAATTTTATATGATGAAACATTAAATGTCAAAGATGATATCAAACAAAAAAATAGATAATTTTATTTATTCTTTCAAAACTTTACTTTGGAGTAACGTCAGATTTGATGGGAATGTATATGTAAGCATAAAAATTTCAAGTCATGTATTATTATTATTATTTATTGTTTGACAAATAAAAGTAATTATAATTATATTTTTATGCATTTTTATACGTTTAGAACTACTTATTTATATATTACTAACATCTTCTCTTGCTTCTAATTCACGTATTGCCATGATTTCTTTCCATTTTTGCGAGAAGCCAGTAATTCAATTTTGAATGGCAGAAGTTTTGGGTATGTCATTTTCATTCAATTTCCCAAGTTGAGTGCATCACACAAGGTCTTTATGCATTTGTTGTGCTGAAAATTTGTTACTTGGGTTTGCTGTTCCTGTATGAAACATATTTTCTAATAAATGTTTCACATTTTTTGATATTCGTCTCCATGGTTCCCATTTATAATTCTTGTTAGATTTTAGAGCCCATCCAGATACAAACATGCTGTGATTATTATTGCAAAAAAAATAAAATGTTAGTATGAATTTTTTTATGTTACGAATTTGCAATAGAATATTTATTACCTTTGTATTCTTGAACTTACTACATTCGTAATATTCATACTATTCATACTCAAATTCAAAAAGTTTAGATCCTGCATATTGATTAGTTTTTTTGGTATATAAAAAAAAAACTTTCAATATCAAATGATTCATACTGATTCACAATTCACAGCAGAGTCTTTTGAAGATTACGAAATTTTATTAGTCATTATTGAAAGGCATTGAGACTAAAACGTAAAAAAATATCACAATGTCTTTACCAGCAACAATGGATAGTGTCCATTTTTTAGAAGATTCTATATGAGTGGAATATTCTGGGTTGGGTTTTTCACTTTTTCTTTGTTTTTGAATCTTTTTTATTTGAATTGGAGACCATTTTTTCCATTCTCCAATTCCAGGTAAAATCCTGGCACATACAAATCCCGTATCCTCTTCTTGATCTGGTCATACCCATTCATGTAGACTCTTAATTCCAGAAATTGTTCCAATTTTTTCTTTTTCTACACAAAAAAATAGGCAAAACGAGTGATATTATGAAATATTAACGATCAAGAAATATTATTTGATGATTTACTGAATACCTTGATTATGATTTGGCAGTAAGTTAACAACTTTTATTTCTGCAATCTCATGGATTGCAGTTTCTATATCATCACTAAATTCAATTGTACCACCTAATTTGACATGACGTTTTTATTGCTTGTGATATCTAATAGAAATCAAGAATGGATGAGTAATGATGGAATAGAAAATCAAGCCAAATAATATAATTACTTATGCGTAATGGGAATTGATCAATGTTTTGGCTTCACTAGCCTCTAAAAAAATCTATTTTTAGGGAACAATGTTATACCAATCTTTCTAATGGCCTACTGCTAGCATTAATTCTGTACAATGATAGTGTGATCCATTGTCTGACATTATTATTACCTACTTTGGTTTTGGATCAAGATTTTCAAAAACTGTGTAAAGAGAGGACAACGTGAATCAGGCATTCTGATCTGTATCATCACTTCAATGGTCAAATACTTGTATATTGAGCTTATTATTTATAATATTTTTTATATATACTAATGAAGAATGCAGCGTCCAACCTCTCTTTCCAAAAAATTGAGATTTAGTTTCTTTTGCACTCTGCAGCAATATTTTCATTTTATAGTCAACTATAATTACTGCTCCATCTTCATCTAATTCATCAAGATTAACTTGAACGTGGATATTCAAGTAGAATTTTCATGTATGATGTCCTATCTATGAAATTAATTTCTTCAAATCATTATCTAATAATTCATGTAACTCTTCATTTACATTGGTTTTTATTAGATCAAAAAAATGAAACAATTCTCCACAATTATTATATATTTCAAGATGTTGAAGATTACAAACTCCAAAGGAATGGCTAAGACAATGGCATATATAAGGTTTATGCACTAAAATTCCTAAAGAAGTTATTTCCAATTTTTTTATATATTCATGTCTCATATATCTTCTTAAAATATGCAATTTCTGAATCAATTCCTCCTGTATTATAAAATATCAGCCATGATTAGTTATTCAACATCAATAAATTTTTGAATATAAAAGACTTGCATAATATACAAACCTTCAAAAATTTATCATTTATGTGTGTAGCGATAATGGTATTGATAGATGCAAAAATTTCGTATCCACATTCATTACATTGTGAGTAAAGACTGCCTAAATTATCTTGGTAAACAAACCTACTTTCCTGCAAACGTGTCATAAATGCTGTATGATATATTCCATTTGGATACTCTTCAGAAAATTTTTCCCAAAATGCCTGCTTATTATCTTGTAGATACATTATTGGTAAGCCTAATTTTGAATGAGTTCGATAGGAACTCATATTAACAATATCTTTTCTCATAAAAAAGGAATTAAACTAATCAATTTGCTCCATTTTGAATTTTAGACGATGAAATTTTGGTTTTTCAAGAGGTAGAGCACCAAAACCATTCAATCTAGTGTGTTTTTTGATTCTAAGATGGTATAAGATCCAACCTGTGATATTGTAAATTTACTAATTAGTTCAGTTATACCAATAACAATATACATACTAATTATAAAGTCATTTCTTACTCCTAAATTATGCTCTAATTCTTTATAGGTAAAATCATTCGCTATAATTGATAGAATTCAACATTTTCCATCTCTTGTTTTTTTGTTATCTTTTAAAGCTTGTTGAAAGCAAGACCAGAAAGCTTCTGTAGAATTTGATGGACCACTAATAAGAAATCCCATTTGATAAAGAACAGTGAGCATTTGTTTTTCTTGCATTGAATTTCGTGATTTAGTTCAAAATTGATACTATCAAACAAATCAGAAGTTATTTATGATGTTATTATATATATGCTTATAATTTCTCAATATATAAATCGATTATATTACTTCAGATTCATTATGTGACTAAGGAGTAATATTTGAACACCCAGTTGCACGAAGTATTGATAACCATGCACCTAGTTTACGATCAGAAAATTGGTGTCCTTGTAGATATAATAACTTTAATTCTGAAGTCAGTTCTATTATATTACATTCATTTTGATTCCATTTGATAAATAAATTATACCATTCAATGCTAGAAGTCTGACATCGAAGATGATATTCATATAATTTTTTCATTAGATTAAAATTATCCCATTCATGAGAAGCATATTGTAAAACGTGTATCTTGCATAATTTTTGTAATATAACCTTATCTTCCAACCCAAATAGTTGTATTCCTGAAAATTTTTAAATAAAACCTGAATTTTTCCAAACATCATTTGGAGTAGCTTCCACAAATATTTTTTGAAGTCTAAATCTTGATAAATACAAATGTGACATTTATTATCTTCAATTTTGGATACAAATATAGCTGGATGTTTCTTATACAGATAAATAAGTGATGATTTGTAACCATTGCTTGCTTTATTCCAATCCAAACATATAGATGAACCCAATCCATAAATAAATATCTCATATTCACCAAGTTGACATGTAAATGGATAAAAATCAATATTAGATGAAAGAACATCTATTGTGTTTTTATTATTCCATCCCATAATAATATGACCAGAATAACTTTTTTTTTTTTTTTTTTTTTTTTTTTTTTTTTAGTCAAAAGAAATGCTTTTATTTCTATGACCAGAATAACATGTTTTATTTTGAAAAATATTTTGATATGTTTTGGAAATTGCTTTAGTTGCACTTGTTTCTATAACAAAAAAATCATCACTTTGACAGTAATATTCGGGTAACATGGAATTGGAACTGGGATTTTGTATTGTTATATAAAAATTACGTCCATTTAAGCATGTGCTAATTTTTTGACCTACTCTAATGGGAAATCAGGTAGTAGTATGTAAGTCAGAAATACTTGAAACTTCCCACCAATAACGTGAAAAAGGTTTATAGTGAAGATTTTCTACAAGTGAGCCAGTTTCTAATAAAATAACATGTACTTGAGACATGGTTAATCTCAGATTTTACGTATTTTTACAGTTTATCATATGCGAAGTATTATCTTCAATATGATTCTTGGCATTTAAAGTTTATCACATGCTTTTTAGTGCTACAATTACGTCACTTGTAGTTTTTTAGTTGGTAACATTTTGCCAATTTTGATTTTTATTTATAGTACCTTTCCCCTGAATTTATATAGTAATTCACTGCTGATCATAGGCGGATCAGGTCTTAATTAGAAGAATCCCTAAAGATTTTTTGTTTGGAAATCCTTAAGAATCCAGTAATTTATAGAATCCTTAAAAATCTTTGTAATTCATCTAAAGATTTTTAAGGATTCTATAAATCATTAGATCCTTAAAGATTTCAAGATAATTTAGAGAATCCTTATGAATCTGTACTCTAAAAAATTTACTGATGACTTGTTAAGAACTTATGTTTGATATTAAATTTCTTCATTAGTTCTTCAATGATCTTATTTTTAAAATGTATTCCTCTATCACTAATTATTCTTTGTGGTATTCCATGTCTACATATTATTTCTTCATAAATAAATTCTGCTATTATTTCTGCATTATTCTTCTTTATTACTTTAATTTCAGGACATTTTGTAAAATAATCTATTGCTATTATAATATATTTGTTTCCTCTTTTTGTAACTAAAAGTGGGCCTACAAAGTCTATTCCTATCTGGTAAAATGGTTCTTTTATTTTAATTGGATGTAACTTGTTTTTTTTTATATACTTTTCTTTTCTTTGATAATTATAACAAGATTTAATATATGTTTCTATATTTTTTCTTATGCCTTTTCAATAATACTTTTCTATAAACTTTTCATATGTTGCATTAATTCCAAAATGTACTGATAAATCATAATTATGTATCATATATAATAATCCTTTAAATTCATATCTTTTAATAATTAATAATCTTTTATTCTTTTTAATTCTATATAATTTATTATTATTTAATTCATATTTCTTCTTCTTTTCTATGTTTTCTATAATCTTCTGATAATTTTGATTGTTCATTTCATTAAATTTTTAATTTCCTTTAAAACTTTTTTCCAACTTTTGTTATCATTTTTAATTTCTACTCTTTTATATCTTTTTGTATCTTCATAAATGTTGATTTAATTTGAATTTTTTTACCATTTCTCTATACGATTTTTCATCTAATATTTTATAAGATATTTTATATCCTTCATTTTCTTTCTTAATTTTTCTACTAATATAATTTTCCTAACATTTCTTATTTTCTAAAAACATAACTATTACGTTATCAATAATCTTTTTATATTTGAATATTTCTTCTTCCATCCTATAATTCCCATATAGTGTAACTATTCCTCTATTAAAACTTTGAGTTTTTTAGTAAAAATATTTACTATAAGATGATTTGTCTAAGATAATTATATCTTCATCATTATATTCGATTATTTTTCTATTAATTTCTTCTACTATTTGTTTTCTAAATAGCCATTTATATTTTTTATTCAGTTCTTTAAATTTCTCATCATTTTGTCTTCTTTTTTTGAATCTATTGAACCTTACTTTTTTTCCTTTTTTTTCAAATTCTTTAATTATATTTTCAACTATAGTTAACTTTCTTACTTCATCTACTTCATTAATTATAACAACTTGAGGTTTTTTTTTTTGATTCATTCTTTCTAGTAATTCTCTTTCAGTTACTTCTTCTAATTCTAGTAGTATTGCTTTATTATTTTTTAACTCTTTTTCATCTTCATATTCTTGTTTTTTTATATATTTAATATTATACTATTTATTAACTTTTACGTATTTTATCTTATTATTTTTTTTGTTTAATATCTTTAATTCCTTTTCATTTTCTGTATCAGTTTCCTGTCTATTAATATTTTTTTCAAACTTTAATCTTGATAGTCTGTTTGCATTTTTGTTTTCTTTTCTACTTCTATGTACTAATTCAAAATCATATTACTGTAGATTTAGCTCTTCTTTCTTTGGAAACTTTTGCATTCATTAATTTCTTTAATGCTATGTGATCAGTTACAATTCTGAGTTTTTTTCTTATTAAGAATTTGTGCATCATCAAATTTAATAAGGTATAATATTATAAAAATTTATGCCTGCAAAATACTTTGTAAGTTTACAGGATCTTCAGAATATTATGTAGCATAATATTCTATAATTTTACATGTAATAATACTGTAAGTTTATGTGTACTAAATTTTTGACTGTATAATATTCTGTAATATTACATTATTAAATTTTGTATGTTTACAATATAATATTTTGAAACATTTCCAAATATGCAATACTTCATAATATTATGTTGTTAAATTTCATATGTTTACGAAACTTTTTTAACTATATAATACTCTGTAATATTACACCATTAAATTTCGCATGTTTACAATGTAATATTTCAAAATTTTTCTAAATATATAATACTTCATAATATTACATTATTAAATTTTACATGTTTATTTTGAAACATTTCTGAATGTATAATATTCCATAATATTATATTATTAAATTTTAGCATGTTTATGATGTAATATTTCAAAACTTTTCCAAATATGTAATACTTTGTAATATTACATTATTAAAATTTGTATATTTATGATATAATATTTTGAAATATTTTCAAATGTAATATTATGCCGTAGAATTTTGTTTATTAGTGAAATATATATACACAATTAAACATACAGTATATAGAACAATATTTACTGTATATCACAGATCACAGTACCCTAGATATTTTGCAAATTTTGGGGGTTTTGGCCTGTACCTAGAAATACTATATATAGATGAATACTATACATAAAGGGGGTACAGGATTTTTAAAATATCCAGGGTACATGCATATATAATACCTGGGTTTAATTAGATTGATAAAATATCAAAACTGACTGTTCTAATATTTTTATATGTAAAGTAAAAAAAAAACACTGAAACTGATTGTTCAGGTATTTTTATATATATAAAAATGCAAAAAAATGCCAAAACTGACTGTTCTGGTATTTTTTATATGTAAAGTAAAAAAAAATGCCAAAACTGATTATTCTGGCATTTTTATATATTGTTGAAGTTAAAAATTGCTTGATCATAATAGTTATAATAATCACAATAATCATAATAGTCGTAATAGTTATAATAGTTGTAATAGTTGTAATAGTTAAGATGATTATGATAGTTGTAATAATCATAATAATCATGATGATCATAATAATATGATCAATCTGATTAATATAATTAATATAATTTATTATATTTATTTGATTTATTTTATTTGTTATACTTATATTATTTATTATATTTATTTTATTTATTTTATTTTTGTTATTATTATTTTATTATATATAGTAATTGAATAAGTTGTAGGTAGAGTAGAGTTGTAATAGTTAATTATTTAATTTTTATCTTTGTATTTTATTTTTTTAGTTATTACTAAGATCTTATCTGCAACAAAAGATAATTTCTTTGGATTATTCTTGCCAACAAAAGAATCTATCCATTAACTAAAGTTATAACGTATTTCTTTATTTCTTAATAAACTTTATTATTCTTATCTTATTTTTATTATAAACGTTTGCCTTCAGAATTTATTGAATCACGTGTTAAAGTTCTTACCAGAGTTAAACTCCTGTTATTTTGGATATCGTGTAAAGTTTCAATCCTTTATATTTGCCAAGATAACAATATATAAAAATGCAAAAAAATGCTGAAACTGACTGTTCTAGCGTTTTTTATATGTAAAGTAAAAAAAAATGCTAAAACTGATTGATCCAGCATTTTTATATATATAAAAATGCAAAAAAAATGCCAAAACTGATTGTTCTGGCATTTTTATATATCTGGAATATACATTATATATAAACTTAATATTATACCCCAGGTATTTTACAAAATTTTAAGCTTTAAATTAGAATTCTCTATGTAAAGTATCTGAGTACTTTAAAATTCTAGCAAATTTTTTGAGAGGGGTACTATACATAGGAAAGGTACTGTGGTCTATGATATACGGTATTTATTAGATATTTTATAAATTTATATAAATGTAATATATGTAATTTTATTTTAATAGATTTAAATTTAAAATTATAATAAAATTTCAATTTTCCAATCTTCTACCATTTTTTACTATACTTATTGTAAAGCTTTAGATTTTTCATAAATTTTAGATGTTAAGTTGTAAGTTGTTGTATTTTTATCTTTTTATCCTCTCTGGCTTCTTTTGCTCTCCCTATATATTATAAGAAAATATTTAAAATAAAAAATTAATTAACACGCATATTTAAATAACATTTGTTAGTATACATAAGATAAATAATGAATGTGGGAAGAAAATAAGAGTGACATAGTTAATATTAAGATATAAATAAAAAAAAGGTAAAATAAACAATAGTTAGTATTCACTCACCTTTAAAGAAGTTCATCAAAATCAATACAGTACACAATTCGTTTCTGATCGCAAAAAATTAAAATATGGTTATATTTGTTAAGAAGTCTTATTTATTATATTACAAATTAGCTAATTCTACAAAATATAAATAAGGGTGTACATTGATTAATTAATTAATTAATCAATGCAACCATAAGATGGCATGACTATTATATTTTACCGCTAATAATAGTGGTAATTAGTTTTCACTTTTGTTATCTTTGAAGTATCTATTGTGAAGGAAGAAACTATCATATCAGTATAACAATACTGCGCCATGTTGATTCTCCACACTAAAACTCTTACTACACTTAATTTAGATTTTTCTTGCTCTTAACATTCTAATATTTTCTTTACTTTCACTCTTTTGCTCATTTAATGCTTCTCTCATAACAATTTCATTTTTACTTATTATACATCCTTTCTCATACGCTTCAATATGTTCTTTTTCATATACATTCTTTTTAACTTTCATTTTGAGAGAACTTCTGCCATGACTTTTCATTATACTTTAATTTTCAAACGAACATAACTTTATTCTTTATTTAACATATCAGAATAATATTATAATTAATTAAAGACAGTATTCTCAAACATCAATTAAGATGCAATTTCCTTCTATTAATTAATTATAATTTTATCACGTTATTGCTGATTTGCACAGGATCGAATCTTAGGTAATTTTAATTAATAGTATCCTTATTAATTAACATAAACTTGAATAATTCTTTTCTTTAATTACATCAAAGTATATTTATAAAAATTATTTTCTATCTAATCCTACTTTCTTTTCCTTCATTTTCCTTAATATTATCTCCTTTTGAACGATTTGAAATATTAAATATATATATATTTTATTGCATTTCAAATCCAATCCTACTTTCCTTTTCTTCCATTAATTCTATTCTTCCTAATTATTACATCATTTAGAAAGATCTGGAATGCTTGGCATGCTTGGTATTATATCATTCCTTCTCTTCCAACTATTTCTTTGACTAAGTTTATATAAGAAATTATTTTCACTATGTTTCTAATATTATCTTTTCCTAATCTAAAAATAAGTAAAGTAAAAATAAAACCTAAACTAAAAATAAAATCTAAACTAAAATAAATCCTAAAAATAATTTATACTACTATTAGGACTCCGATCAGTTTCAGTAATTATCGAACTATACTGACTAGTTTTGATATCAGAGCGGTTTCAGTTTTATGATTTATTGAACTGAAACTTTTAGTTTCAGTATTGATTTTGCGATTTACCAAACTGATTTACTGATAATAAAAATGTTTTTTTATAAGAAAAACAACTTTTTATTAAATAATGTAGATAATAATCTCAATGTTATTTTTGCGAAACTTGTAAAAAACATTGCGAAATATTTTTTACATAGACAATTTGATATAAAAAATAACGTTTTGCAACATTATTTTTGCAAAACTTGTAAAAAATGTTGTGAAATGTTTTTTACACAGACAATTTATTATGAAAAATAACATTTCGCAATGTTATTTTTACGAAATTTGCAAAAAATACTGCAAAACATTTTTTACATAAACGATTTGATAAAAAAAATAACATTTCGTAACATTATTTTCCTTTTTATTTAAAAACGTTTTTATAAAACGATTTAATATAAAAAAAATGTCTTGCAACATTTTTTTTGTCACTTTAATAAAAAATGTTGTTTATGGATGATTTGATAAGAAAAAATCATTTTGCAACTTTTTTTTGCTAAACGTTGCGAAACGTTTTTTACTAAAAATGTTCAGTAAATCAGTTCAGTTTTTGGTAATTATTGATCAGTTTCAGTAATCATTAATACTGATACTGATCAATTCAGTTTGGTATTAGTTTTTGCAAAAACTGAACTGAACTGAACTGATCAGAGTTCTAACTACTATGTCATGTAATTTGTATTATATGGGTTCTTTGCTAGGAAAATGACCTTCTGAGAACTTTTTATCAAAAATTGAGATTTTTATAGTTCTTTATTTTTCAAAGCTAATAGATTAAAATGAGTTTAACAATAAAATTTAGTTAAAAAATTTCTCAGAAGGTCATTTTCCTAGCAAAAAACCCATATAATCTTTTTTTCTATTTGCGTTCAATTATTATTTCTCTATCAGGTAATAATTTATCCATTTACTTTATGTAATCTTTTTATCTACTTTATCATCACTTAATTATCTTTGTTACTATAATTTTTACGCTATACTATTACTAAATAGTATATAATTTGATGTGTAGTTTTACAAAAAAAGTCTGCCCTTAATGTGAAAAGTACTTAGAAACTACCTTTTTTTCCAATTAATGAGACCTTAAGTTAGAGAAGGTTGGCTTATCAGATACAAATAGCCTACAACTTTATCCTAGATAATTAAAAATCTTGGGCAGTTCCAAACCACAGTATACTATATGAAAAAATAAAAAAACTATATGCATAATTATGATATTTCACCCTTTAGTTCAACTTTCATCAGAAAGATATATACCTATTATTACTTATTATATATAATACTATTAGCCTCACTATAAATATACTACTAATATCACTTTGATTAACTTTCATCAAAAATTGAGTTTTTTGATTACTGAAAGTGGAAGTAATTTAAAAATACCATTATATTAATTTTTCTTAGACGAATTTTGTTAAGAATGAAGATCAGGCTGAAATTTTACTTTTCTCTAATGAAGTTTATTAAAATCAGTATATAAATATAAATATTCATTTCTAATTGCTAAAAACGAAATAAAGTTATGTTATTAGAAGTGATATGTAATCAGTGACAAATAGTATTTTATCAGAAAATAAGAACATCTAAAGCAGAGCAGTTTTGGCTAGCATTATGATATTAAGAAACTATATATGTGATAAGTTTTCACTACTTGAAAAAGTAGATAAGTGTAACACTAGAGACAAATATTTCTCTACCAAATGGGAAAACAAAAAACTAGAAGAGCATGAAAAATCAGTACAAATTACAAATATTCATTTATCATTTTAATAAAATTTACTTTTCTTGTATCCAATAGCTAGCAAATGCAAATGTAATTTTTAAAGTTACACAGTAAAATAAAAAAATTGTTACAAATATTTGAATACCACTTAAAAAAAAATATAAATATAAAAATACCACCTCAATCAAATGTAAGGAGCAAAAGAAGCATTAAAATTATCAAAATAATATATATCCTAAATATAAAAAATATCCTTTAATAGTCCAGAAGATATGAAAAGAAAACTTAGCATTAATGATGAGATAGAAGGATATTTGAAATATACATATACATATATATATATATAATGTAAGGTAGCATAATGTAATGTAGTATAATGTAAGCATAAACTAAACTTTAAAGCCATGTGAATTTTTCAGTTAAAGTAGTAAAATATCATAATATAACATAGTAATAGAGATAGTAATAAAGGTTTTACAAAAGAAATAGAGAAAGGTTAGTAGTAAATAACAGATTTTGTAATTGTCTTTAAAACAAAATCAGAATATTTTTGTTTCTGATTGTTGAATATAAAAGTAAAAGTTAAAGAAGTTTGCTACAAAAATAATTAAAATAATTAAAATCATAACTCATACAAGTAATTAACATATCAATATATTAATCATTAAAGGAATTATATCACACTAACCACCAGTTCCAAATACTATACGAGCATAAGGTATTAGCAGATTTATTATAGGTAGTTCTATCCAATAGTAAATGGTGATATAATAAGTAAAAATAAATAAAAATAGGTAATACAATTATAAAATAGTAAAAAAAAATTCATGAGTAGGCAAAACAAAAAAAAAGTAATATTATTATAAATAAACAAAATTGTGTTTATATTAAACAGAAATCTGACCAATCAAACTAAAATTAATGATCAAATCATGATCATATTTGCACTATAACATAATTTACATAAATTTACAAGGTATTTGTATAATGTAAACTTGTCAAAGTCAAACTCTTTCCTTGACTATTCATTTTTATTACCAAACTGCAGCAAAAGAAATATTTTTAATTCACAGGTTGAATGAAAAAAAATCAGATTTTGCTCTATTTAAAATAGCCTTGTCGACTTCAATATAGAATATGCCATATTTTGCTTATTTTAGTATAACCATATCTATTTTTGTCGATTTTTGTTAAATTCTGATTTTTCAGTCATAAATGCCAATTTTAGCAGCCAATTTTTACCTTTTTTTAAATAAATGCTGATATTTAAACCAGAGATATTATATTTATTATATACTTTACCGCTTTTCGTATAGTTCGAATAAAGGATTTTATCTTATTTAAAATGCCCTTGCTGACTTCAATAAGGCTTTGCCGATTATTTTACTAATTTTTTACCAATTTTTGGTAACTTCCGATTTTCCATCCAGAAATGCCAATTTTAACGGCTGATTTTTACCTTTTTTTTAATTAAATGCCGATATTTAAACTGGAGATATTATATTTAGTGTAAACTTTACTGCTTTTGACACAGGTCGAATAAAGATTTTACTCTATTTAAAATAGCCTTTGCCAATATTTAAATTGTAATATTTCGTAATTTTACATCATAGGATTTTTGAAATTATTTATTATACTAATAAATATAAGATACTATTGTAAATATTCTACTTGTTTTGTACATTGAATTTCCAGTTGGTTCGATTTCACAAACAATAACTAAAGTATTCATAAGGTTGAATAGTGATAATTGAAACTGATGAGATCGCATTGATAAGGTCTATTCTTAAAAAGTTAATTAATCACATTTAATTAAATGCTATTTAATTGTATTATTTTTTTTTTTTTCAAAAAAAAAAACTTTCTTTCTGAAAGAAGAGTCTGCCTCCTATACCGTTTACCATCGTGCATAGTGTGTTATAGGAAAGGTGGGCTAGGTGGCCACCTAAAGTTTGTAAATAACTCTGGTACCAAAGTTGATGATCTATTTACTATACATAGACCTCTCGCTTTGAATTTTGGTTATGATAATTCCGCCTCCTCTGTCGCATTATTCGTCAAAGTCTAAATAGATATCATTATGACTTATGAGTAAAATATTTAACATAATAATGTAAATTCTTTAATCATAGTTAAAATAGGCATGATGGGATAACTCATATATCATGAGCTCTGTCTGTGCGAAGTGCCGTTTTATTTATAATCAAAGTAGACTTAAGTCATAAGTAACTTTGATTATCATTGATTAGGAAAATACATGCAACAAAAATCCTTTATCAAGAAGTAAAATAGGCATGATGGGATAACTCATATATCATGAGCTCTGTCACAGGTCGAATGAAAAAAAATTGGAATTTGCTTTATTTTAATATGCTCTTGCCGATTTTTATATAATTCTGCCAATTTTAATATGCTCTTGCCGATTTTAATATGCTCTTGCCGATTTTTATATAATTCTGCCAATTTTATATAATTCTGCTAATTTTTATATAATTCTGCTGATTTTTATATAATTCTGCCAATTTTTATATAACTCTGCTAATTTTTCAATCAAAAATGATTGTCTTTAATTGGCTGACTATATAATTACATTATTTGTTTATTGATTTATTGATAATTTTTTTTTTTATTTTTGCTTATTACATTTCATTTTTTTCCTTCTGCTCATTTACAAATAAAAAAAAGCAACTGTTAGAATGTATTTCTTTAAATAAAAAAAACAAACAAACAAAAAGTTGGTACACACCACTGAAATACTATCATCCAAAGAAGCCATATTTTTTTTTATTTAATCTAAAAAAATGAATTTTTTTTTATTTAAAATCTAAAAAAACGAATTTTTTTTTATTTAAAATCTAAAAAAACGAATTTTTTTTTATTTAAAATCTAAAAAAACGAATTTTTTTTTATTTAAAATCTAAAAAAACGAATTTTTTTTTATTTAAAATCTAAAAAAACGAATTTTTTTTTATTTAAAATCTAAAAAAACGAATTTTTTTTTATTTAAAATCTAAAAAAACGAATTTTTTTTTATTTAAAATCTAAAAAAACGAATTTTTTTTTATTTAAAATCTAAAAAAACGAATTTTTTTTTATTTAAAATCTAAAAAAATGAATTTTTTTTTATTTAATATAAAAAACGAATTTTTTTTAACTTTATTTAATTTAAAAAACGAATTTTTTTTTATTTAATTTAAAAAAACATTTTTTAGCTTTATTGTAAAAATGGCGAGTTTCATATTAAAGAAATATTCTAATATTTCTTTCTTTTCTCTATTTTTGTAGAATGCAGCCTTGAAGATTTCAGAAACGCGAATTGACAATAGGTTTTATTATTAATGGTTTTAGAAATATACCAATATCCCTTTTTTCTCTCCTTAGATGATGGGCGTAATTAATGTAAGTTTTGAAATTTTTGAAACTTTATTTTTTTTTTTTAGGAAACGTTTACTAACATTTCCATCTTTTTTTTTGTAGCTTCTGGTCTTCGATTCTTAGATGATGGTCATAGGCGTAATGAATGTAAGTTTCGAAATTTTTGAAACTTTATTTTTTCTTTTTTTTTTAGGAAATGTTTACTAACGTTTCCATCTTTTTTTTTGTAGCTTCCGGTCTTTGATTCTTGGATGATGGCTGTGAGCGTAATGAATGTAAGTTTTGAAGTTTATTTTCGAAACTTTATTTTTTCTTTTTTTTTTAGGAAATGTTTACTAACGTTTCCATCTTTTTTTTTGTAGCTTCCAGTTTTCGATTCTTAGATGATGGCCGTAGGCGTAATGAATGTAAGTTTTGAAATTTTTGAAACTTTTTTCTCCTTTTTTTTAGGAAACGTTTTACTAACATTTCTGTCTTTTTTTTTTGTAGCTTTCAGTCTTCGATTCTTGGACGATAGATGTAATGAATGTAAGTTTCGAATTTTTGAAACTTTATTTTTCTTTTTTTTTAGGAAACGTTTTACTAATATTTCTGTCTTTTTTTTTTGTAGCTTCTGGTCTTCGATTCTTGGACGATGGCCATGGACGTAATGAATGTAAGTTTCAAAATTTTTGAAACTTTATTTTTTCTTTTTTTTTTTAGGAAACGTTTACTAACGTTTCCATCTTTTTTTTGTAGCTTCCAGTCTTCGATTCTTGGACGATGGCCATGGGCGTAATGAATGTAAGTTTCGAAATTTTTGAAACTTAATTTTTTCTTTTTTTTTTAGGAAACATTTACTAATGTTTCCATCTTTTTTTTGTAGTTTCCAGTCTTCGATTCTTGGACGATGACCGTGGGCGTAATTAATGTAAGTTTCGAATTTTCAAAACTTTATTTTTCTTTTTTTTTAGGAAACGTTTTTACTAACGAATCCATCTTTTTTTTGCAGGTTCTGATTGGACGTTTTTAGTAATTGGGCTTCTTTACAAGTATGTTTCTTTTTATTTCATTTTATTTTTTTTTTATGATCGATTACATTTCGTTATTTACTAACTTTTCTTTCATTTTTTCTTTTATCCTCTTGGTTTCTTTTCGTTTGTTTTCCATTCTTTTCTTCTTCCTTCAATTCTTTTTGGATATTCATATTTCTCTTTCATTTCTTCCTCTTTTTTTTCTTTTTTTTTACGTTTTTCCTTCTATTTTTTTTTTGACTATTACGTTTCATCCCTCCTTTTCATTTCAACACTTTACATTTGCCCTCATTTTTGCTTTATTCCTTTACAGTTCATCTCCTTTTTATTCGTCCCTTTACGTTCCTTCTCTTTTCATTTTATTTTTTATATTTTCCCTTCTTTTCATTTCACCCTTTACGCTTCCCCCTTCTTTTCATTTTGTTCCTTTCCCTTTTCATTTCATTTCCTCTTTTTTTTGTTCTTTTACATTTCCTTCCTTCTTTTTGTTCCTTTACGTTTTCCCTTCTTTCTTTTCGTTCCTTTACGTTTTCCTTCTTTTCTTTCTGTTTCTTTATATTTTCCTACTATTCTTTTTGTTTATTTTCACTTCCCCCTCCATTCTTTTCTTTTCACCCACCTTTCAGTTTACTTTGTTTCTTTTGTTTTTTTTTGTTTCTTTTCACTTCTCTCCATTCTTTTAATCTTCCCTTCAATTCTTTTGTATATTCACATTTCTCTTTCATTTCATTATATTTCCTCTATTTTTTCTTTTTTACGTTTTACCTTCCATTTTTTTTGTTCTATTACGTTTCACTCTCCTTTTTGTTTCATCGCTTTATGTTTCCCCTTCTTTTCATTTTGTTCCTTTGCATTTCCTCCTTTTTTCTACATTTCCTTCCTTTCTTTTTGTTTCTTTACGTTTTCCCCTTCTTTCTTTTTGTTTCTTTACGTTTTCCCCTTCTTTCTTTTTGTTTCTTTACGTTTTCCCCTCCTTTCTTTTCGCTCCTTTATATCTTCCTTCTCTTTTTTCGTTTCTTTATGTTTTTCTACTATTCTTTTTGTTTTTTTTTATATTACACTATCCTTTTTTTTTACATTTCCTTCTTCATTCCTTTCATTTTCTTTACCTTTATATTCTTTCATTTTTTTTTTGTTTCCCCTTACTTCTTTTCATTCCCCCCATTTTTTTTATTTCACTTTTTTTCTTTATTGTTATTCCTATTTTTAACACATTTCTTTACTTTGATTCATTTTTTTACTTTTATTATAGATTTCTTTTTTTTAGATTAATTTACTATTAAAATAAATTCTTATTTTTTAATTACTAATAAAACATGTAAATTTTTAAATTAAACTACTTTGAATAAAATTTTTTGAGAAAAAATAAATTTTTGCATGTATCGTACTTTATAAATAAATATAAATAAATAATTTGGTTGAATTTGTATGCAGCACTATTTAAAAATCAGAGTGCTGATTTGCATGCACTATTTAAAAATCAGAGTGCCGATTTTCATGCACTATTTAAAAATAGGAGTGCCGATTTGCATGTACTATTTAAAAATAGGAATGCCGATTTTTTGGCACAAATCGGCAATGCCGTTCATGAACAATTCGCGCCATAAAATCAGCAACAAAAAACCACAAATCAGACAAATATATCCAAAAATCGGACAAAAATTAGACTGCCAATTTTTGGAGATTTTTTTTTATTCGACCTGTATGTCTGTATGAAGTGCCGTTTTATTTATAATCAAAGTAGGCTTAAGTCGTAAGTAACTTGATTATAATAATGATGATTATTGGAGAATTAAGTTGTAACATTTTAAACATTTTTGAATAAATACCGTATTAATTTAATGTAATTGTTACCCTTTTCATATAAAAAAGGCCAATTTGCAATACAGCTTTGCCGGCCTTAAATGCGCGTTTTACATAATTTTAATTATTTATATAGCCAGAATAATTGTTTTATACTTTATGTGATATTTAATTAAAATAAAATAAACCTTTAATTTCTAAAAATTATTACATGATTAGAGTTATTAATCACAAAGTATGGTGCTTGCATCGTAATGCCATAATAAAAGACCGATTTGCAATACAACTTTGCCAGCTCAAAATAAGATCTCTTGTTATCTGAATTATCTGATTTTTCATGCGGTTAGAATTAATTACGGTATATGTAATCTTTATTGTTATTCTTGTGCCAAAAAAAAATGATTGTTATAATTTAATCAAATACAAATGCTATAATTGAATTCGCCATTCCGATTTTACATATAATTCATTTTATATTATATAAAGTTTTTAAAACGAAATTTTTTTATTTAAAGGAACCACAGCCATGTATTCTTTTGTTTTTCTCGTCCCAGTATTAAAATTACATTTAATGAATTTTCCTATTATATGATGTACAGGTATAATACTATCTCTTCTCATATCATAAAACTCATTTGTCCATAATTCTATATTACATGATTTTATGTCGTTATTTACTTGGCAATAATATCTTATACTATGATCTTGAACCAGTTTGTACCATTTGACTAACGCTAATGAATGGATTAATAATCGTGAACTATTTAAATGAATAGTATGCTCAAAATAAAATTGTACTTGACTGGGATAAACATCAATCGATCCATCATAATGTACAAATCGAGCTAATATATATGAGGATTTTTCGTGACGAGCAGCCTGAACAGAACTATATATGTCCGCCCTAATTCTTATTCTCTCATATTGTATAATTCTAGAGTTTACGACAGTACTGTTATTTGAACCTATTATAGAGTAGATGGAGATGAAATAATAATCATTATA
The DNA here is from genome assembly GCA_015698045.1 of Rhizophagus clarus. Classification (NCBI taxonomy): domain Eukaryota; kingdom Fungi; phylum Glomeromycota; class Glomeromycetes; order Glomerales; family Glomeraceae; genus Rhizophagus; species Rhizophagus clarus. The sequence goes on along the minus strand of BLAL01000049.1, from coordinate 361,754 downwards.
CAAACTATTATAAAATTCTACCAGTAGGTCCAAAATTTAGTTTGGAAAGGTAGTTTCTTTGCGCAGTTTCATTAGCAACCTAGGAAAACATTCCATTCTGTAAGCCGAATCTTTCTCAATAAGAGATAGTCTTATAAAATTTTGATACTCATCGCTCGCAAAATCATTAAGTGCAGCCAAGCTGCTAACAGATTTTCTTGGTTCTATTATCTCCAAAGAGGAAAATAAGTGATCATTGTCACAATTTGAGAGAAAGTATTGAAGGATTGTATTTTCAGATATAATTCTTAGTAGTTCAAGTTCAATATTACGTCTACTATTATTATAAGAACCTACAATTTTTAAAAATAATTAATAACATTGCGATTTTTAAATCAGAAAAATTAAATCACGTACCTAAAATTCTGTTCATCTGTTCAAAGTTATAACACCAAAATGAGGACAAAGGACCATAGTCTAATGCGCATTCACAGATATGAAGACAGAGATGCAGATTAGAACTTATTTTTTCTTGACCATATTTTTGTTCAATTAATTTGTTCATCTCTATCAGTCTTGTAAACGCTTCATTTAACATATTTTTTTGTAGCTCTCAGTTTGTTAAGATTTTGCAAGCGCGCATGAAATATGCAAGAATTTTTTGGTCGATGTATCCAAGGAAACTTCATGTGATAGATATTGCAAAAATTAATATGAAGGTTTTCCATATGTCCACCGTGAAATTTGAGAATTCTTCACCAGTAGCTATTCTGACAGGGCGGCGTCCAAGGTCACTTGGGAACTTTATCATGTCAGCTCACTTTTGCATAATTTTGAGCTTTTTGTTATTTAATATACCTTCGCCTATCCAGAGTTTCGTTACAACCCATTTCGCAACACTGAGAAAAAGGCAATGCATAGGATCAATCACGTAAAAGCGAACAGGATTAAAATAAAGCAAGCGGTATATCTCTGACCAGTGAACATGATGTTCAGAGACATGGGCTATTCGTGCTTCTTCAGTTGCACATTGTTTCTACTCACTTGCTTTTTCTCTTATTTTATTAATATCTCGCTCAACAAACCAGTCGTCTAAATCTGCAAACCCCCCAAAATTTGGTTGATTGTTTATAAAATTTGCCAATTTGTAACATTGGTAGCATGCAATATGAGCCGAGATGAAACCACATAATTTCTGAGATGCAGGGACATCACTAGAACAGCTAATGATTGCACCACAAACAAATTGACCGTTGTTGTGTTCATTTGTTTTTATAAAATAGTTATTCCACAAACAATTTAACTGGTTAACAATCAGATACAAATAATTATTAATTTGGTTCTTTTAAACCAGGCATTACTGCTAGTGTGAGAATATTGTGTGACTTGAAGCATTCATTACGTGGTAAATTACAAAAAATGGCATAAATCACACCAACAGAATATTGTAAATTTACGAATGGCTGGAACTAATCCATATTTAGCATTAATCGGATATGAATATCGGCAAATTCTTTTGTAAAAAACAGCGCACCATCATCATCTGTAAAACTTTTCCAGACCCTACCATCATAGATATCAAATAAAGCTTCAGTTCCATTTTTCCTTTCTGACTACTTCTGGCATAACATTTCAAAATTTTTGCGATTAAAAAAAAGGGTCAATTGTTGCTTAATATTTATTAACGGGAATGTCATTATCAGATGGAAAATGGGATTATTACTACTATCACTATCTATTTTTGTTAATAAAGGGTTATTGCATTATTGTTGAAATCGTTCTATTCTGTGATTTGGATAGTTTACAAAACTGCAAGTTGGTATTTCAGTATTGTCTAATAATTCTTTTATATCATACAATTTGTGACATCTATCACAGGCTGCATATTTAATTATCGTTGTGGATATTCCCAACACCTTTTTAGCCATATATAAAGAGGAAGGAAAAGATGAAAATTTATTTTTATCTATTGTCAAAAGAAAAAATCTTAAGAACTTGAACAAAGAATCTATAGCTACATTGGAAAGTTTAAATCGTTGTTGATATTGTAATATTCACAAAATAGTCCAAGTATAATTATCATTAATGTTAATGTTAGGAAGAATTGGTTCACCGTCATCAAAATCTGTTGATGCAAAATTGACTTCCTCATCGTTATCATCTTCATAATCATCAGAATAATTAGAATCGCTATCTTCAGTATCTCCATTTTTATTGTCATCATCTTCAGAATCCTCATCTTGATCATTCTCGTTTCTTACATTATCCAATAATAAATTTTCAAGAACAAGATCAGATATTTTCCTTTCTTTATCGTTCGATATTTTGCCAATTCATGTATAGGTGGTTTCTTTGTTAAAAAGAAATAGTTTCTTGTGAGTAATGGTTCAATATCTTTGGACAATTGTTCAATATCTTCAGATAATTGTTCAGTTATATCAGGTGATGTATCGTTTATCCCTAGTATTGGGTCGCACTCCATTACATCTTCATCAACAGCATTAGATAATATAACATTTGACAAACCTTCTTGATAATTGTTACCAAAATTATTATTCGCATTAGATTTTAATTTATATTTTAACTCATGTTTCAGTTTAGTCCTTGGATCAACTAATTTACCATTACATTCTTTACAGAAACAATGCACTTTAGTTCTGATTCTTGTATCTAGAGATTCCGACATTTTTTTTTTTTTTTTTTTTTTTTTTAAGGAATTGCAAATCAATCTAATTGGTTCAGCAATCCCAATTCTTGGTCAATTTTTGTCAAGGCATAGCTTGGTAATTAAGCTATTTTGATAATAACACATGACAATGATGTCAAGACCAATGTATTTTATCAAATACTAAAATATAATTTTATTTTTGCTAATTCTCTAATTAAATTTGGTATTGTGATAAAAAAAAAACTCACTCCTATTGCGCTCCAAACCATATAAAATTTTTTTACGAAAAATTTATTTTTCTAAAATAAAAACTTTTTATTAAACTTCGTTGCAATATGGAGATAGACCAAAGTCTTATCGATGCTTTTTATACAGAAGATGTTACTACAGAAGACAATGATAGCGATATCGAAATAATAACATTTTCACAATCCTCTTCTTCTCCTTCAAAAACACAAAAATCTTTACTGAAGAAAAAGAAAAATAAAAAGAAGAAAAAGTCCAAGAATAAGAACAAACAACCAGTACAAGGTTCTTCAGATACCGACGAGAAAGTGGCAGCATTTTTCAATAAAGAAGGTTTTCTTGATAAGCAACTAGTAGCTCAATATGAAGCTCTTTTATTATATATAATAGAGGAAAACCTTCAACATATTACGGCTATAGATGCTATGGAATAAGGCAAACGGCTAATTAGAACCTTTGGTTCAAAAGCCGATCCAGTACAATACAAACCTTTTTCACAAAAAACACAAATTCCTAATACGCTGATATCACTTATAGTTCGCGTTGGACTTCGAGCTTTTATGAGCTTGCTAAATTATCCTTGTCAACTTATGGCAGTACTTCTTCAGAAAAAACAAGTGGGCGATCCAGTCAGCTATGAAGAATCATGTAAAAGACTGAAACAGGTTATTTCAGGTGATACACATCATCACACTTTTCAGCCTATTCCTAATTCAGCAGTTGATCAACTGGTTTTGGATCAGCCAGTTATACAGCCAATACCAGTCATACCTTCAGCCCAATAGGTTGATGATGCTATGCAAGTGGAGGATCAGCAGCATCTTACTCTATTAGGACCAGTTCCTTCCAGTAGTACTACTACTCCTAAACTCAAAAAGAATAAGGTTCCAGCTAAGGCTGTTGAAAAAATATACACAGATTTTAATATTCCCGAAGACTGAAGAAATAATCTAAGGGAAATATTTGTGTATGATGTACCTGCAAAGTGGACTTATGAAAAAATACTCACTGAGCTAAAGTCATGGGATGATGTCATTTTTATGACATCAAAGAGACAAAGGAAGTATCAGATGCCTCTCCACTTTCACGTTAGCTTTCTTTGATAAAGGTCTCTGGCAATATACCTTAGGAAACTAGGAAGTACAATGGTTCTCAGGACACTGGACGCTACAACAAAGAAAAAAACGTGAACAGTTCTGCCTCTATGTCAACGACCTGCCTGAAGACTCAAAGTTTTAGCAATTATGGAATAGGAACTAGCCCTCACATGTCTTCGCTAACTACCCAATCAAAGCTGTAAAGCATTTTTGTGTAAGTGGTAAGAGTTCGATTGTAGTCTTTTTTTGAAAAATTTGAAGATGTAGAAGCTTGTCGTCAGACGACTTTCAATTTCAACCATAACGATCAAGACTACTCTTACCCATGGTGTAAAGCTCCTTCTTCTGCTAACTCTAAGGTTTTCACCAACAAGTCCAAGTCTTCTTCTATTCCTTCAAAGCCGTCCAAGAAGGACAAGAAGACTGTTCCATCCAAAACACGCCCTACTAAATCAAATAAACCTGCGAAGGATACTAAGAAGACTTCCAAAAAGTCGAAAAACAAGAAGAAATCAAAGAAATCCTCTGACAAGAAGCCTCAGGATAAAATGGATATTGTCAAGCTCTTATTACAATTATTAATCTAATATTTAGTAGTTAGCGTTTTTTATTTTTTGTTTCTTTTTTATTTTTGTTTTTGTTCATTTGTTTGAGTAAGTCTGCCAAGCAATGAACATTTATAGAGTTTAGTCGTTTTAAGGTATTGAGGCTTCTGGTGGAAGTGATTACAATTTATTTCTGAGGAGCTATAAATTGTTGTCTTGCAGGGCGGCATTGCTTGTTTTAGCTTAGCTTTAACTTTTAACAGAGATATTTGCAATAATCAATTTAATATCTTAATTTTTTAAGAACAATGGTTTGATCGACTATCGATGCTTACTTAGATTCTCCTTTGTATTGTTTGAATCTGTTTTATGACAAGTATTTCAGTTGGATGACAATTGTTTAAATAAAAATAAAAATAAAAAAAAATTAAATTTGGTATTCAGGGGTATAATTATACTAGAAAATTTTTTCAAATTCAATTAATCTAATTCTTGAAACATATCAATCGACTTACTAATAAATCTCATAAATTATCACAAATTTGAAAGATCCAAATAATTTAAGTAGAGATGTAGCAATTCCCTATTCACAAATCAAAATGCAAGAGTTATAAAAAAAGTGTCTTAATTGTTCGCAACTGCAACAACATCAAAATTTAATATTTGGCCTATTCTTTCGAATATATCAAAATTAGGAAAAATTATATTTCATTTTTTTTTATATATTTTCTTTTAAGTTGTCAATTTCTAGTATATCAGTATCATTTAATGCTGTTAACGAGATATCAAATATTTATTATTTTATCTTTTATTGAGTCGCTTACAATAATACATTGAGTTATAGTATATATACGTTTATTCTAACAATCAGTCATGGTTAAAATTACTTGTTAATTAATAGAATTGTTTTAATAAATCTTTAATTCTTCTTTTGCCCTTAGCAGTTGGCACAGACGTACAGTTTGTTAATACCACATGACTAGATAGTGCATAAATGTTACCTGACGTAATTGGCAGGAGCTATAAAGTTTGTTTACATTTACCGCGTTTACCATGCACGTTCTATAAATTGGTGATTTCTAATTTGTTTACGTTTACTATAAATTTGCTCGTGAGTATGGTACATTTGCATACATTTACCACGCTTTCTTTCTTTTTTCTTCACATTTTAATATGATGCAACAAATTTTCTTTGTTGCCTTTCATGTTGACGATATTTTTTCACCTTATTTTTCGCCTTATTTTTTATCAGCTTAACAAAGCAAGCATATTTCTTTTCGCCAATTATATTTCCTGTCAGAAAAACCAGCTTTCGTAAGTATAATTTTATCAAGCTTCAAATGTATTATTACCAATTTGAACATGTTATCTATGATAATGATATAATATTTAGTTTATTAATATATTTTAATTAATTCATTGATATACTTTATTGATATATTTTAATTAATTTATTGATATTTTTAATTGTTAATTGTTTACTGATATATTTTAATTAATTTATTGATATATTCTATTAATTGATAACGCTATAATATTTAGTTTATTGATATATTTTAATTAATTGATAGCGATATAATATCTAGTTTACTGATATATTTAAATATTGATTGATTTATCTTAATTTAATTAATGTAGTTTACTGATTATTTTAAATAATACATTTTAATTAATTGAAAGCGATATAATATCAAGTTTATTTAATTTATTGATTTATTTTAATTAATATTGATAGCGATATATTTTATTAAATGATAACGAGTCTTATTAATTTAATCTATCTTTTATTTTAATCAGACGATAACGAAAATGGTTCAGAAGATGTAAATAATGGTTATATATAGAGCCTTTGTTTCTTGTTTAATTTTTAAATTATCAAATTATCAAATATCATAATGAGAAAATTTAAACCTTTAAATTTAATTCCTATTTCTCGTGATGGCTCTCATCCTCATATTAGATCTCAACGAAATGAATCTAGTTCCTGTTTCCAATCTCATTAATCTTAACATCAAACTCATATTAATCGATCTTGTAGTCACTCAAAATCTCGCTCAATGACTCGTCAACCTCGATCTCGCCCATCTTGATCCAAATTTCATTATTATCATTCCGAATCCTAACGATCACGTTCTCATCACTCTCACTCCCCTCATCGTTCCTATCATTTTCATTCTCATCAATATCGATCTCGCTCCCCTCATCGTTCCTATCATTTTTGTTCTCATCAACATCAATCTCGATCTCGCTCTCATTCCTCTCATCAATATCAATCACACTCTTAATCTCAACATAATCGAAACTATCAAAATGTCTCTAGAGGGAGATCAATTACAAAAAGTAATATTGTTTTATATTAGTGCTAATTAAATTTCATTTTACTTATACTATACCAATTTAACGTTATTGTTATAGGATCTTTAATTGATCTATCTTTAACAATTTCTTCTTCTTCACCTCCAGCGAGTGGTAGTATTCCTTTCACGTTTCTTTACTTACTTGCACGTAAAATTTTTTATACTAAATGATTTATATTAAATACTGATTTATAATAGGTGCTAATAACAGAGAAATCAGTGAATTAAGAAACATGATTTCAAATCTTACCAAACATGTGAAAGTGCTAACAAAAGAAAGAACAAGTGAAGGACCAAGAAATAGAAGCCTATCACCAGTTCTGTCCAGAGAAAATCGGCATGCCCTTCCTCCAATAACTGATAAAAATTTCAAAAAAACCGTTCATATAAATATATCTTTATTTTATTAAATATTTCTCTTTTGTATTGATTGTTAAAAAATGAGTATTATATTAAATAGGATGAGGTAATCCATATTATAAACAACTTCGATTCATCAATTCTTTTTGACACGTTAAAGATATTTAGTAAACAAAAAAGTCAATAAATAAGAAACTTCTACCAGCCATTAAAGCAGCGATACCTCCTTCATTAGAGGTATATGATACAGAACTTTTAAAAGTAATAAAACAGCTACACAAATCACAGTGGGAGATTTGGAAATTAAAAAAGGAGAGTAAGATAGATGAATATAATAAACAGCAATACATGTCGTCGAGAAGAGATCAGGTGTAAAATTTATTATTTAAAATGACAATGTATATAATCTATTAATTATTTTAATCTGCTCTTTAATAGAAAATGACAAGAAGATGCAAAGGTCTCCAACACATGATCTTTACGCAAGACAGCATTCTAGATGATTGTCATCCTGAAAATATGACCAGGAAAGTATTTATTAAAGATTGCGAAAAAGCAGTAAATATCGCAGAAGTCCATTTGGGTGAATAGTCTACTGAAGACGAAGTTCTGGCAAATGAAAAGTATAATGATAACATAAGATCAGGAAGGTTGATAAGTACAAATTCTGTAATTAAGATTCACAATAAGGAGTGGAGGTCTTCTAGAATACGTAAAGTTGTGAAAGTTTAAAACATAAGCGTTTATACTAATAAGTTATAAATTTATCATTAGGTTAAAAGAATCTTATTTCGAGCAGACGAGATCAGATAAGCATCAGAACTGGGTTAAGTTGTAAACGTTACTGTCTAGACGATATCGATAAAAAAAGCAGACCAACACAATACATGGCAAATTGGTAGATATCATCAAACTGGATTGAACTAGAATCTGATGATGATGATGATGATGAAGATAACAACGGTGATAATAACGATGATGACAATAATGGTAATGATGATAATAACGATGATGACAATAATGGTAATGGTGATAATAACGTTGATGGCAATAATGGTAATGCTAATAAAAATGATAGAACTAATGAAAAACAAATACTGCAATTTTATTTAAGTATAAAAAGATTTAATTATAATAAATATATAATAATAGTAAATTAATTTTTATATCATTATGAAAAAAAATTGTGAAAATTAATTCACTAAATATTAATAATTTTATAATGTTTTATTATATGTAATTTTAGTAAAAATTATACTTTAACTTTAGTCAGAATTATAATTTAACAAAAATAGTATTTATAAATAAATGGATTTTTTCATAAAAAAATTTTGTTTTCTGGTAATAACTATTCTAAGGAAATGATACTGATAAAAAAAATTACTTAAATTAATTAGTTAATTATTATATTTTTTTTTTTGAATAACTTATCTATTCCAATATTATTTACTACATTCAAACAAAATTGATTAGCACTTGCATATATTCATAATATATTAAAATAATCATATTTTTTGACTTTATATAACAGTATTATGCATCATGTGTATAATCTATATAATATTCATTATAAAATGAAAATTTTGCATTTTACTTATCTCTAGATATACCAGTAATCAAAACTTTAGTATTTTAATTTTAATTAATATTAATATAATATTAATATTCACTATTGCTATTTTAAAAATAATTTGGAAATTTGAAAATTAGTATTACCATATAGCACTGTATAAGGTATTCTGGATATATATCAATTTTACCAATTTAAAAATTGAATATTATACCTAAGGGTATTTTGTATGAAATATAAAGAAATTGATTAGAATTAGCTGAATTTTTGCTAGAATTAAGATTTTTTAATCACATATCATATCCAGGTATATTATCATAGAGGTATGTAAAAAAGAGAATCTCTTATGTAGTACTATATGGTATTATAAAAACGCATGGTCTAGTGCAAAAAAGTTAATAGATGAAAATTATTACTTAAGTTGGTATTATTACATAAAAATTGATAATCAAATCATATAAGTATATAAATTATATAGAAGGTAGAAACAGGTTCAAGTTTTAATTTTATTAATAAAATATACCTTTTTTTTTTCTCCATAGATAACTTGAAGTATGACCAAAACTTTTTAACTAGTAATAAAAAAAAGATGTTTATTCATGTTTTTTAATATTTTTAGATAATTGATAATGCTAGAAGCAACATTAGGGATTGCTATTATGCAAGGAGATTGCTATAATATTTAATATTAGTGAGATAACAGTTGTGCACACAGTTACTAAATATAATAAAAATATGTCCTTACTATAAAAAGTCATGATTAACTAAAAAAAAAGATTAGTCACATAATTATTATCAGTTAGTATTAATACTTCAGAAAATTATAGTAATAATTTTTTTGTTATTAAAGACAAACTATCATTTTTAAAGTTATAGTTAGGTCAAAAAAATGCAATGATAAGGTGAAATAATATAAACATGGCATATTATTGTTCAATAGTAATTACAAAGATTTATAGTTAAAAAAGTTGATGATTAATAAAAATTTTTGTATAAACTTAAAATTTTAATAAAACAATATTAAAACCTATCTTAAACCTTAAAGTATAAATAAAATTATTTAAACATTTACCTTAATTTTTAAAAAAAATTTTTTGCTATTTTTGTTTTATTAAACAGTCAAATCTTTTGATTGTAAAAATTTCTGTGAAAATAGTATAGAAATTAAAACTTTATGTGAATATTTTGGAAATGAAAAATATAGATCAGATAGTATAATAATTTCTGCATTAATAAATAGTTTAGAATGTCAAAGAGAATAAAACATATTGTAAAATCAGTTAAGGAATATAATATGGTAGTGTGTCACATTTGGAATACATGATTTCATTTTATTGATAATTAACAAAGAATAAGTATGACATTTATTGTATATATTATAATAACATTTTGACATTTTTAATATAAGTTAGCTATAACAAGATTATAAAAGATATTTTATTATAATAAAGATTTATAATATAATTTTGCAATTTTTGAAAAATTTTTTAAAAAATCACGTGCTCAATTCGCACATGATTTAAAGTTTAAATTCCAACACTGCGCTCTGTTACTGCGCATAAAGTATAATTAGTTGATGTAACACCCAACGTGACGTGGAGATTGATCAGCGTGATTTTTAAAATTTATCAAAGATGACAAGGTAGATCATTATTTTTTTTTTATTTTTTTTTTAAAAAAAAATAATGATAACGTTTATAAGAAATACAAAGTCAAAATGTACTCTACGACCGAATAAACAAATTATTTCACGATACTCTTATTTGATGTTGTTGAAGAGGAATAATATTAATAAAAGGGTTGAAAGCCTAACTAGAGTACATTTCGGCACTAAGACTATCAGCGAGTTTTCACTCGCCCAGACTAGACCTTTTGCAATTAATTATTCAACGACAGCAGAACATACTTCTTCAACAGCTATACCCACTGTTTCTTCTGAAATAAGCTATCATTCCCCCGAATCGTTAAGCATAAATAATCCATTAGTTATCCTTCCTCAACCTCGTTATACACCCAGAGAAACGGGGAAAATACTTTCGGGTGTCTTTACAGAACATGTCGCTGTATTACGGGCGTGCTTAAAAATAGGAGAAGTAGAACGTGCGAGGCATATTTTAACCAATTTATATAAACAATGTACAAATGATACGGAAAAATATTTAGATATAAGGTTACATAATGAGTTTATTGAATCTTATATAGAAACAAAACCTGTGCCTAAGATCAATGAAGCCTTACAATGGTTTGATAAATTGAGCTTTTATGGGCTAACTCCTAATCTAGCGACTTTCGCTATCTTAATAAGAGGTTATTTGAGGTGCGAGATTCTTTTAGTATGTTTTTTATTCTGAGTTAGGTTAAAATATTGACATTATGTATTTAATGGGAAAATTTTAAGATTGGACTTAGACTTTCTTGGATCTTCGATGTTAAAGATTTTAGTAAAAGAAATTGAAGAATGTGGTTATTCATTTGAACAATTAATTGAAAGTAATTTATTATCTGATAAAGAAACAGAAAAAGTATTATATGTAAGTTATGTTTGAAAGTTTGAAAAGAAAAGCTATTATATTATTAGTTTATTGAGCGAAATTTTAAGATTGATGTCAAACATTTATTATAGTTATTGCGAACAGATCCTGATTCCAACAAAGCATCAAAAGAACTTATGGAAAAAATTGAGTGTGTTATTGAAAAACAAAAACCTGTTACGAAAAAAGATTTAAATATGGATGAGCCAGTTTCTACAAAGGTATAATTAATTGATACACCTATTTTAAAAATATATAATAAAATGCCTTTTTAAAAACTTCTAGTCGTTTGGAGTAAAGTTAATGAAAAATGCCCTTTTGGCTATTAAAGAAAGAGATCTAGATTCAGTTAAACGTCAAATCAAATTAGAAGAGAATGCATTACAAGCTGCTACGGAGCGCTGGAAGCACGAAAATGAACGAAAAGATAAATTTGTTAATTTACATAAGAATGTTTTGAAAAAATCAATGTGGACGTGGCATGTAAAGTTAGTTCCTCTAATTCAAGAGGAATTGGAGAGGTGTAAAAACAAAGAAACCTTATTAACTGGTAAATGTTTGAAATATTTTTTTTGGTCTAAATTTTAAAAGTAGACATTCACATCTATATCCTAAAAGATAGAGAACGCGCAAATTACGGGCCATTTTTACAATTACTAAGCGCTGAAAAACTTTCGGCTATAACAATATTAGAATTGTTGCGACAAAATGGCGGAGGAGGAATCGGTGAAGGAATGAAAACTACACGTGCTGTACTTTCGATTGGAAAAGCGGTTGAGAATGAGTATAATTCAGAACAATTGAAAAAGAAACAAAATCGTAGTGCGGTATAATAATACATTTATATTTTTTTTTGCGCTATATAAATGTGCGGCATTCAAGAAATTTCTTATTCAGTTACCTCTCTTTACAGTTCAATAAAGATTTAAGCGTTCATGAACTATTTGCTTCTGGAAAACTTTTCAATATGACAATTCGCCGAGCAGCGGCCAAAATTGAGACAAAAGATATGCAAACAAGTTGGAACCCCGAATGGCCAATAGCCGTCAGAGCTAAGGTAATGTTTATTTAGTTTTTAAATAATCGTACAAAATATATTTAATGTTTACTCTTTAGTTCAACTTTAAAGGTTGGTTCTATCTTAGCTTCCATGTTGCTAGAATGTGCAACTATACCAACTACTACCATTAATGAAGAGAAAAACGAGAAAATGTAAGTATGATATATTTTATTATTTACTTATTTTGAAATGGTTTAGTATAAATTCATCTTAATATGAATTTAGTTCTATGGAAGCACCCGCCTTTTATCATTCGTATATTCAACATAAAGGGAAAAGGATAGGAGTTATTAAGCTTAATCCACAATTAATTCAATATTTGTCAAAAGAATCTGTCGGAGACAGTGTGCATCCACGAATGTTACCAATGTTAGTTCACCCAAGACCTTGGTTAACTTATAATAGCGGTGGATATCTTACATCCCCAAGTATGAACTATTATTATTTTTTGTAAGAAATCATTATACTTTAAACTATCGGTCTTAATGCTCAAATTTATTTCTAATGTAAGCATATGCTATGAGGTCAAGAGATTGTCCTGAACAATTAGCTTATCTGCAAAAAGCATCTGAAGAAGGGCACTTGGACCGTGTTTTCGCAGGATTGGATGTTTTAGGATCTACTTGCTGGACAATTAATAAGAAAATATATAAAGTAGTGCTAGAAGTCTGGAATAAAGGAGAAGCTTTGGGCAAAATACCTCCAACCGAGCTAGATTTAAAAATGCCTGATAAACCTGATAATTTTGAAACCGAGATGTCTCTAAAAATTAAGTGGTTTAAGGAGTGTAAAGAAATTGCTCGTAGAATAAGTAATAATCATTCTGAAAGATGTACAGCAAATTATAAAGTCGATATTGCCGGTGCTGTAAGTAAAATTACAAATATTTTGAATATATATAATATGCGAAACTTATAATTTGATTTTTCTTATAGTTTTTAAACGAAAATATGTACTTTCCTCACAGCCTTGATTTCAGAGGTCGTGCATACCCAATACCACCTCTATTTAATCACTTAGGAGATGATTTGTGTCGGGGTCTGTTGCTGTTCAAAGATGCAAAACCATTAGGCAAAGATGGGTTGATTTGGCTTAAGATTCAAATTGCCAATCTAGCTGGGAATGATAAGGTTTCCTTTGAAGATCGCATAAAATTTACTGAAGACCACTTAGAAGATATAAAGGATTCCGTTAAAAATCCCCTTGATGGCAGAGGCTGGTGGGAAAACGCTGAAGATCCTTGGCAATGTTTGGCCGCTTGTTTTGAACTGCAAGATGCATTAGAATCGTCAGAACCCGAAAAATACTTATCACGAATTCCAATACATCAAGATGGCACTTGTAATGGGTTACAACATTATGCGGCACTTGGTGGTGATTTGGAAGGTGCAAAACAGGTCGATTTGTATCCTTCAGATAAACCATCTGATATATATACTAGCGTAGCTGCGAGAGTAAATGAAATGATTGCAAAAGACTTAGAATCTTCAGGTACCGAAAAACAAAATGATTTGGAAGATATAAAGCAGATCAATCTATATCCCTATCCTTCTGATAAACCACTTGATGTGCACAGTGATGTGGATATGAAAATAAATGTAAGAGATTTGGCACCAATTTTGCTTGGCAAGATTTCTCGTAAGGTTGTTAAACAACCTGTGATGACAAGTGTCTATGGTGTAACTTTTATTGGAGCAAGATTACAAATAGAATCACGCCTCAAAGAGATAAATGACATTCCTCAGGAAAAAATTAGAGATTCGTCATTGTATGTCACTAGACTTGTATTTAAATGTCTTGGAGAAATGTTTTATGGAGCCAGAGCTATCCAAGACTGGCTTGTTGAATGTGCCAAGAGAATTTCAAAGAGTGTACCGTCAGAAGTTGTTTTAGATCAAAATTCATCCGAACATAGAGATGATGAAAATTTCATGAATTACAATCTAGGAACTGAAAACGGTAATAAAAAGAATCTTACAAATAATAATGAAAGAGAATTATGTGAGAATGAAAGAGACAATTATGATAATTTGATTAGCAAAAAAAGACCCATAGTTAAAATCCCACCTAGTAAACCAGGTCAAAATCAAATGACAACTGTCGTTTGGACTACTCCATTAGACTTACCAATTGTGCAACCTTATCGTAAGCTAAGCAAGAGAGCTGTCAAAACAAATCTTCAAACAATTAATATTGCAGATCCGAATCACCCTAGTCCAGTGGACTCTACTAAACAACGACAAGCATTTCCGCCTAATTTTATTCACTCTCTTGATGCAACTCACATGTTGATGACTGCACTAGCTTGTAACGAAAAAAATTTAACTTTTGCTTCTGTACACGATAGTTTTTGGACTCATGCTTGTGATGTGGAAATTATGAATAAAATAATACGTGATCAATTCATCCAGCTTCATGAACAGCCTATCATGGAAAATCTACGAAATGAATTTATTGAACGCTATAAAGGATATATAGTCCCCGTTAAAGTATTAAGAGAAGATCTCGAAAAATTAAAATTGCAAAAAATGAAAGAGACAGAAAAGGATTCGATGACAATAACAGATAATGGATACGAACCAAACCTTAGCTTAGATGAATTATATAAGATAATACCAAATTCTCAAAATTGTAAGGATTCAAAACTCAAAGAATTTGCGTACACTTTAAGTGCTAATGATGTAATTGATTTGGACAATGATATAACAGAAATTAATAATATAACAGATGAATTATTTGATGATCATGATATAGAAGAGGAAGCAGAAACAAATAAGAAAAGGAAAAAATCTTCAAAATATATTCATATTTGGGTAGATCTATCTTTTCCAGAATTGCCAGAAAAAGGTGAATTTAAATTATCTTCAATTATGGAAAGTCGATATTTCTTTGATTAATCCTTTTTCTAATTTTCATAATTAATAAGTTTAAATATTGATTTTGTTTGAATATTTAATAAATTATTTGCATTCGTAATATATTATGAAACAGATTACAACACAATTCACAATATGCTAGCATAAATGTTATAAAAAATATATCTATGGTGCAAACAGTTTAAAACCATTACTTTTAATTATATGATGTTAAAATATAGAAGTGATTAAAAGATAAATTATTTTAAATAATAAACTCTCTATTATGTGATAATTTAGATTGCTATTTCATATAACAAAGTCTATTTCTATTAAATAGTTATTAACATGATGATATATAGAATTAAAATTATTAAGTTTATGGAAAATTTGGGTATTATAAAGCAGGTCAAAATTATAAAATATTATGTAATTCTAAATATAATAAATATGATAAATTCAAAGATAATAATTCAAAAAATAATAATTATTAAAAATAATTGATTAATAATTATTTATAATTAGGAAAAAAAATAATATTTGAATGCATATATTCTATAAAATCAACCAATAAAATTCATTTTACATGATTTAAAACTAAGAGTTTAACCATTAAATTATTATTAAAATAAGTTAAATCTTATATAACTAAAATTTTAAAATGAAATATTTCAATCAATTTGTATCTAGAATAATGAACCATATATTAAAATATTTGCCTTATTAAATTTAATAAGCTATAAATTATTCAATCACTAGTTTTTAAGATAATAAAATTTGAAATCATAATTTATATATAATAAAAACTTTATATTTATCAATTTACAATACTAATAATTATTTATTATATAATAAAATAAAATAAAATTTTTATAAATTTTAACAATTTTATTTAATATATAATAATTATTTTATTATTACAAATTTTATTAATTTTATTATAATAAAATTTGGAAATTTTATAATAACTAGTAAATTACTAATTATTTTAATTATTTTAATTAAAATAAAGTTGCCTATTAAAGAGTTTTAATAAAATACAAATTTTCAAGAGAAAAATAATAATAAACCAAAGTTAAAAAATGTTTGCATTTTAATTTTCCTGATGAAAAAAATTACTAAAATTCTATCAGCAATCAACAGCTATTCAACAGTTATTAATGACTTATTAGTTATTCTTGAATAGCCCTCATTTCATGACTCCTTTAATATTAGTATGATACATTACTTTAATTTGTATTTAAAAATCTTTAAACTTTATCCAAAGATACATTAATAATAGAAGTAATTAATATGGAAGAAAAAAATAGGATAAATTGTAAAGATTCTCCTTTAACCTTAGATTACAAATCAATAATGCCAATACAAATCTTAGAATTAATTATCTCTTTTGATAATTAAATAATAACTAATTTTGAATAGTTTTACCAAGATTAGCTACTCCTAATTTTATTAAACAATCAAACTTATTCTTTAAATCAAAATACTTGTTTTTACAAAATTGTCAAAGGTAGAGAATGAAGAAAAAATCCAATAATTATAATATTATCTATTCAGATTTAGATATATGAACTACTTTTAAAAAATCTAAAAATTCTAAAGCAATATTAATTAGTCTTAAAGTAAAAGAAAAATTAAAGTAGAAAAACAATTCTTTCATTCATATTCTATAGTTATTTTCAAAATTCAATTGGTAAATCCAAAATCTGAAATTACTAAATTACATAAATCTGTAATTATACACTTCAAAATTTTATAATAATATAGAAGTATGAATATTTCTGAATTCATAATTTAATTTTAACAATTTTACTCTCATTTGATTCATCTCATCATGTTAAATCTAAT
Source organism: Rhizophagus clarus (assembly GCA_015698045.1). Classification (NCBI taxonomy): domain Eukaryota; kingdom Fungi; phylum Glomeromycota; class Glomeromycetes; order Glomerales; family Glomeraceae; genus Rhizophagus; species Rhizophagus clarus. The sequence goes on along the minus strand of BLAL01000049.1, from coordinate 344,638 downwards.
GATATATATTGCAACTCTCTAGCATTGATATTGATAGAGTTATCTTACTACAAATATTTAGTGATTATTGGTATTACTATCAACAGTGTAAATATTAGGTAAGAAAGAGTATGCTGGAATGAAAAATTTTTTAGGGGTTTTTAACCAAATCTAAACTTGATGATTTGTCTGATTTGTTAATTTCATCTTTTATCTCAAGATCATCTAGTTAATTAGCTATGTGTGATAAGCTAACATTTTTCATAGCATTATACAACTGGCTGTAGTTATCATCAAGTACATGAGATGATAGATTAGATTTGTTAGTATTTTATATATCTGTCATGATGATATCTTTTGATAGTGTTTATAATTCTAGGATATACAGATTTTTCTTACTCTTTTCAGGAACAGTAATGAGATATAAAGAAGTATATTTATTAAGGTTTATGAGGTTGTTAATGAATATGGATATACTATTGGCAGTGGATAGTATAGCTACTATATCCTTTATTTTAGTTGCACTATGTGTTTTAATGCTATAATGTGTAACTATAGCAGCCTGTTTATTTTCAGTTGGAATGTTTTTAAGATTTTGTTTTTTTTTTTTATTAGCAGGTCTGGTCTGCCTTTGTATAATTGTTTTTTTCCATAACATCTTCCTTTTGGGCTTCTCCTGTGCTGTGTTTTGATATATCATTAAAAGTTGTGTATGGTACTGCAAGATCTTTTCCTTTATTATCATCATTATGCAACGTATTTTATGTAAAAGATTGGTTATCTTTAGTATGACCTTGCTGATTATTGTCATATAAGGAAATCTGTATAGTTGATCTCAGAGGTAACAGTTCTTGTGTATCGTAATTTTGGATCCTATTAATGTGATTTGATAGCTAATCTGTATGACTGTTAGTGATTGTTTTGTTGTTGTCAGAAATAAGAAAAGAAGCTTTTATTATAGCATTATGTTATTCTAGCATTCTTCTAAGCTATAATATACCAGTTAAGTTTTTGTTGCCTAAACTGATTAGCTGTTTTTATGTCACTGTACAATATAAAATTTTTAATTTTATTAATAAAATTGTTAGTAATAGTTGCGTCTTTATACGCATCCTTATAGTTTTTTTTATTATGAAGAAAGGTAGACATGAAGTTCATATTTTTTATATTTTAATGTTAAAACTTTTTATTTGAGCAAATACTTATGCTTATATAATTAGAGTTGTTGGAAATAAATATTTGTTAGTAGTAAAAAATAGAAAATTATTACTTTTTATCACCAAAATTTTAGTCTTGTCACTACATCAAGTTTCAGTTATGAACATGACTAAAAAGAGTTTTTTTTCCTGATAAAATGATTTAAAAACTTAAGAAAATAATAATGTTATATTATAATATTAACTTTACTTTTTTTTAATATTATTAATATTATTCTTTTTTTTTATATTTTACTAATATTATTATATATTTTTCTTTTTTTTTTATAAATTTTATTAAATCTTTATAATATTATTTTTTTATATTTATGTATTTTATTATGATGATTACTAACTTTTTATATTTATACTTTATTATTTATTTATTAATTTGTGATCTGTGTAATAATTGGATAATTACTCATATATGAAGCCAGAATATTAAACATATGAAAAAATAAGTCTAATCTGAATCCAGCTTTTTTTTATACCCAACCATTTTTTTTAATACTTACAAACTATGTCTAAACGTAATGCCAAACTAAAAGTTATAATACAATTCTTCTTTCTATTGGAAAAATTATTTTGAAAACACATTATAGGCATTTTTCTCAGGAATGGTGGATAGCAATTGGAAGAAATATAAACAATCAGGTAACACTACTAGTTTCAATAAGATTAGGTATGCAAACACTTACAAAACTCAATGGCTATGACTTTATTATCACTGTTTTGAAACTAAATATAGAAATTTCACTCAGCTCAAGATATCAAGCAATTTGTTATTTTATAAATAACGAGTTAATAAATAGTGATATATGTACAAATTCTTTATTTGCAATTACATCATTATATAAACATCTTTTTGGAACAAAAACAAAATTTTCTGAGCCACTTGTTATGGGTTTGATTAAGAGATTATTGTAGAATAATTATTAAAGGACGTTCAATTTTAATCTTTTGAATTTTTTGTGAAACAACTTCAAATAATAGTTTTTAAAATTGGAATTTCTGAAAATCAAGAATGAAACTATACTGGAGACGGATATCAATCATTTTTTATTAATAATGTGAATAAAAAACAATTTTTATATGTTTAAAATTTTACTGCTAAAAAATGTATTCTTACTGTCTATGAAGGTAATAACTAATAAATTTAGGAATATTATTTATAGGAAAACTCCAGCAGATGTATGATTTCATGTAAATCATAAACCAAAATTTGATGCAAACAAATTATTTGGAATTGATAATGAATATATACGAGTATTAATCAGCAAGCTGCAGATTTTATCGTATATACCAAAAGAATGGAATAATTCACCTTTATTATAACAAATATTTGAATATAATCTAATAAAATAAACAAAATCTGGTGTCAATTGGATGAAGTTTATTAAAAATTAGAAAAATCAACAGAGTGAAATAATTTGAATTGCAAATTTCTTTGATGCAACTATATGGATCTGAATATCAAATAAGATTTAGTGCTTAAGAATCAATACTTAGGCATATAGGTGGTGTAAAAATTACACCATATAATAAAAATCAATGTAAGGTAAGAAATGAATATATTAACACTAAGTAATAATACAAAAATATATCTATTTATCTAATTTAAATTTATATTTGCAATTTGAATTTTGGATAAGATCAGTAATTCAAATAAAGATTGTGAAATGTTACGAATTTTATGTGATCTTGATTTTCTTCATCCTGCACCAAGTGATCAGACTAAAATTTTATGGAATTGTATTCAGGAATCATTGAATGTAAATAAAAGAGGTCAAGATGAAAAGAGACATATTTTATTTATTGTTGCGAATCAGTTTTTATATTGTAAAATCAAAAAGAATTTGAATGTTAGTAAAATTTTTATTTATACATTTGGGAAAAAATAAAATTTATAATAGATAGTATTTAATTCAAATTTTTTTTATTAGATTTTTTTATCAGAAATGATCAATGAAACATGCAAATATGCAAGACTCTATGGTCCAGATGCTGAACGTATTGAAAAATCTATTTTTACACGAACAACAATTCTACATGAAAAATTAGATCAGGTGCAACAATTTTTGGATGACAAAAACAATGTAATAATTAGTAGCTATAAAACAGAAACTAAAACTGGACTTCTGATAAAATATCTTAAAAGTACAAAAGAATATTTGTGGGAAAAATTTAGCTGCTAGTTTCCAGATGGTATTAAAAGAACATCTTTTATGACATTTTTACAAGGAAATCAATATATTTATCAAGAGAATCTTGATAGGCTTTGTTCAATTTGCAGTTATTATGGATATAAAATTTTTGCAGAAATGAAACATTTTATTAAAAAAAACATTCAAAACAATAATCTTCAGGTAAAATTTTTCAATTGCAATTTATTTTATTTATAATATATTATGAAGTTTGTTTATTTATTTTGATTATTTTACAAATAATAATTTAGAAAGATTACATTAATAAACTTGAGCATTTACGCTAATATCTTAAAAAATCCTATGAACAAGTATTTGAAATTGTTGCAAATGGAACTGTTGTCCATAATAAATGTATTAGCCATTGTTTTTTATACGCCTTTAGTATTTATACAGAATCACATAATCATGAATATGTTAAATGTGGACAATTATTTGCAATTTTTTACCAACTAAAAAATGATATCCAATTACATTGCATACCAAACTAGATGAATATCAAGAGTATCTCTTATACTATCTTGCTCATCAAATGAGAAAAATATACCTAAATGCACAATTCAATGCAAATTTGTTAAAATTAGATAAAAAAGAAGCACTTATTATTGTGGATTATAAAATGAAGGTATTACCTAAAAGCACAAGAGAAACAAAAGATTGAAAAAAAAGAATAGACACTCAATTTAGTATTGGTATATATTCGCAAAGAAGATTCTTTTGAACTTAATATCCAAGCATATGATTATTGGATTAATGACCCTTATCAAGATGCTTGGTTTACTATTTCCAGTCTTTATGCTGTTATTGAATCTATAAAAAAGAAATCAGAATGGGTAACAATTATTTCTAATAATGGAGGTCATTATCATAACGCTGATTTGATGATGATTTTGAGACATTGGCCAAACTGGTATGATATTTGGCCAAAAAAATAAATATTTCTTGAGTCTAAAAAGGCCAAAACAACAATCGACAGCCATCATGCTCAGGTCTGTTCAAATCTGTTCTTTAAATTAGATAATATTGGCTTACTTTATGTTTGAAATATATAGATTGTATATTCTATTAATCGACATGTAAAGTTAGGATTTGATATATCATCAGAAAAAGACACTAAAAATGCAATATTTGAAATTTGTGGAATGTTAGTATCTCATCTGAAACCTGATAGAAAAAAAGGTTGTAAATTGGAAATTATACTAATGAATTATTGTTTAGTTAGGTTTGTTTACAAATTCTTAAAATACCTTTTCTACAGAATCTGGAAAAGAAAGAAACAAGTTACCTGGTATTTTCAATTGGTTTAAGTGATCATGGCCAATTGTTGAAGAGTATTCTGGTTATATTCAAGCAAGAGATATTGCAAAACTTGGCACTTGGACAAGTTTTTCTTTAAAAGATTTGGAAAAACTACAATCAAAAACAATTGAGAAACCAAATTCTAGTTAGAAATCTGCAACGGGCCAAGTCCAAGTTCAAAACCTGGCTCAGACCCAGCCCAGAATCTGGGTCCAGGTCAGGCTAGCCTGTTCTTAACAAATTTCCAGACTGGTCTGGGTTCAGAATATAAATCTGGATTTTCTTAATTCTGGCCAAACTACCTATTTAATTCTGATCAAATTTTAAATTTATCTAGACATTATCATTTTTTAATATAACTATTATATATTTTATAATTTTATTATAAATAATAATGTTTTAAACACTGAATATTATATATATATATATATATATATATATGTATAAATTAGTATTTTTGTGATATTTCTATTATGCAAATCATTAAATTTTACTACAAATTTGAGATCTATATTACTAATTTTTTTTTAACATTTGTGTTTAAAAAAAATTAAAAACTGAACTTTGAAGCATTAATATATTAAAATAATGTAACTTTAAACAACAAAAATGTAAAACACAATAATATAAAAATTTCGGTCCAGGTTCAGGCCAGCTGAGTTTTTATATATTTCAGGCCAGGTCTAGGCTGGGCTGGGCTGGGCTTTTAATTTTACTGTATATTTCAGACCAGGCTGGATTTCAAAATATGGCCAAATGCAGGTCTCTAATTCTAGTATATCAACACCCACAATACCTGAGAATTCTTGGATGGTTTTGTTGCCAAATGATACAGGTTTTATAGACGTTAATTGATCTAATTAGAATTATTAGAATTATTTGATTCAGATGAAACAATTGATTCAACATGTAAATATAGGAATTTAGATAAAGAAACTAAAAAAAACCATATAAAAAAACAACTGGAGGCTCATGATATTCTGAAGGATATAGATACAAATAAAAGCAATTTGATAAAGGAGTTAAAAATAACGTTGGCCAAAGATATCTTGTCAAAAATACCAGGTATATAAATGTGATTTTCACATTAATGCCTTGCAACATTATGTAATATTTTACTATTCATCAGTTTTAGATAATACGAATTATTTATCAAGTTATGATCTCTATTTGGATAAAGGCAAAAATTTGATTAGAGATAAAAATAAGTAATATTAAACCTAAGGTAAAAACTAAATAGTTATTCAGTATAATAACTTATATCCACCTTTGATATTTTTAGCTCACAATTTTTGTTTTAGCCATTGACCTGTGAATAGGCATTGAAATCTGTACAAAAATTTGGAAGAAAAGGGGTGGTAACATATTTTTAAGAAAGTGTGAAACCTTTTACAAGAATATTTTTTAGAGGATAATATTAATAAAAGTGAAAGGCATACTGCAGAAAGTATGCTTATACAACTAAAGAAAAATGCAAAAGACAGAATGATTGAAGAAAAAGAAGTACTAAAACTGAAGATTATACGTAATTGGGTCTCTCATTATGCAAGTCAGTACTGTCAAGAAGCAGCAATAGTAGTTCAAGCATTTAGGACATAAATAATTTTATATTTCTTTCAAAATTTGTAATAAATAAGTCATGTATGTAAAGAAAATGTGAAATTTTTGGTGTTGAAATCCAACTGGCACACAAGTAAAAAATTTTTTTTGTTTTTTTAAAAATTTTTAAAAAATTTGCTAAACATATGATTTTAGTATTGATGTACAAAATAATACAAGTTTTGTATTGATTAAGCCACATAAATATGGTGTTACATTTATATTGAAAAAATTAATTATTTAATTTTATTAAGAAGATTGGCAAAATTTGCTTCATTTATCTAATAAATTTGTCTGGTTGTTACATGAAATGCGAATTAAATATTACTAATTTTATCAGTTATATATTAATATATTATGATAAATGTTTTTATTTTAAATACTTATTAATATAAATAAAGATACTATATATTTTATTATTATAATTTTAATAAATATTATATATTATAATAAATTTTAGGCACTCTACTGTTGATCTGTAAACCAAATTTTTTCACAGAAGAAAAAAATTTTATTTTGTTTATAGGACATTTATTTTGTTACAAAATACTGCAAATAAACAACAAATATGAACTCCTCAACCCAAAAAACACTTTATAACAACCCAAAGTGATTTTTCAAGCACCATAAAGAATCTCTTATGGAATCTATAGCAATCGAAATTAGAGAGGCATAATAGCTAAGAATATAGCCTTTTTCAACCAAGTAGAAGTTGATAACGAGCTGTTGAAAGGATTTCTTTCCTCAAATAAAGATGTTATGCAACTAATAGAACATCCTCCTCTTGCTTTCCTAAAGCCAAAAAGCTTTTTACTTTCCTCTTTCATAGTGACTATTATCAGTCATTTTGTTAAAGATTGCAAGTATCATGACTGGGAGATCTGCACAACTAATTTGAAAACTCAGCCCCCTTATGCAATAACAACATATTACTTCTGATATAGAAATTTCTCAACCCATATAACACCAATCAGATTCGATGAGTCTGGATGACACAACAGAGAACACTATAGGTAAGGTACCTATTACCCCATATCATTCTAACCCAATCACTCCACCTGCTATGTCTTTATCCCAATCTCAGAAAAATCTGCTAGAAAGAAGCTGAAGAAACTTCAATAACGACAGCAAACACTGGATAACAATAATCCCTTTATAGTTTCTAGCAGTCAATCACCTGAGCAAACACCCTCCAGTTCAACAGTGGTTACTTTAATAATGTTCCTCCTCAACCAGTGACTTCTTTGAAGAGTAGTGATAGTAAGAAACCTTTGGAGCAGCCACAGAATAATTAGGATAAAAAGAGAAAACAAGACCATTTAGCAGATAATTTTAATAACTCAAATCTTATCCTTACCAGTTATTGTCCTCAGCAAGAAGAGCAGGCACAGCTGTTGGATTTAATAGTCTATAACATACTGGTCAAGTGGGATAGTTATACTCTCCTTAGGAACCTAAGTTTTTGGGGAAAAATCATATCAATCAGCACTAGAGTGCACAAAAAATATCTTTTAGCAAGGGTAAGATTAATACCAAATCATGCATGCCTTAAAGCTTACAATGGAGGTAAGTGGACTATCAGACTAGAAGGAATTCCAGTTAGATAGTTCCCAGCATCATAAAATCTTTCAGAACGAAAATAATGAGAAAAGTTTTAAGCAGTCATTACTGATATACCGGTAGGCATAACTGAATCCTCCCTATTTTCCAATTGTACTTTTAGCAAGTTTTTGGCTGAGAGTGAAATGAAATCATTTAAAATTATTAAAGAATCCTCAGGGCAAAGGAAGTTGATCAGTTATTTCGCAATATGGGATCAAGCTTCTAAATGTATAAATACTCCTCAACTTTGAAATGATGTTAGCTTATTATGATGTTATTATTTCTCCCTTAAACTTGGATTCAAGAAACATTCTCCAGTTCGAATTGGCAATACTGGCAATATTCCTAGGCGTTCCAAGCCTACCTCTCATTAAAAATCTAATTCTCAATTTTCAGGTAACCACAAATTCCATAACTAAGAAGAACTCTCACTCTAGGTCTAACCAATCCAATCAGCCTAATACGAAACAATTAATAGTAGGATTAAAGGTCCTTTTAGAACAATTTATATGATTTTGTAGTTTAGGTTTAATAATTTAGCACATAGAAATCTTTTGAGTTAATCATATTTTTTGTTTTTGTTATTTTTCCTTTTAGAATATTTCTTTTTTCTTTTTCATTTCCTTTATTCCTTTAAATTTATATATAGACTTCTTATTACCCCTTGAGAATAGGCTATCATAGTTAGTCATGATTAAAGTTGCCTGCCGAAACTCAATTGGCCAATGTCAAAATGTCGAAACTTAAAATATGTCGAAATGCCGAAATGCCGAAATAGTTTTGACACGTTGAAATTGTCGAAACTAGTTTCGACATGTCGAAACTGCTGAAAGTAAAATCACAATGTTTCACAACGGGTTTCATTCATTATAATAAAAATTCAAAAATAAGAAACGTTTCGCAACGTTTTTTATTAAATAATTGAAAAACCATTGCGCAACGGTTTTTTTTCTTTAAGTTAAAAAATAAAAAATGTTTCGCACCATTTTTTATTAAATAATTGAAAAACCATTGCGCAACGGTTTTTTTTCTTTAAGTTAAAAAATAAAAAATGTTTCGCACCATTTTTTATTAAATGCTTGAAAAACCATTGCAAAACGGTTCTTTTCGCTTAAAAAATCAAAAATAAAAAACGTTTTGCAACGTTTTTTATTAAATGCTTGAAAAACCATTGCGAAACGGGTTTTTTCGTTTAAAAATTCAAAAATAAAAAACATTTCACAACGTTTTTATTAAATAATCGAAAAACTGTTGCGAAATGGTTTTTTTTCTAAGTTAAAAAAACTTGAAAAACCGTTGCGAAATGGTTCTTTTCGCTTAAAAATTCAAAAATAAAAAACGTTTCGCAACGTTTTTTATTAAATAATTGAAAAACCGTTGCGAAATGGTTTTTTTTGTTTAAAAAATCAAAAATAAAAAACGTTTCACAACGTTTTTTATTAAATACTTGAAAAACTGTTGCGAAACGGTTTTTTTTTTAAGTTAAAAAAATAAAAAACATTTCGCAACATTTTTTATTAAATAATTAAAAACCATTGCGAAATGGTTTTTTTTTCTAAGTTAAAAAAAAAAGCTTGAAAAACGTTGCGTTTTTCGCTTAAAAATCAAAAATAAAAAATGTTTCGCAACGTTTTTTATTAAATAATTGAAAAACCGTTGCGAAACGGTTTTTTTTGTTTAAAAAATCAAAAATAAAAAACGTTTTGCAACATTTTTTTTAAATACTTGAAAAACTGTTGCGAAACGGTTTTTTTTGTTTAAAAAATCAAAAATAAAAAACATTTCGCAACGTTTTTTATTAAATACTTGAAAAACTGTTGCGAAATAGTTTTTTTTTTAAGTTAAAAAAATAAAAAATGTTTCGCAACGTTTTTTATTAAATAATTGAAAAACCGTTGCGAAACAGTTTTTTTTCTAAGTTAAAAAAAAAGCTTGAAAAACGTTGCATTTTTCGCTTAAAAAATCAAAAATAAAAAACGTTTCACAACGTTTTTTATTAAATACTGTTGCGAAATGGTTTTTTTTTGTTTAAAAAATCAAAAATAAAAATGTTTCGCAACGTTTTTTATTAAATACCGTTGCAAAACGGTTTTTTTTTAAGTTAAAAAAAAAGCTTGAAAAACGTTGCATTTTTCGCTTAAAAAATCAAAAATAAAAAACGGTTCACAACGTTTTTTATTAAATGCTTGAAAAACCGTTGCAAAACGGTTTTTTTTGTTTAAAAATTAAAAAATAAAAAACGTCTCGCAACGTTTTTTATTAAATACTTGAAAAACCGTTGCGAAATGGTTTTTTTCGTTAAATTGACAATATGTATATATTATATATATCACGTGACGAAATAGTTTCGACAATTTCAACATGTCGAAACTCTTTAGTTTTGGCAGGCAACTTTAGTCATGATAGATACTTGTCACATGATGTTGCAGTGCATATAAATGAGACGGTATAACTTTTATTATACATTGTAATTTTCGTGATTCATTTTAATAAATTTATGTATTTGTTTTAATTAAAAAAAAAAAAAAAAAAAAAAAAAAAAAATAATAAATTTTATTATCTGTTATATAATTCTAAAAAAAGTTTTCATTTAACTATAAATTAACTATCAATCAACTATCAATTGATTATCAATTGACTATAAATTAACCATTAATTGATTATAAATCAACCATAATTTGACCATAATTTAACTATAATTTGATCATAATTGATTATAATTTGATTATAAATCAATTATAAATCAATTATAAATTAATTAATCATTAATTGATTACAACTATCAATTATTATTAATCAACTATCTATCTGATTGGTAATAGATTTTAGCAGAAATCAGCTATTAATTGGCCATCCAATTGAATCAATCAATTATCAATAAGATACCTAATTGATAACTAATTGGTGACTGATTTGAATACCATTCAACCTACATTTAATTATATTTATTAAATAAATTAATTGATTTTTTATTAAAAATTATTGATTTTTTTTAATTTTAATTAATAATTTATGCTGTTTAATAATTAATTTTGCATTTATTTGTTATAAAATATAATGTAATTTTTACAAAAATTTTGATTTTTTAAAAGTATTAAAATCTATCATAACTATGTTTTAATAAAATGTGCCATACTTGAAAAATTAACCAATTAATTTACCTTAAATTTTGAACCTCATATGTTAATGTTAAACAGATAATCCACTTGGTCTAATCCAAATAGTTTATATAAAAACTATATAATATTAATAATAATCACTAGTGATAATATATAATAAATTTTCTTGTGCAAATATAAAAAAGTTTATAAAAAATTTTTTATATAAAAATTAATTATTAAATAGTAATAACAAAAGATTTAAAATATAATTTCATTAATAGCTTGATTGATTCTATCTTCTTTTACTTTAGTAGACATAATTTTTAAAATATTTTTTATATCAAATACTAGAGTGGCATCTTTAGCGGCTTGATTTTGATTAACCTAAAATAATTTATTAAATAATATTAATCTAAAAATTTAAAGCAATGTGTAATAATAAATAGTTTTTAAATATTTACCAATGTTCCCAAAGTAATAAGAGCTCTATATATAACCTCGGAATCTATTTCCGATTTAAAAAGCTAAGAATTTTAAAAAAACTTATTAATTTTTGAAATACTAATTGCTTGCGATACTAATTAATTGTTATATACCTCCGCCAGTATTGCTATTATTTGAAGAATATTATCCTCGTTTTCATTTGAACTTGTTTGACATAAAACAGCAAAGCTAAACAAAATAAAAAATATAAGTATTTAGTTGCAAAGATACTATAAATTATATTAAGTGTCTAATTACTTAAGAAATACTGTTGTTCGAGCAACACGAGTATTTTTATTTGAGTTTTTATCCCATGTGGATGATAATAATTCTAAAATCTAAAATAATTTTGTATATGTTAATTAATAATTTAAATTATTTGAAAATATTTCAATTAAAATTTTATTACCTTGGAAACTTCATGTCCTAAAATATCTCTACCTTCTTTAATACTAAATAGATTTGATAATGCTCTTAAACCTAACATTGCATTCGTATCTTGATCTTTATCAGGTGCTCTATCTTTAGGCCAAGTAGTAATACCAGCAAATTTAGTGATCAAATTTATGATACTCCCATCATTGTCAACATGTTTAGCGGGGATTGGAGTATATAAAATTTGAAGACGTAATAAGTCAATGCCTACAATTATTACATGATAAATAGTACATTACTATAATAAATATTGCTAAAATGGTGAAAGTAAAATTTTATATTTATTGATACCTGGAAATCTATTGTTAAATGGCCATTGAGTGATTATTTTACGAATAATATCAAATTCGCTTTGATGATCACTTAATGAACGTGTTTTGGTTAAAGGATTTTGTAGAAATTGACCCAGTTTTTTTAAAGTTGAAAGTTCATTAGCTGTCAACGCAATATTCTGAGTTTCTTTATTCATCAATAAGACTTCGTTAATTTGTCCAATTTTTTTTAAGATGCCTTCGACGTTTGCTTGCCGAAAAGTAAGATAGGTTTTCTAAAATTTACAAAAATAAATCATGAAAATATTTAGAGGTATAAATAAATTAAAATAAAACAAGCTCATAATTACCTGTGGAATTATCTTGGGTTTTTCGGGATGTGTATTTGACGATGTTCCTGGACGAGTCCAAGGATCTATACTAGTAGTGAAAGTATTCTGTAATTAAATCAGTTATGTTATTTTTAAATGAATGAATATTTAATTTGGATCTCATGGAATTCGTTATAAATAATATGTTATAAATAATATCTTACTTGAGCATTCGAAGATGCTGAAGGAGTATATCTCGACGATCCTGCAAATTTTACAAGTGAATCAAAGTCTTCCAAAATTATATTAAACATCAAATAAAATTATTTTTATACCAGTAAATGGGTCAACGTATTGTGAACTCGTGCTCAATGACGCACCCTGTGCATTTTTAGTTATAAAGTTCACAATCTGATCTAAATAGCTTTGTGGAAGTTCATTTGCCAAAATAAACTCTTGAGCTGCTTTATATGGGTTATCTGAAAATAATTTATTTTATTAGTAAATCAACATATTATTTATTAGTTATGGTGGGGTAAAATATCGTGTCACCCCGAATACAAACCAGAAACATTGTATGGGAGTTTTAAAGGTGGAACCCCATCTCCAACATCGACATCGAACAGATAATCATATTCTTTTCCGTTATATAATTGTTTTCGACCTTGACCAACAGCATCAACGACATCGCCTACTTTGTGCCATACTTGATCGGCTTGGCTCCACTTAATTAATAATGAATAATTAAATTTAAATGGTAATTCCGCACTAAATAATTATGACTATTTATTATATATATACATACTTGATGAGCCTCAACTTTTTCATGTACTCGCACCATAATTACTTGTCCTTCCTTTTTGCCTAAAATTTAATATAAACCGAAATAAGGCAATCTAATTGCTTCGAAGGAAAAAAAATTTTCAAATTTACAAATAAGCAACCTGGTTGAAGCAACGCCTCCGATCCAGGAAGCTCATCTTTCTTCAAATCTCCTAATTGATTTCTATGAATTATAAGAATAACTATGAGAATAAAATATAAAAATGTATGATCATATCCAATTTTACATACGCAGGGATCGCATGGTTTGAAACTTGTTCATCGAAATCCTATTCATAATATAAAAATTGTGTTATTATTTAGACAAATTTTATTAACCGGTAGCAAATAATGCATACCTTTAAGACAGGCTGTTCCGCAATACGTTCTTCGGCCCTTGTAAAAATACGAATCACACCATCGCTTGCGCCACTAATTATGTCTCCATTAGGCATTGCAGATACGCACCATACTGATGTTGCAGGATGTAAAATAGTTTGTATACATTCACCATCTAAAAAATCACCACATTGCTCATTAAAGAATTACACATATATATATTAAATAAATAAACAATTATTAACTTGAAAATACCTTTCCAAACTCTCACAGATCGGTCTTCTCCACTTGATATAATTTCACCAGTAGGTAATACGTCAATACTATACACAAAGGATGTATGTTCATTTAATTCTTGGATACATTCCCCATCTAATGTCCATATACGAAGAGTGCTAAATGAGTTTGTAAATAGGAAATTTAATAAAGCAAATAAATTGATAAATATCGTTTTAGTAGTTAGAAGTTCATTGTAATTGATTGATGCAAATATCATTCATACCTATCATTACCACATGAAACGAAACCTATATCTGGTAGTAATGCCAAAGCCCTAACACAATCAGTGTGACCAGATAAGGTCTGAACGCGTTTCTCGTTCTGCCATTTTATGATAGTTTTGTCAGCTGACCCTAAAAATAGGTGTTTTATATAAACAATAAAAAATAAGCTTATTATAGAGAAAATATGAAATTATCGAATCACACCCACCGGTAAATATCAAGTCATCGTCTACTGCTAAAACTGCCCACACAGCGTGAGAATGTCCTTCTAAAGTACATGCTTCTTGCCAATTTTTCCAAATTTTAGTTGTCCTATGGTAATGATACATTAATAGAAATTTTTAGAATACTTAGTTCCGTAAAGAAAAATTCTTTAAACATACTTGTCCCAAGAACCAGAAACAATATAACCAGATGGTGTAACATCTAATGCACAAACATTATCAGAATGGCCAATTAATGAATAAATTGGATTTTGTGCATTTTCGAGATCAAAAACATTTATGGTCTTATCACTGCTACCACTAACTACAAGACCTACATAATAATTTTCGACATAAATCATTAATTAGAAGTGCAAGTTTAATCAATACATATTAAGGTCAAAGAAGTTTTGAAATACCCTTAGTATATTCGGCAGTTGGATTAAGAAATACAAGCGAGTTAACGAAACTTGTATGTCCTAAATACAATTTACTCTCTGTAAAAGAGTTTGCTCCGATTCTGAACCAGCTACGTACCGTCTTGTCTCGAGACGCGGAAATAACCAAATCTTCATTTGGTCCTCGGACAGCCTTGATCTATTAATATTAAATTATATGTACTGTTAGAAAGCTACAAAATTTAACCCGATATCAACTATATTTCTCACATCTGAATCATGGCCAGATAAAATCGAAGAAAGCTGAAAGGGACTTGTCTGCTTCATTTCAGTTTTTCTTTCGTTGATAATGAAACAAAAAAAAACGAAAATAAAATTTGGGGTATAATATGCATCTTTTTGGTTTTTCTACCTCACCCCGATACACACGTGATGAAATTTTTTTGTAGATTATTACTATATACATGCTATAAAAATAATAAATCATAAATCTGATTTTGAAAAGCTTCTCAATATGAAAGAAAATAATGGTAAAATACGCCGTTTGATTATAACCTCTTTCTATATTTTTATTTTATTTGGTCTACCTTTATGGTGGAAAACTACTGAGGTATATCGCGCACAGCTACCTTTTGCTGAAATTGAAGAGTGGTCAAATTGGGAGGTTAGTGTCTGGTAAAGCTTCTCGCTCAAACGCATAAAATAATTATTATATATATATATTTTTTTAGGCATTTGATCTCGAATTTCCAACACAGTTTATAATTTATGTTGCTAATGTTGAAACGAGTACAATTAATTGTGCAAATTTATCTTCAAATTTGGAAAATTCAATTGCATCAAGGTACAATGTCAATCATTCTAAAGAGGCAAGCAATGGAAAACGTCAAAAATCTGTACGATTTCCAGTTAAAATAAGATCATTAGATTGGAGTGATTGGAAGAACGACCTTCAATATGGTAAGAAATAATATATTTCGATAATCTGTACTTTTCATCTAATTTCTTTTTCTTTGTGAAATATCTTGTAGGAAATCTTGAAAATTTAAATTTGGTAAGTGAAAATGGACAATATATACTTTACATTTTGCCGAATACAAATTCAAATCCAAATACCAAAGTTTTGGTGGGAAATCAGAGACAAGCAATTATAGAAATCAATCAATGGGATACAAGTAAGTATGATTTAAAATACGGATTACTTTTATTGAAGGAAAATATTGTATTTAACGAATTTTAATTATAGGCGTAATTGAAAAGACAGTTTCTGATCTCATAGTTAGTTTGTTCATGTCAGAACAAGCTGCGATCAAAAAATTTATAATAGAACCATTGTCTAATTCAAAGGTTGAATTAGATAGCATGAGGACAATGAAATATTCACCTCAATATCAAGTAACATTTAGTCTTATGAACGGAGATCCTTCAGATTTACTTGTAAATTGGGATATAGAAGAGGCAGTAGATAAATACCTACAATTTTTTGTTAATAAAATTTCCATGATTTCGAATTTGACAGTAGATTCGCAAATTCAGCATTATGCAAGGTTAACATTTGAGCCATATCATAAGGCAGATGAAAATTATTTTTTCCTGACGCCGGAATTGCTGCCTCATTTCATAAATGCAGCTGAATGGAATCTTGCATCTGCTGTATCATCATATCCAACACTGAATTTTATTTTGTATGTTCCTTCAAAAGAGCAAAGTCCGTTGTATATTCAAGATTCTAAAGGTATTTTGAAAAAAAGTATAATATATTTATATAGTTTAAAGTATTTATCAGTAATTTGATCAACGATTGTAGGTAATATTGCGGAAAGTAATGCCTTTTTAATACCAAGATGGGGTGGAGTAATTATTAAAAACCCAGAACGATCTACCGGAATCCATAATTTTTCGCTTGAGGAATTAAAATCAATTATGTCAATATTTATAACGCAGCTAAGAGGATTATTAGGCGTTCATGATGTTTGGACTGAAGCAAAGCATGCATTGGTATTTATGTTTTCTTCATAAATACTTTTAAAATTATGAAATTTATATATACTTTTCCTCAACTACAGGATGTAACAACTAGTATTGAATTTGTTACACCTCCAAATACAGCAGTCACAATGTGGGAGTTTGACAGTTTAATAAGGAGACGTATAGCAGAAAACATTGTAACTTCGATAACAACATTAAAATCATTGTCACAATTAGTGACAGAGATTCCAAATATGGTTGTATTAGATCATATCCAAACAGAGGTATTAATGTAAAATTTATTATATTATTTATTTTAATTAACCTTTTAATTAATTATTATTTCATTATTTATAATGAAAGGTTTTTTTGGCATTGGATAATTTGGCAAAGGTATATTTATAAATTTAATATGATAATTATTTAATGTTTTTATTAAGGTATTTTATTTATTTAATTTTTAGTCCTGTACAAATTTATATAATAATCAATATAATCTGGCATTATACCACTCAAAAAAAGCAATTGAACTTGCCGAATCTGCATTTTTTGATCCCACAATGGTGTCAATGCTTTATTTTCCAGATGAACACAAGTATGCTATATATATGCCTTTATTTGTTCCAATATCTGTACCTTTACTTGTTGCACTTCATAGAGAAATTAAAAATTTCAAAATTAATAAAAGAGTTAAATAAAATAAAAATTATAAATTATACCAGTAATACTATAATTATATATGTTTTTTAAAAAATAATACATTATTTTTTTATTTTATATTATTAGTATTTTTTAATAAGTTTATTAGATAATAATTTGTGAATATTGTATAATATTGTATTTATATTGATTATCACTTTGTAAAATTAATCAATATAAATATTATTATGCCAAAATCTATATTATTATATAGATAATATAAATAATGTAAATCATATTTTTTATTAATTTATATATACTATAAAGTTTTATCAAAAGTTTAATAAATAATGAAATTACTGATTATTTTAATATTGTATATAAATAAATTATTATTTTTTTTTTTTACCTTTTAGAAGGAACAAGTTTAATGTAATTTTTATTGAATATAGAAATAAAGAATATTACAATAAACATACAACAAAATCCAGCTAAAGCCATGATCCATAATTACATTAGAAAACTATATTGTTTATCATCCTAAAAGAACTTTACCTATAAACTGTCTTTTATGCTATATCCCTAAGTAAGTAAATATCTATTATCATATAAAAAATACTATCTTAGCCTATCAACCTTACAGTCATCGATCAGGTACATATCCTATCCTAGAGGTAATAATATTAGGACTATTTAAATACCAACTAAAAAAAATTATTTTAAACTTTTTTTTTGTAATTTTTAATTTACTAGTCCTATCATCACTTCTAAAGTTTAATCCTATAAAATTAGAAAGATTTTAAAGAATATTTTGGGTTTAAAAAAACTTTGGATGGATTTAAATCCTAATACAATATAGTTGACTATATACATAATAGTTGAGTTTTGTATCAAAGAATGTTTTTATGAAATGAGCTTAAATTCATTGTATTCTGCAACTCCTATAAAGTATTTTTCATTTAAAAAACTTGAGATCTGAAGGCATACAAACAAGTTACAAGTATCAGAAAGAAAAGCATAAAATAGATACATAGAACCTTAAATAATATATATATAGGTAACAAAAAAATTTGTTTATTTATCATATAAAAATTTTTTTTAAATCATATAGAATTTTGTTTATTGAAAAATAAAATATAAAAAAAGTTGTAATTATAGATGCATAATAGAAAATTAAAATTATTGAAATTATATATAGATTTTGTATAACAAGAGGTGATTTTCATACTATATATATAGTGGGCATCAAAACAAATGCACCAAAATTTTTTAAAATTATTAATTGTTCTTATTAAATCAATTTAAATCCAATTAAAATAAGATTTAAAATATAAATAATATATAATATAAACTATTAAAAAACAGAAAATTCAATATAAATTCATTAATTAGTTTTTTAATTACTTAACATTAAACTCAAAAAACTTGGTGCTTTTGTTTTGCTACTTTTTAAAATTTTTAAAAAATCAAAATTTTTACAAAATTGTATTATGATTTTATAATAAAATAATGTAAAATTAATTATTAAATAGCTTAAATTATTGATTAAAATTAAAAAAAAATCAATATTTTTTAATAATAAATTAATTTATTTATTTAATAAATATAGTTAAATTATTATAAAACATATAAAATTTACAATTTTTTAGTATAAGGTTTTTTTTGAATAAAATTAAATCAAAGATTTTTATAATAAAATAATATTAAACTTTGGATTCTCCTAGTTAAGGGGAATATGCGAAAAAAAACTGCATTTGCAACGGACTTCTAGTCAGTAAAAAATCATTAGTTAATAAAAAATAGTAATGATTTTCATTTTACATATAGTGAAAATCATTTTTATATGTAAAATAAAAATCATTACCATTTTTTAACAAGCAATTTCTTACTAACTAGAGATCTGTTACAAATGCAATTTTTTTTTGCATATTTCTCTTAACTAGAAGAATCTAAAATTTAGTGTTATTTTATTATAAAAATCTTTGATTTAATTTTATTCAAAAAAAATCATACTAAAAAATTGTAAATTTTATTTTTATTTTTATTTTTATTTTTTTATTTTTATTGACAAGACGAAGAAAAATACAAAGAGATTTACAACGAATACTCAAACGAGTTAGTCTGCAGTAAAGTTTTGGCTATATATCCATAACCAACTACGGATAAAAAAAGCTAAACTATGATACTGACTCCCAAAAGATGACCTAACTAACATTTACCACGTTCTCTACAAACCCCGCTGTATAGATACAACGCTTGTAAAATCCCCTTACAGTCCTGTGCATTAAAGCACCTTACCTCTTCCAAAGAAGCTTTATCGGGTAGACTATGCTGGATCTTAGATCCCAATATTCTATTAAAAAAGAACATTTGTAACAACCTATCACCACCACTACCACCAAGGAAAAAAAAAAGAATGTAATAATTCAACTGTAACTAAGATTGTTAAAAATTATAATATCTAGGCTAGGGAAATAAGATATGCAGCCGAGACTCAAAGAATTACTCGAAGTGTTATTTCTAAAAAAAAGGCTACAAAACAAAAGCCTAATAGGATAAAAAATAAAAACAAAAACAAATTACGAAAAAAAGAAAAAACATAAAATTTCTAGGGATTGTAAAAAAAAAGGAATTTAATTGTAAATAAACCTAGAAATGTATCAAAGGAGTGTGATGTATAATTAGCCATCCTCTGTTGCCAGAAGATGTAAGAAGTCTGGAACCAGTCTTGACTTTTAGAGACAACTAGTACCGTAAGGACCTTTCTCCATCAATATAAAGTCACCATGGTATCAAGTGAATCATCCGTCTACACTACTCAAGGTAGAGACGCGTCCAGAAGAACTGTAGTAATATTCCAATAAAGAACAAAACTGCGCAACTTGTGTACTCTACTAAGACAGAGCGAATTATCGCCTCAATGAGACCAGAGAAAATCATCCCTTAGTATTATCTGACAAATCAGAAAGTTCCAAATGTTGGGCTGCAGATTATTCTATAATTGAACCAAACAAAAAAGCCCCTTATGTTTGGTCATGTGACAGGCCGATCATTAGATGGGAGTAAACCAAAAAGTATTTTTTCGCAAGAACGCCTAAAAAAAAGGCAAGGAAAAAATAAAAGTGCAAAGCGCTTGAGTCGAAAACTTGTCTAATAAATGAGTCGTAGGTCGAGTATTATCTCAGTTATATTCCACCTAGCCTCAGTCCGTAGTATAGTTTTCTTCCCAAATATATTATCTCAGTTACTTTGTTGCCACTGCTGCCACCGACAAAGGAATATTGAGAACTTGAAAAACCCTGAAAATATTCGTTTAGCACATATGACAACCAAGTCTAGTGCTTTAAAGTGTATTTTTAAATAAAGGAAGGAGGGTGTAGGGACCGTTGGCCTTCTAACAGTCAACCTACAGGAAAAAAATAAAAAAATATTTTTTAATAAAAAATAGTCATAACGATTTCAGGGAAGAGTTTAAATTGTAAATTTTATATGTTTTATAATAATTTTTAACTATATTTATTAAATAAATAAATTAATTTATTATTAAAAAATATTGATTTTTTTTAATTTTAATCAATAATTTAAGCTATTTAATAATTAATTTTATATTATTTTATTATAAAATCACAATACAATTTTGTAAAAATTTTGATTTTTTAAAAATTTTAAAAAGTAGCAAAACAAAAGCACCAAGTTTTTTTGGTTTAATGTTAAGTAATTAAAAAACCAATTAATTGAATTTTCTGTTTTTTAATAGTTTATATTATGTATTATTTATATTTTAAATTTTATTTTAATTGATTTAAACTGATTTAATAAGAACAATTAGCAACTTTAAAAAATTTTAGTTGATGTCTATTGTATATAAAAAAAAATTTTAATTTCAAAAAAAAACTTTTTTCTGCCAATTTTCAAAATCAAAAAAATAATATTTTATTTTTTTTTATTATTTAATAATACAAAAATGTCAGATAATAGTAGGGCTCCGATCGGTTCAGTTTGGTTCAGTTTTTGCAAAAACCGATACCGAACCGAATTGATTGGTATCAGTATTGATGATTACTGAAACCGACTGGTATCGGTATTGATGATTATCGAAACTGATCGATAATTACCAAAAACTGAACCGATTTACCGATATTAAAAACCATTTTTAGTAAAAAAAACATCACGAAACTATTTTGGTATTTTTTTTATCAAATCAAATCATCTATAAAAACGTTTCGCAACATTTTTTATTTAAAGTGTCAAAAAATAAAGTTGCGAATCGTTTTTTTTATTAAATTAACTAATAAAAAATGTTTCGCAACGTTTTTAATTAAAATGAAAAAAAAAATGTTGCAAAACGTTTTTTTTTATTAAATTAACTCATAAAAACGTTTCGCAACATTTTTATTAAAGTGACAAAAAAATGTTGCGAAACGTTTTTTTTATTAAATTAACTGATAAAAAACGTTTTGCAACGTTTTTTAACTAAAGCAACAAAAAAACTGTTGCGAAACGTTTTTTTATTAAACTAACTGTTAAAAAACGTTTCGTAACATTTTTTAATTAAAGCAACAAAAAAACGTTGCGAAATGTTTTTTTTTATTAAAATTAGCTCATAAAAACGTTTCGCAACGTTTTTATTATAGAGACAAAAAAACCGTAGCGAAACATTTTTTTTATTAAGTTAACTGATAAAAAACGTTTCACAACATTTTTTAACTAAAGCAACAAAAAAAAACGTAGCGAAACATTTTTTTTATTAAACTAACTGTTAAAAAACGTTTCGCAATATTTTTTAATTAAAGCAACAAAAAAAAATGTTGCGAAATGTTTTTTTTATTAAAATTAACTCATAAAAACGTTTCACAACATTTTTATTAAAGTGACAAAAAAAAACGTTGCGAAATGTTTTTTTTATTAAAATTAGCTCATAAAAACGTTTTGCAACATTTTTATTATAGAGACAAAAAAAAAATGTAGCGAAACGTTTTTTTTATTAAACTAACTGTTAAAAAATGTTTCGCAACATTTTTTAATTAAAGCAACAAAAAAAACGTTGCAAAACGTTTTTTTTATTAAAATTAGCTAATAAAAACGTTTTGCAACATTTTTATTATAGAGACAAAAAAACGTAGCGAAACGTTTTTTTATTAAATTAACTGATAAAAAATGTTTCGCAACGTTTTTTAACTAAAGCAACAAAAAAAAAATGTAGCGAAACGTTTTTTTTATTAAACTAACTGTTAAAAAACGTTTCGCAATGTTTTTTAATTAAAGCAACAAAAAAAAATGTTGCGAAATGTTTTTTTTATTAAAATTAGCTAATAAAAACGTTGCACAATATTTTTATTAAAGTGACAAAAAAAAATGTTGCGAAATGTTTTTTTTATTAAAATTAGTTAATAAAAACGTTTCGCAACATTTTTATTAAAGTAACAAAAAAAACGTAGTGAAACGTTTTTTTTATTAAAATTAACTCAAATGTTTCGCAACGTATTTTTTTTTATTAAATTAACTCATAAAAACGTTTCACAACGTTTTTATTAAAGTGACAAAAAAACGTTGCAAAACGTTTTTTTTATTCAATTAACGTTTTGCAACGTTGTTTGTTAAAATGATAAGAAAAAAGTTGCGAATAGTTATTTTTTTATTAGATTAATGAATAAAAACGTTTCACAACATTTCTTAATTAAAGTGACAAAACACTGCTGCGAAACGGTTTGTTTTATTAAAATAACTAATAAAAAACATTTCACAACATTTTTTTATTATATTATTTAGTTAAATCGATTCGGTAATTCGGTTCGGTAAATCGCAAAACCGGTACTGAAACTGCAGTTACTGAAACCGATCGGTAAATTTACCGAAAGTTTCAGTTCAGTAAACTGTAAAAACTGAAACCGCTCTGATACTGAAACCGATCGGTACAGTTCGGTAATTACCGAAACCGATCGGAGCTCTAACTACGTCTAGTGAGATAAGTTTTGGAGCTCCTGAGAGTATTCTTATGAAGATATCATAACCTATATTATTTTAAAGAATTTTCAAGGTATTACTGTCTCTTCAGTCGAAAAACAAGCTGAAAAATTAGTTAAAACCTTTGGAGAAGCAAGTCACCCTCTCAGGTTCAAAACCTTCTCTCAAAAAATTGGCATACCAAACATGCTATTATTCTTAACAGTAAACATGGGTCAAAGAGCTATACAGGCCACCATAGATAAATACCAACTTTTACATCAAAGGCTCTCTTTTAACTTTAAGGATATAATAGAAAAAGCAGCATCACCTATAATATCATGTGAGATGGAGAAGATAGGATCTTTATCAATATAGTCACAGCAAAAAGTACTAATCATTTCTGTTGATAACTCTATAACCCTAAATATGAATATTGATTAACCTGAATCTTCTGAAAAATTAGCAATTTTTGCTAATAAATAGAATAATTCAAATGAGTTATATTATAATAAAACGTGATCATCTGATAGTAATAATAAAACAAAAAATCTCAATAAAATTTTGTCAAAGGCTATGAAAAAGTATATGTAAATAGTGAAATCCCTGATGATAAAACTCATTATGTGACAGATATTTTTATATATAATGTACCTATAGGATAGTTTCAATAAAAATAATAGCCAAACTTAAAGCTTGAGATGATGTTATATTGATGACAATAAAAAAGCAGCGAAAATATCAAATACTGTGATTAAAAATTTGTCTATTATCCTTTTCTTCGGCCTCCTTTAACAGTAATATCTGGCAATATTCACTTAGTAATCAAGCGGTACAATGGTTTCCTAGTAACTGAACTCTTCAAAAAAGAAAGAAAAGAGAATAGTTCTGTCTTTACCTTAATGAACTTCTTCAAGAGTCTTGCTTTTGGCAATTATGGGATCATACTAAACCTTCTAAACTTTTTACTAATCATATCAAAAGTTTAAAATACTTTAATATAGCTAAAGAAAATCATATAGTAGCATACTTTAAAAAATATCAAAATGTTGAAAAGTATTAAAAAACTCCTTTTACTTTCAACCATAAAAAAACTATGCATACTATGGATTGGTCTAACGCTTTTTTTGCTGACAAATTTAAAAAAACAAAGAAGTTTAACAAGACTTCTGTAAACGTTCTACTAAAAAATCATGAAAAAACAAGCAAACCTAAAAAGGATTCCAAGAAGACTTTCAAAAACTTCACAAAGAAAGATAAGAAAAAATGAAGAAGTCCTCTGATAAGAAGCATGATAAGAATATAAATTTTATTAAACTCTTATTACAAATTTTAACTTAGTTTTATTCACGATATATAGGAAATGAGAAAGTGATATAAGACCAAAAGGCTGTTCTTTATCTTTCCTATAAAATATATTTTCTTTTTTTTAGTTATAGTTTTCTATTTGTATTCTCTGATTCTGGTTGACCTAGTACTTTGACTGGATAATAAAAGGTTTTTTTTTTCTTTTATTTTAGAATAGTTTTTACATTTCTTAAAATTCAACTCAATCACTTTGGTCTTTGTCTTCTGCAGATAATTTAGATTAAGGTTTTTTATAAGACTTGTATGTATTGTAATTTTTACTACATAGCTTTTTTATCTGTAGAATTTACATATATATTTTAATAAACACGTAAGATTGATTAAAAAAAAAAAAATTAATTTCACTCATACTTTTAAAATTTTTTTAAAAAGATATTTTCTTTTTTCAATATATTATTGATTTTATATACTTTAGTTTTTATAAAATTAAATATTATATTTATAAAAAAATACATTTTTTATAATAATATTTTCTTATTCTTGTTTTTTATTTACTAAATTTAATTATATGTAAAATAAATTTTAGTTTAATAAAATCACTTTTTATATTTAAGTAAAGCTGTTTAGCAATGTCAAAAATACTTGGATCTTAATTTTCTTAAGACTAGGTATAATATTTATCTAAAATTTTTTTTTCTTTCTTTTAACTTCAGGATGTAATTACATCACTTTGGTCAAATGAAATCACTTTTTTCTGCTTAAGTAACATTGTTCAGCAGGATTGAATCTACTTGCATATTAATTTTTATAACGATTGATATAATATTCATGGAGTATTAGCTATTTTTGTATTATTAATTTTTTTGCAAAAATTTATTTTGCAACTTCAAAGTGTGATTTCACCACTTTGGTTAAATAAAATTGCTTTTTCTGTTTAAATAAAGTTGTTTAGAGATTGAATCTACCTACAATAAAAATTTTAGGATAATTGAATTAATATTCGTGAAATGTGATCAAGTTTTGTACTTTCAATTATTTATCGTTTATTTGATTTTTAATTTTAAAGTGTAATTTTACTATTTTTGGTTAAATGAAATCAACTTCTTATGCTTAAGTAAATTATTCAGAACAGTTAAAAATAATTGTGCTTTATTTTTTATAATTTTAGGTATAATATTTATTGAAAGGTTAGTATTCCTATAACAGTATTAATTTTTAAATTTTTAATATTTTAGGTATTTAAATTAAGTTATTTATTACATTAAATTTATTTGTATTTTAATTTTTATAATAAATTGTATTATAAATATAAATTTATAAGTTATTTATAAAAGTTTTTATATATATCATAAAATAAGTTGCTTAGCAATATAAAATTATTGATATTATAATAAAATTTTGTATAGTAGAGTTTAAAATAATTTGCTTATTGATCATAGTAAAAAAATTGGATTTTAATATGACCTATATATATATTATTTGGGATCCTTCACCCTTACTATGCAAATTTATATATAACTTCAACAATTTTAACTTCTTATTATATATTTATAATTATGACTTTTTTTATATTTTGTTTTCTAATAAGCAAAATTTTATATGATTTAAAAAAAAAATATTATATGATAAATAAGCAAATTTTTTTGTTACCCATATAGGCCAATCAGTAGAATTAAGGGGTTTAAGATCAATTGATGTTTAGCTAAGTGGTGCAGTTTTGATTAAAATCAAAATTATTCACAAATAAAATGATTAAATATTATATTAAAAAATTAATCCTTTTAAAATACTTATTATAAATTAACTTCTTCAATTAAATTAAATAAATCCATTTTAAAAAATAAAGAAAAATACTATATAGTTAGTTTATTAAAAAAAAAACATAATATTTAACAAAAAAAATTAATAAATTAATAAATTATTTAGAATAATTACTAAATAAATCTTAATTAAATATTTTATTAATTTGAAATTCAATCTGTTGTAACTTAATGAATTATATTTAAGCTATTAATTATGATTTTTTGAATATTTCTATTAAATAATGTATTTTTTTTTCACAGATTGTAAAAAAACTTTTAAAAAATAAAAAAGAGAGCTACAGCTTGTATTTAAAGTAGAAAAACTGTTATATATAGTTTCAATCTTTTTTAGCTTACCTAACTTAAAAACTGATAGAAAACTAATGGGAAAATAATAGAGAAACTAATAGTGTTTGCAAATAAAAAAAATATTTTATTACAATTTAATTAAAAGTAAATCATATCACATGACCCATATACTATATATATATTGTTTGAGATCCTTCTTATATGATTTTCACTTAAAATGCAAATTAATAAACTTCTTTTTATTAAATTAATTAAAAAAATATTTTATAATATTTTTTATAATTAATATATTATTGTAAAATATTATTTTTATTTGAGTTTGGTTTATTTTACTAATAACTAATTACTTCACTGATAATTATTTTGCCAACATATATTTTACCAACAGTATCATTTTACTAACAAATATTTCACTGGCAGTTATTTTACAGTCATCATCACCACCAGTACAAATTGAAATTATTTTTATAAAGCATTTTTTTTCCCTTTTTTTTACCCATTACAACTAATATAATGGTTTTTTTTTTTTAAAAAAAAAAATACTTAATATATAGAATAAAAGCCTTAAACATTAATTTTATATTCATTATCAATTGAAAGGAACAATTAAAAATATTTATATATATTGAGATTTAATCTGTAAATATAAATATTTATTTTTATGTACATATTATTTTGTATTATATAATAACAATAATTTTAATTGTTTTATACAGTTGTATAATAAAAAAAAATTATATTTAATTTTATTGTAATATATATAAGTATCAGTAAAATGACTTATTAGTAAGATAATTCTATCATTAAAATATTTATCAGCGAAACATTTGTTGGTGAAATAATTGTTAGTGAAGTAATTGTCAGTGAATTAAACATGACTCTTTTATTTAATTAATTAAAAAAATAATTTACAATACTTTTTAATTTTTATTATAAAATATATTTTTTTATTAAATTAATTAAAGTTTTGCAGTATTTTTTATTAATATAAATATATAACATTATAAAATGTATTTTTTATTAAATTAATAATTTTAATAAAAATATTTTTTGCTTTATTTTTTCTATTATTACAGTTTTTGAAAAAATAATTTGTATAAAATACATAGTAAAATTTTATAAATATAAAAATACAAAAACACAATTATATATTTTAGTTATATGATCATATATTTTAATAAAAAAAAATTTTTTATTATAATTTATTTTGTAATTTACAAAGCTAAGTATAATTAAGAAAATTATATAATATAAAAAAATTTTGATATTTAGACATATATTATTATGTTAAAATAATTTAAAACTATAATAATAATTTTTTTTTTTTTTTTAAAAAACTGGAATAATAATTATATTTTTTATTCTGATTAATTAAATTAAAAAATTTAATTATAATCATTAATCAGCTAATAATATTTATACTAATTATATATGGTATAAATAATTATGTATTTATATATTTTTTAAAAAATCAAGTAATTAGTAAATTACTTTTCATTATAAGTAAATCTAGTGAATTATAACTAATTTCGTTTAGAATTAAATTTAAAATTTATAAAATTTACAAATTTATAATTCCAGCCAGAATTATAAATCATGTGATATATTTTGTAATGGATTAATCAGAATTTTAGAAAAACTTGGCATTTCAGAAATTTTACTAAACTATTTGTTTACACTTATATATAAATAATCTAAATTTTGAATATATGTTTTTAAAATATCATTACATATTAAAATTTCAAGTATTATTATTATGTATAATTAATAGCAGAAGTGTGAAACAAACTTCTATGATTACCACATGACTTCTACTCCATACAAGCCTATAATGATTTTGACAGAACTAATAAGCTTCAAATTTATAATGATTTTCTAGATTCAGTATACATTCTTATAATTATTTTAATTAATCTGTGATAATTTTGATAATTTTAGAATGTTTTTAGAACTGATTAGCTAGAGATATTACGTAAATTAAAGTTGTAAACTATTCAAGCTGATTTAACCTGAATAGTAATCTAATGCAGCACGTATTGCCGATATTAGACTATAATAATACCCATATTACCTATCCAAATTTTATTAATCATATCAACCACCTCGTTTCTTTTTATTTAACTCATTATCCTGCTTTTGACTCGAATGTCTTTTTACAGATTTTGAAAACTTTAACTTATTTCCATTCACCCACTCAAAATAATCACACCGACTTTCTTGAGAATTTCCAACGGGTCTGTTCAAGACGAAAACAATTAATTTATTAATATATTGAATCAAGAGAAAGTTTTGGTATTCTTTACCTTGAACACAAATAGAATCGTCTTCCTTGATTTATTCCAGGTTTGTTAACTGTATATTCTTTACATGGCTCTCCATGTTTGATACAGTTTGGAATAGGCCGTGGTTTAAATAAAGCATTCCATTGGGATTGTATATCATTTTTATTATCGCTGGAAGAAACTTCTATGTACTCATCTTCAATATTATTAATAATATCATCTAAAGATTCTTCAAAAGAATTTGAAGATTCTGATATATTTTCTGAACTTGTACTCTTGCCTTGTAAATTTTGAGAGTCTTTCCGTTCGATTAATTTCTCTAACTTTTTTTCTGGTGATGTATCTTGAGAAGCTTTTTTGAAAAATGATATTAAAGATACCTGATTGATTGAAGATTTTGCCTGCGCTTTGCTACTTTTTTCCCTAATAGGTTTGGAAGAATTAACTTTAGCCTTTTGAACTTTCCTAATTGAAGCTTGACCTGACTTTCTTTTAATTTCCGATTGCTCTTTTAAACCTTCAGAAATGTCATTTAATGAATCCGTAGGTAATGTACTACTTGTTAAGGCTTCTGAAATATTTTCAACAATGTTATCTGATTTCTTTTCCTGTGTCTCCTTTTCTTTTATCTCCTGCTTGACAAAAAAGTTTTTCAATGTTTGTTGTTTTCCCGAAAACCTTGCCAGATTTTTTGCACAGAGCTTAGGTGTTAGGGTCACTAAAGTATTTTCCTTGAATAAGGGAAGTTTATTATTTCCTTCATACATTTCATCAAATAATTCACAAGAGACTGGACAATGATCTGACCCCATGATATCTTGTTCTACATTGCATGACTTGAACCATTTAGTTAAGCTTTGACTAACAAGTATGTAATCTAAACGCGTTCCTAAAAAACCAATAAGGAAGAAAGTAAGTATTAGTCATTAAATTTTAAAAAGAGTTTACACATTACCATAATTTATTGGTCTGGTATTAGTTTACAATATTATTAGTGAGTTTCTATTGAAAAAAAAAACGTAGTAATTATTTATGAAATATCATATCACCTTGCATTGATTAATGTATTCCAGCCTATTAATGAATCGAAAATATACTTTTATCTATGTCCAATATTAATATGCATTAACGGTTTATAGTAATGAAACACTTACATGTAAATAATCCTTCTTCATCTGGATGAAACTTCCTACACAAATCAATCATTTGCCCGTTCGGAGAAACCCAACTGTCAATCCATTTTCTTGCCGGATGGTCACCAAAAGACCCTAAGCCATGATCCTTAATTGATTTTTGAGGATCACAATGATCAATCTCTCGATGTGTTACATTCAAATCTCCAGCGATTATAACTTCTCTTCCAGAATTAAGCAAAGCTTCTGTACGTCTTTGTAGAATATTGTAGAAACTTAGTTTGTAAGGAAGTCGTTCTTGGGATGATTCGTGTACACAATAGACATTGAACAAAACAAATTTCCCAAAATCAAGGATAACACATCGACCTTCTGAATCTATTTCTAACAATTCCTCAGTTGTAAATTCACTAATAATGCTGGGTCCGATTCCTGCAGTTGTTACATCACTTGATTTAGCATTCGCTGATACTTCGTTTAGAATACCAGAGATTCCTTCCTCGGCTGCGATAGGTCTTATGACACTTGTCTTTACATAGGTGACGACTCCAGCGTATCCGCCTTTTCCTCTCGAAGAAGAAAAATAAGCATCATATCCTGGTACTATTGCCAACGAAGAATCTAACTTATCCAAGGTAATTTTTGTTTCTTGGAAACAAATTATATCAGCGTTGAGTGTATCCAGTACTTGCTAAAATAAATAATGACTTTAATAAATATTATTATATAAAAATCACAGTGTTTAAATGAACCTTATAATCTTTATGTTTATTCCATCTAGAATTCATTATATAGATACAAATTTCGAAAAATCAGTTTGAAAAAAGTATTTACTCGGAAAGAACATTTGACCTTTGAAACTCTTCAATGACTTACGGATAATAGTTTATAATTGATCTGACCCCATTAACATTCCACGTTATTATACGCATACTTTAAATCCGCTAAAAAATTATTTAAATTATTTCATATATGAAAATGTGACTTTAGACGCGTACCATGATTCTACTATATTCTGTACAACCAAGTTGTTTCCTGAGAACCATATATCATTATGTCATTACCATTTGTATTTTCAATTTATTCAAAGGTATTCAATATCCCATTCAATATTTATTATCAACGCCAAATAACAACTGTCAAACATTTTAAAAAATTTGATATTTTCTATTTATTATGAATTTATTCAACATTTTAGAAAAATTCAACTCAACATAGCCAGATTTATTTTTAGCCAATCCTATAAATATAATTATTTATTTGTTATTTAAGTCTAATTTCTTATATAAATGCTATTATTTTTTGAAAAGCAGAAGAGTAAGAAATGTATTATTATAGTAGCATTTTTATAGAAAGTGGGCAAGGCTATAATGTGCTGAGAAGATTTATTAGATAAAATAGGACTATATACAGTGTATAAAACTGAGGAATTTAATGCATTAATTATAGCTGAAATTTGAAATAACAAATTGACGTCTGAGGTAAAATGATTAATATTTACCGAGCAAAACTAAATCTTTACTTTTTCTCCTTTACAAATATTTATTAAAAAACTCGTAAATCCTCCCCCAAGCTAAACTTTTAACTTCGTCGTTATCACCACCGGCAAAACCTAGTTCTTTGCGCATTTTTAATGCCCATTCTTCATCATTTAAAAATGCGTGTCCTTGTCCGTCATATCTATGAATTGAAATTTCTTTTCCTGGTTCATCAAACCTTTCTATTCCTTCTTCAAGCTGTCTTACAAGAGAATCAACTAAATAGAAGTAATAAAGAAAACATCAAAAAATTATACAACTATATAAAAAAATTTTTTGTATGATTGCATACCGGCACTTGGATCACTAAATCCAGTCATATTATCTTCATTTCCAAAATGACCCTAGATTTAAGTTCAATAATTTATATTACAACTTCTAAAAGATTCATCTTTTTCATATGCTTAAGTTTGAAATAACGAACCTGTACGGGAGTTACTAAAGCAATAACAGACAAATCACAAATTGTCGAAGATGGAATACCATAACAAGTAACGGCAGCACTCAAAGGTTTCTTTGGTTTTAAATATGATGCAAGAGCAAGACTCATGGCACCTAATATTCAAATTCAAATTTTTTTTTCTAAAAAAAAAAAAAAAAAAAAAAAATATCTAGGCAACTAATGAATCTCACCTCCCATACAAAATCCAACGGATCCAATTTTTCTAAAATAGACCATAATTCACGTGGTTATTAAAATTCTCAACATACTTGATTATCATATTCTAAGACTTACTCTCGATTTTCTTTTTTCAAAGAGTCAACAAGTGTCTCTAATTCCACTAACGCTTGTTTCCAATCCAAATTCTTTTTATGCATAATAAAATGTTATATTATTCATGTTACGTATTATATATTACGACAAATTACTTACACTCATCAGATGACTCGCCTCCTAATAAAATTTAAAGGTTTTAAAAACAAATCACATTTTAAACACAAATATTTCATTAATATTTCTTACCTCTTTAGATAATCCAAGTTTCCCTTTGTAAAGATCGGGAACAACAGTCAAAGTATTTGTATTATCAGCAATACGTTGAGCATGAATTTTGATTTGTTCATTGATTCCCCACCTATTTATTTTATAAATTATGTAAATTCTTCATTATTGCATTATTTTAACTCTTCACAATATTTATATTATCATTTTTTATTACAATAAAGAAAAGAAATTTACCATTCTTGCAAGACTATAATAGCAGAATTCTTTTTCTCTTGTCCATTTTTTGGTAAAAATCTTAAAGTTTTAAAAGGTAATCCTTCATTAACTTCACTCATTTTTCTTGTAATTAGATAATTGTATTCAATTTTTAAAAATTTATTTTCAATATGTAATTTTTGAATTTGACGAAAGGTACAGATTTTTTTTTGTTGAAAATAAATGAACTTATGATTTGGCCTTTTTACAATATTAAAAAAAATCATCTGTAATAAACTTGTTTAATTCTTTTTAAGTAGTTGTACAAAACTTTTAAGTTCCAAACCCGTGAATATTACGATTAAAAAAAATCAAAGAAAAAAAAATTTGCTTGATAAAAATTCTAGACTTGTTTTTAAATAGAAAATTCTTTTCCCTATAAAATATATGTGTTATCGGATACTTTCACACGCTATGTCAAAATAAGTAACTTCAAAAATGAAAAAAAAATGATTTGTAGTTTTCGATTAAAATTTTTTTTCTTTTTGTATTTTATTTATATAAAAATCATTTTTTTTTTTTTTCTATTTTGTAAAGATTTCCCTAATTAATAAAAAATCTTTCAGGGGATTAAAAAAAAAAAATTTTTTTAATGAAAAAAAAAAAAATTTAATCTAATAAAAAAAACGATACTTTTCAAAAGCAAAGAATTTTTTTTTTTTTTTTTTCTGCGTTTTCTTTCATTGCATTCGTAAATTAATTATATAAGCAAAAAAAAATCATCACTATTAGGAATAAAAAAAAATACTTTTTTAAAATAAAAAAAAAACCTTTGATCATTGCAATAATACCTTTCTTTTTCTTAAAAGCAATATAAAAAAAAAAAAAAAAAAAAAAAAAAAAAAAAAAATATTCAATTATAATCAAAGATAAAAAAAAAAAAATTAAAAGGGGAAGGGGAAATTTTTGTACAAATGCGCTTATTTCAGAAGAATATATATTACACCAATCCAATCTACCACCATATAGTAAAGTCCTATATAGTAATAAAATGAATCAAAATAGTTTTGTGAAAAGAAAAAAAATCCATCGTGTATTACACAACAGACCCCAATATAATTTTATGAGAATGTAAAACAAATGTTCATTAAAAGTGAATTAAATCCGCAATGATGAGAATATATAAAAGAAATGGGAATTATTAAATTTTATGCAAATTAATTGCAGTTTCTTGTTATATTGCTCTGTATTTTCCCTTAACATCAAAAAAAAAAAAGGCCTGGAAATTAAAAGCCACATTTGATTAAAAAAAGACAAATGTGTCACTATTAGTCAAGCTAATAGAATTTCAACACATTATTCTTTAATCACTGACAAATCTTAATAATAGAAATATTATAAAAATTGATCAGTTCAAGGCTTTCTAAATTCAGTCAATACAGGATAGATGGAATCAAAAGCCTCATAGATTTCCTGTCGTACCTACAAAGTGCAAAAGAAATAAGAAATTTAAATTAAGGCTCATAGCGCCGTATACATATGCCAATAAGTATTTTAATCTACTTACTTTAGCACCAGTTAATACAATTTTTCCGGACACAAAGATTAAAAGTACAATCTTGGGCTTAACCATACGATAAATAAGACCTGGGAATAATTCTGGTTCATACTAAAGCGAGACAGAGAAACCAAAAAAATAAGAACAAATAATTCTTGTGCTATGATTATATTAATAATTGTGTAAATTCTTTCTTTTGCAATACTTACACTGCTGAAATGACCATGAGAATAAGCTAAACCTTCCAAACGAATAGGGAATTTCACATCACAAGATCCGACAATGTTTTGAATCTTGAAATCGGTAAATTTAGCAGCAAACCCGAGTTTCTGAATAATACGAGCGTATTTTCTGCTTGCAAGTTTGGAGTCATCTTCAGATTTAGCACCGGTGACGACCATTTTGCCAGAAGCAAAGATCAGGGCCGTCGTTTTAGGTTCACGGATACGCATGATAACAGCAGCGAAACGCTAATAACATGGGTGGTTGTATCATTGTTTAGCATAAATATTCTTGATATAATTTATATACCACAGTTGACTAACGCTACTAACGCATAGCAATGCGGTAGTACCTTTGGATTATATTCTGCGTTTCTAGCATGAAGTGCAATTGTTTTGAGGTCAAGTCTACAGTCAAGGTTGACAGTGGCAACGATGTTTCTAAAAACAAATATCACGTGAAAATGTTTCACAAAAGGAGCACAAGATATAAAGATAGAGAAAATCAATATAAATATAGACGAATTTTGGATTTTGGCTTGTTTTTTCGTTCTTACAACTCTTTCCACTTTTACGTCGCAAAAAACATCATTTTTATTTTATTTTTTTTTTTTTTAATATAAAAAGCTACTTTATCATCTTACCGGTTTTTTTTTTACGAATAAGTAAGAGAACGAAAAACCAAACCAAAAAATCCAGAAAAAAACGAGAGAAAAGAAAATAAGATAATATAGTTCTTTCAGTTTTCACACCGAAAAACCATGAACCATCGTTAAAAATACTTACTGCAATGTAGGAACAATTCCAGCAACGCTTTGTGGTTGTGACTGGTTTGTTTGATCAGCGACACTACTGTTTTGTTCGTCAACCATCATGTTAGAGCCAGGATACGTTAACGCTCCATTTCCGATTGGAGTCGTTGGTACGGCAACAGGATGATGTACTTGAACAAAAGTAGCAGGCGCTGAGTATTGAGCGTTGGGAAGTATAGCTTGATGGTTCATGACGAGATTTCAGAAGTAAATAAAAATTTCGTTTTGGTAAAAAGGTTGAATAAAAAACTTTATTTGTTTTTGTTTCGTTCGTTCTTTTTTTTTCTTTTCGTTTCTTTTCAATAGAAAGAAAAAGTTACAATAAAAAGAAAATATTTCAATGAAAAGGGAAAAACGAGGCAATCAGTTATAGTAAACAAAGAGAATTGAGCTAATCCTCACTGAAGAGTTTAAGACAAAGGTGAAGAAAAAAAAAATATAGATTTGTTTATAAAGGGTTTGTCCTATTTATGCTTTTTTTCTGTATTTGTAATTAAGATGACGTAATAGTGACGTCAGTCTCGTCCAAAAAAAAAAGATCACAGGACTGAATGGTTAGTAGAACTTATATGATAACCTACTCTATCGTCAAGGGGAAAAAAAAAAATAATAAAAAATAAAAAAAAACAGTTGGATTGATGTGATTGGATAATGGATAATGATTGGTGATTTTTGATTAAAAAAAAAAAAAAAATTTTAATTTCTAAGAAAAAAAATTTTTTTTTAAAAGGACGAGGCCGTTAGTCGGAAATTCGGGGAGCAAGTGGGGTTTGAGGGATATTTATACAGTTTTTGAAAATAGCCGAGTCATTATTAATAATTTCATATATAATTTCACGGGATTAAGTATACTACTCGCGATCATATTCCATAAAAAGTAGGTTTATTGGTTCAACAAACCAGACACAGCCATGCGGAATTGTAGACAAACAAGACAGCAATAAAAGAAACACAAGCAATAAAATAAAATATATATGTACTTTAAAAAGGATTCATATTGTTGTATATCATCACCATCATAATATATAAATAAATATTACAATATTTTTTTTTTGTATATATACTTACCGTGTATTGATTGACAATCAATCATATTAAAATGTTGTATATTATATTATATTGCTTTATTTTCGGAGTGAATTTTTTACACTTGAAACATATAAAATCCAACTAACTAATTAAAGACTAGAAGAAGCGCTACACAAAAATGGACATAAATTAAAATAAATACTTTTTTTTCAATGTATAAAAATAAAAAAAAAAAAACCTAATACGAAAAAAGAACAAAAAAAAAAATTTTTTTTTGGGGCTTTTTTTTTTCATTTTTTTCATTTGTCGCTTTTAAATATTATATATACGGAATAAATCAATAATCTCGATAACGTTTCACTCACAAAATAAAAAATCAGAATTGATCAAGTATAGGTACAAAACTTGCTTATCTTTCTCATTACTGATGAATGGGTCCCTCATTATAATTATGATAATATATCGGGTCTGGTCTCCATACATTGCTTTTGGCGAAAAAAAAAACGCGGGCTGAGTGAAAAGAAGTCGTAAAGGCGGCTTTTAACCTTTCAAGGTGATAGCTAGCAAAAAGTGAAAACCGACTAGGACAATAAAAAAAAAAAAGGTTTTATTGCTTATGCGCAGTAAACAGGAATTGAGAGAACTCCTTTCAAACTGAAAGTTAAAACTTCTTCAACTACTGCGGTTAGTTACGGAATTTTAACGAAAAACTCCGTGCTTGAATTCTCATCATCTTCTTTGTGACAAGAACCTTTACTTTGTTAATAAAATAATAAAAGTTGTTTTTAATAACATATTAGTTTCTTTGTAAAGTTATAAACATTAATAAGGAAAAGGGTAGAACTTAGCAACTGAAATCTATTTGAAAAGAGTTCTTTTTGCTTGTTCAAAAAAAAAAAAAAAAAAGGAACAGAGTAATGGTTAACACAAAAAGCAACACAGAACAACACTCAACGGGGTAAAAAGCAAATCATTATTTGAACATACCTTTTTGTGATTTATTTTTTTATAATTTGTTGCATATAATTTAACTGTTTGCAGCCAATGTTACAGTGTCATGTGGATTATTTGTTATCTCTTATTTACAAAATATTAGTAAATGAAAGAAAAAGAATTTAGGAATCGTTACAAAAAATCTTTAATTTTACCTATTTAATTGAAACTAATAATCTCGGGGTACCCCGGCAATCATATTCCGATTCAAATGGTGTTCCTCTTATAGTATAATAAAACGTTGTGTAAGTATTTATATACATGTTTCGAGTAAGTGTGATTTATTGATTGGTTTTCATTATCTGCAATGACAAATTCTTATTTACAACAATTAGAAGCAGAAACCCCTTTGTCACTCTTACTAACCTTTTAACGGAATTTAAATGAATATCATATTATCACTAAATCTCCTACCTTCTAGCCCCCTACTAAAAGCTATACGCCACGTTTTGCACTAAAAGGGGACTCAAGATGGCGTGCAAAAATACAAAGGCGTCTATATATTCCCGTTTCTTTCCGATCAGTTTTAGTGTTAACTTAATATCAGATGTTTGGACAGTGTAATGTGCCTAGAAAGACGCTTATAGTTATTGATCAAAAAAAATTGTAAATATTTGAGTGTGAAATTAGATTATTTTTTTTTTTTTTTTAAAAAAAAAAAACGTGTAAAATTGATTAATAAAGGATAAATAATGTCGAAATTTACTTTAATGGTTTACCTCAGAAAAGTTTGTTTTAGATTCTTATCTCTACTTTTTTTACTTAAAAAAGTTTTTTTTTTTTTTTTTTTTTTTGGAAAAAAAGTTGGAAGAATAAAAGAGAGTAAGGAGCGACATCATAAAATGAAAAATGTGCCGTAAAAATACAAGAACTTTTGGCTAAAATTTAACAAATTTATAGTGTGTAACAATCAACTTTTTACGTACATAATGTACATTTCACATGATAATCACATGACTATAATTAAAATAAATTACGTATCTTTTTGGTATTGTATTATAAAGACTTTTTTTTCAAATAATTATGGTTATAGTACATACATAAAAAAAATTATCAATTGTCTTTCTATTAAAAAAATAAAGTTTGAATTTATAATATAATTGTAATTGTAAATCATAACTATTTAATTTAAGGAAAATTATTATTATCCTGTCTCTTTGACATAATTACCTACGTGTTACATTTAAATAAATATAAGTAAATATAACAAATTACAAATAAATACAATAAATGAATTAACAAGTAAAGAATAAAAAACTTACCAGGGAATTCGCCTACAGTATTATTAACCCTTCCAACCCACCAATCATTTGGACCATCACCCCTCTCCAAAACTTCAATCTTATCACCTTTCTTAAAGCTTAAATCATTTTCCTCTTTTCCTTCAAAATCAAACATTGCAGTAACATAACCACATGCAACAGGTATAACAGTGGTTGGAGCAGCAAATCTTGGTGAATCACATGACATTTCAATATTTTTTGTTGTTGTATGAGATCTCATAGTACTTTTAGTAATAGCATCATTTTTGGAAAGAATATATCTTCTTCGATACCAAACAAAACAACTTACTACTATTAAAAGTAAACCTCCAAGAACTGCTCCGGCGATGATCCCATTACTGGCTTTATGATTATCTAAATTATTTTTTACATCAGCATTAGTTGAAGTAGTAGGATTTAAAGAAGATCCATTACCTGAATTTGGATTCTTAGGAGGTAAATCAACAGGAGAAGGTAATATTTGGTTACCACGTATATAATTTATTAAAGTATTATTATAATCATCATAACTAATATCAGATATTGAAATTCCTCCCACTGTTGACGAAGATATTTTAATGTATAATGAACTAAAATCTTCATAAGATACATAAAAGAAATTAAAAGGTGTTCTAACATCATAGTTCCTATAAAGCCACGGAACAGAATTTGGATGATCAAATTTACGCGTCCAACCATTTTTTGTATTACATAAACCATTGGTTGGTGAATCAAGAGCGTAAATTGACAAACTTTTCCATGGCCATGAATATAATGTAGTGAGTGTTTGAACATTACAAAGACTGTTGATTGGAATCAATTGATCTTTAATTTCTGGTGGTAATTCGTATGAAGTTATGTCGTATACAACAGTTTGATTATACTTAATCTCTTCATTAGATACAAATTGAAAAGTATTTCCAAAATCTATTCCCATAAGTATCTTTTCATTGCTAATTCCAGATGAAATCCAATAATTATATGCTTGAGTAAATGTCCAATATGGAGAATTTGGATTTGTATAACCCTGACCAGTTGGGTTTGAATATAAACTATAATGGTAAGTTTCAATATTAAGTAAATCAATATTTCCATCTTGACCTACAAAACCTCTAATCGCTTCACTAGGAGTTCCACCAACTGTTAACATTACTGTTTTCAATTTCCCTTTTAAATTCTTTATAAAACCTGTGAATCCTGCGTCATTAAAATTATTATAATTGCATGGAATTCCTCTCATTCCAGGATATTCAATATCCACACCATCAAGATTATTTGTGTTTATAAAGTTAATAATATTATTGGCAAGATTTCCATAAAAACCTTTGGGTTTATCATTCCATGTTTGAAGGTCATAATTTTTTATCGAAAGAAGAACCTATTACAATAGAATAAATGTTATTGATTTAATTATTCATAATTATCAATAAAAATATTCTTATAATACATACTTTTACATTTTTTCCATTGTCGTTTTTAGCGTTGATCAAAGCAGTAATCATGGGTGAATATTTATCGGGATCATTACTAATAAAATCATCCACTATAATTCAAAATACAATTTGAGTAAAAAAAGACAAAAATAACTTTTGTAGGAAATGAAGTGAGAGGAGAATTCTTTCTTCTTACCAATATAATTTATATAATCATATAATTCCCATTGAATTGTATTAGGATCTATATTAGGTTGAACATAACCTATTACTTGTCTATTATTATTACTAGTAATTTTGTTTAAGCCATTACAATCATTATCCGTATAAGGGCCTTGTGCCGACACTATTACTGCTATTGATAATAAGCCATAAAAGACAAAAACTACAAACTTATTGAAAGGTGGAGGGTATATTTTACGCATATTTATTATATAAATATAATTTACGCTTCTTCTTCCCCCACCTTTAAGTAACTTAAATAATTTTTTTTTTTCGTTTTTTGATATTTATTATTATAATGAAACGTTAAATGAAACACCTCACAAAAATGTCGAGGTAAAATCAGAATAAATATAAATTTTCATAGAACAAAATACTCAGTAGTACTACTACTTTTTTCTTTATTATAACAAATTTAAATGAGAACGGTCAAACTTTTTTTCTTTAAAAGAAAAAAAATTTTGTAGTGACGGAATGACCTTCTTCTCCGAGCCACCAAGAAAAAAAAAGTACACTATAGTACGAAGAAGAATACTCCTTGCATGAATTATATTTTATAAAAAACTGGAGACGAGCCAAGGTGTGCCCTGCTATACAACTTCTATGTTTGGCATCGTTAAACCTACCTAAACTGTTTATAGATGGCCCGTTTTTATTTCATGTTACAAATATTTAAAAAGAGATTTAACCGCAGCATTCTGAATATGGAATTTCTAATTTGGATAAAATTATTTATACTTGTTTCATTAAAGTTCTAAGAGTTTGTTTCACAAATTCATTCTTGTTTGATTTTCAGATTTAAAAAGATATCCATTGGCCATTTAACGGAGCAATCAACTTATTATCAATGTCACAATATCAAAAATAACATTCTAATTATTCTAATTATAACTTACCTGTTACTACTACAATTTATAATTAGTACATCAGTGATTGTCAGATAAAATCTTGTGATGATTGTATTTATGGAAAAAACACAATTAATATGGTATAAATTATCTAATAATGGTATTTTAATTCCGGCCAAAATTATTAATATTCCGCCCCTTAACATTCCCCTTAACCCCCTAGATTGTTTCAGTATTATTTGTCATTCTTGAAAAATCAGGTGATCTTTGTCAAAAGCGTTTATCATGTCTGACCAATTAAAAAGTTTGTTTATTCGTTTGATATTTTGA
Organism: Rhizophagus clarus; assembly: GCA_015698045.1. Taxonomy (NCBI): domain Eukaryota; kingdom Fungi; phylum Glomeromycota; class Glomeromycetes; order Glomerales; family Glomeraceae; genus Rhizophagus; species Rhizophagus clarus. The sequence goes on along the minus strand of BLAL01000049.1, from coordinate 303,121 downwards.
TCAGAATTTAAAACCCTACGTGACTACGTCATACGCGTACGATCAACAAAACTCTGATTTTTGGTACATTATAAAATCCAAATGTCAAGTTCTAACAAAGACTGAAAGTTATTTTTTTTTTTTTAAAAAAAAAAAAAAAAAAAATATATAGAAACAAAACGATGGATATAACCAACTTTAATAATGATAAACCTGGGATGACTAAAAAATTTAAATATATGGAAGAGGTTAGTCAGATCACGTATGACGCTGGTCTATCGGTAACGTCAAGTACTCAATCGCTACAAACTAAAAATTACTTAACGAAAAAGAGTGATGGTGTACAAGTAATTGTTATAAATTTTGAAGTGGATTATCATCGATTTCAACGCGTTTATAATATATCTCATCTATTAGAAACGTGCATTCGTACCAACAATACCAAAGCCTTTCAAATTTCATACTGCCTTGCGGGTCAATCCCTCTTGTAATAAAGAGAATTCCCCAAAATCACCATATACACCTTTGGCCGTCAAAGTGCAACGTTTTTTGGAGAAACCAACCAAATTTGATGCTAAGGAGAATTTAAAGGTATGATATGTATGATATGATAATACGTTTCAAAATTAACATCGTGTTTTTGAGGCTAACAATCTCAATTTTTCCTATTATTTATAAAAAAGTCTAATAAAGTGCGTACCGTAACTGTACCAAGATCTCCGTACTTGCGCACTAAATATAGGTCTAAACCTACTACGTAAGTTATAGTACGAAAATAATTCATATGCCTGATAATAAATTTATTAATATATTTGATTATTGCGTAGAGTATTACCTACAGAAGAACGCAAGTTAAGAGAAATGCAGAGTTATAAATTCAAAGCTAATCCAGTAGATCGAAGGGTAATTGTTCATTTGAGAGATTTGACGCAAAGAACATCGTTACATTTTACTTGCTTTATTCTTTTAAAAGATTTTTGAGAATATAGATTTCGGAAATCCAAAAGTACAAAAGCAAAAGCTGACCGAACCACATTCACCAGCTATAACGAAACTTAAGACACCAAGACCGATGAGTCCTTCACCACTACGTATCATTAAGGCTAATCCCGTACCCGATCATAAAGAGCCATATAGACCAGTAATTGAACGTCGATATATTGATTTACCAGATTTTGTATTGCCTGGTGAGGAAATTTCCAAGAGGAAATCACAGGAAATTGAAGACAGAATTCGTCGAGAAAGAGAGGAAATGGAAAGGATGCGTGAATTTAGAGCACAACCACTTCCAACTGATTCTCCTGATGTATGTGACCATCATATGTGCTGTATGTATTAGAAAAAAAGTAAATATAAAATATTCTAAACTTTTGTTTTAATTTTCAAGTGTCTGCCTACGCGTCTTTATTATCCACCAACTCATCCGAGACCATTTTCATTACTAACTGATAATCGTGGGGAAAAATATCAAAGAGAATTTCATGAAAGAGTGAAAAGAGAACATGAATACGAAAAGGAAATTCAATTCCATGCACAACCTCTCCCCAATTTTGAGCCTGAAATTCCTAGAAAACCTGAATGTCCACCACCAACGGAACCAGTTGGTTTTTTCTTTCATACTGATACTCGCATGGAAGAACGTCATACTTATGATGAACACAGAAGATTGAGAGATAAGGAAGCCGAGGAACAAAGAGAGCAAAGGGATCGAGAGGAAGAGGTAAGATTTAAAAAAATAGTTCATATTATCCAATCTTTTTTTCGTTATTTAGCTTTTTATGCAATTTTTGTTAAATAAAGACACGCAATGCAGAAGAAATTCGTCGTTTAAGAGCAGATTTAGTTCATCACGCTCAACCTATTCGACATTATCCACCAATAATTATACAACCATCAAATAAAAAACCGACAAGACCAGTTTCTCCAATGATCGGAGAAAAACGACGTAAATACATGCAAATGTTGAATAATTATGAATATTTTAAAGATGACTTGGATAATATGGATGACGACAGCGATATGTCAAATGTTGAACCAGTTCTTTATTCGGCAGATCAAATAACAAACACAAATGTTTATGGATTGACACCAATTGCTGAATGCGAGACGGAATTTCAAGATATTATTATGGCGGACAGTGTCAGTTCAGAACAAGTGCAAAGAGAGGAAATGATTATGAATGAAGTCACTTTTATGAGTGATGAAATTGATTCGAATAAATTACAAAATTAGATAGTTTACAATTTTTTATAAGCAAAAATGTTTCTCTGTCCTAATTTTTATTTGAAAATGAAAATAATTTGAGAATGAAAATAAAAGAGCCAATATAATGACTCCATTAAAATAGAGTAATACACACTTTTTATATATTCAGTTGCTAATTCCTTAATAAGAAAAATTATGTATTCTGACATTTTCTGGAAATTGGAAACATGTATTCCAATTCCGTATTCCAGTATTCCAGTAGATTTCTAGAATACCGAAATAGTTTAGAATACTTTAAAAGTAGTTTTTGGCTTTAATTTTGGCAATATTACAGTTTCAGTCAAACGTTTTTGGATCAAATTTTGGTCAAATTCAATGCTGGCTTAAATTTAAATTTTTACCGGAAACCGGAATCTCATCATAAAATTTTTTCGGTATGAGCGTGTAGAAAATACATATCTTTATGATATTCAATTAATATGCAATCGCCTATGTACGTTTCTTAGTACTATATCACAATACACTCTTTCTGATTTCCTGATCATAGGCAATTTGATTAAGTCAAAAAAAAGTTTTTTTTGCGACCTACATTTGGTCATGTTTTGAAGCCTGAATATCACACAGCCCAGCCTACTTTGATCTAGATGATATACGATTTAACAGATTGCTTGGATCGACCCGTGTGGCGAAGGGAGTTATTTAATTTAATTAAGATAGAAAATTGAGATGGAAAAAAGCTTGTCTTTTATTGAATTCATCCGAATGTATTATAAAACGCCAGTTGAGCCAACAATATTAATTGTTATAATATTTATTATGTTATTATTTTATTCATTATTGTATTCGATTGTTTTTTTTCTTAATTTTAGTATTTTAATTTTTTTTAGATTTTTATTTGTATCTAAATATTACTACATTACATTTCGTTAACATCTTCATCATTGCCAAGTGACAACTGTAATAATATTCGGTTAAAAAATATTTTTCACAGGCTGACAAAAGTTTTCCAACGCAGTTTAATTAATTATTTTATATTATAAGCAATGATTTTCAAAACCACAGTATGTGTTCTCACTCCAATTAAAATTGCTCAGCACTCGAAAATGGTTAGAAAAAAGGATTTAATTAAATAGCAAATATTGCAAAATAAAAAATTGGAAAATATGTATAAATACCTGTAATATGAGAATCATTTTAACTACTAATAATATAAAATAAAAAATGATGTATTATTTTAATACTACTGGTATTATTTAAGATTTATTAAATATAAAAGCAAATTTATTGTATTCAGTACTAATTATTATATGAAATTAAATTAATTAATAAAAAAATTGGTTTTTATATTTTTTTAAAATAAATTTAATATAATATATATAGCATATTATATTATATAATTATATAATTATTTAATTAATTAATTATTTTTTATTGAAAACTCTTTCTCTATTCAGTTCACAACTGTGAAAAAATAATTTTTATTATTGCAAAAACTGTATTTAGTGAAACATAATAAATATAAATATGTTCTGATCAATTACTAACAAACTATATTTAAAGAATTTGAAAATATTTTAAAAAAATAATAATAGAAAAAGAATTTAGTGGACTTTATATTACTCTACTCTTTATGCTAAGAATATAAATAAAAAAAAATATTAAAAAACTCTAAAAAAATATGTTCTACTAAAATAGTTATAAATTAAAATATAAAATTCAGTTACTAATATAATTGATTGATAATAGATTGAAAATTAATTAATTATTTATTGATGATTAATTCTTTTAATCTAATATTAATTAATCATTAATTAAGCATTTAAGTGTAAATTCCAATTGGCTATCAATTAGTTATATAACTAATTAATAATTAATTAGTATACAGTTAAAATTTATAAAAATTTAATTTTATTTGAATTTTGATTTTAATATATGAATTTTTAAATAATTATTTACCAATTACTAATTAAACATCAATTAATTATATCAAATTGATAGTTAATTTAAACATGTTAGCCATAATTGATTAGCTGATACTATAATATTATGACATATAGTATTACGATTATAATACTTATCATAATACTGTAATTCAACTGTAATATTATAATTTGACTGTAATTCTACAATTCAGCTGTAATACCTTAAATTTTATAAAATCCAAATTTTTTATTAAATTGAAAAAATTGTTGCGTTACAATCCAGTATTTTTTTTATTAAATTAATTAACTTTTACAAAATGGTTTTTTTTATTAAATTAATTAATTGTTACAAAATGGTTTTTTTTATTAAATTAAAAATAAAAAACTATTTTACAATAAGTTTTTTATTAAATTAATTAGGAACCATTACAAAACAGTTCTTTTTTTTATTAAATTAAAAATAAAAAACCATTTTACAATGGGTTTTTTATTAAATTAATTAGAAACTGTTGTAAAATGATTCTATTAAATTACATTAAGAATTGTTGTAAAATAGTTTTTTTTTTATTAAATTACATTAAAAATTATTGTAAAATAATTCTTTTTTTTGTTAAATTACATTAAGAACTATTGCAAAATAGTTTCTTTTTATTAAATTACATTAAAAACCATTGTAAAATAGTTTCTTTTTATTAAATTATATTAAGAACTATTGTAAAACAGTTCTTTTTTTATTAATTTACATTAAAAATTATTGCAAAACAATTCTTTTTATTAAATTACATTAAAAACTATTGCAAACCAGTTCTTTTTTATTAAAATTACATTAAGAACTGTTGTGAAATAGTTATTTTTATTAAATTGTATTAAGAACTATTGTAAAACAGTTCTTTTTACTATTAAATATAAAGATAAAAAACCATTTCACAATAGATTTTTTTTATTAAATTAATTAATTATTATAAAATAGTTTTTTATTAATATATAAAAATAAAAAACTGTTTATAACAAGTTTTTATTAAATTAATCAAGAACTGTTATAAAATAATTCTTTTTATTAAATTATATTAAGAATCATTGTAAACTAACCAGTTTTTTTTTTTTATTAAATTACATTAAGTATTATATTTTTATTAAATACAAAAATAAAAAACTTACTGCTATAAAAATAAAAAACTGTTTAACTAATTAACTGTTATAAAATGTTTTTTTATTAAATTGAAATATAAAACTATTTTTACAAAATAGTTTGTTACTGCTAGCTATCTATTTCATAAAATTTTTTTACTAAATAATTAAAAAAAATATTGTAAAAGCATTTTTTATTATATTATTCAAAAAATATTAACAAAATAACTGTAAACTCAGCTTGTGTGTTTAAACCCATATTGAAAATTATTATATAATATAATTATAACATTATGATTAAAGATGTTAACTGTAATTCAAAAAAGTGCTATAACATAAAATTTTTATATATCGTAATTAATTAAAACTATAAAAATCCTATAGTCATAATTCAAAATTTTTTAAAAAATAATTAAGACTAACATCTTTAATTATGACATAATTACAGTATTACAACATAATTATAATATTATAACTTTTAAATTTTAAATAGATTAAGTTGCAACCTACAATACGGTATCTCTCTAATTGACCCATTATTATGGTTAAAATGTGACATTTTCAAAAAAATATCACATCGGTAAGAAGTAATATTTTAAAATTCTAACTAATAATTTTGATAGTGCATATCAAAATCTTTTAAATTTATCAAGTTAGGTCAAAAAATATTAAATTTTGCCAGTGTTACATCAATTTAAAAACTGGATATCTTATTATGATGAGAAAAAATTGAGAATAGGCAAATTTTATATAATATAAAAAAAACTTTATTATTTAATAGCGCTCATTCAAATAAGTTATTCCATTTCTCGCAAAAAATTAACTGCTAAGAAATAAATTGAATATCAAGTTCATAATGCAAACTCTGGTCAGTTTACAATGCAATACTCAGATAGTGAAGATGAATATAAATATGAATCTTCTGATAATAATTATTCAACAAATAGTTCAAATGAAAATTATTGTACTCAAAGAATATTAAAATTAGGAAATATATCTTTTATTTAGACAAATAAAGGTTTAATTTTTTTTAATTTAATTAATTTACTATTTTAAATTATCTTTATAATAATAAATTTTACTAAAATTTGGAAACTGATATAAAAAAAGCGCCATATACTGGGAATTCAACTGCATCATATTACAGAAAGTATAGCCCATCAGGAGTGTATATTAAGGTAGCAAAAGATTCTTTACTAATTACTTAATATTTTATGAAGCAATCCTTACAAACAGAATCTGAAACTATAGAATTAATAAATAATCAATCAGAAGAAAAAAAGTTAAATGAAAAATCTGATGAAGAATTAGATGAAAAATTAAATAAAGAACTATGTAAAGAATCAGATGAAGAATCAAATAAAAAATCAGCTGAATAGTCAGATAAAGAATCAGATGATTCTTCATTAAAGTAAAAAAAAAGTTTTAGTATATGATTATTTAAGACATTGTTCAGTTTATGAGTTTTTTTATTAATTGAAAAAAAAGGATCATATCGTACAAAGATTATTAATAAATGAGCAAAAAATTGGGATGAAAATGATGCATTACCAGCATCATTATAAGGTTGTCATTAAAAGGTAAAATTATTTATTGATGATGAAGATGTAATTAAGAAAAGTTTGGAATTTATTTGTGAAAAGAAAGGAAAAATTACACCTAAATTATATAAACCTTTTATTAACAATACTTTTTTTTCACAAATGGGAATAATTGCAACAATTTCTGAAAAAACATTTAGTGTATGGTTAAAAAAACTTGGATTTATTTCACAATTAAGAAAAAAAGGTATTTATTTTAATAGTTATGAACATTCAGATATATTAGAATATAGATCTGTATTTTTTAAAAAAATGGAAGAATTTGAAAAATTAATGCTTATATTTGAAGGAGATAATATGGAGCAAAAAGATCTAATTTTATCTAATAAAGAAAAACTTCATATTTTTGTAATTTATGATGAATGTCTTTTTTATACTAATGATGATCATCCAATAATTTGGGCTTCTCTTGGTAAACCACCTCTTCGTAAAAAAAGACAAGAAAAATTAATAATGATTAGTGATTTTTTTTTAGAAACAATTGGTTATCTTAAATTAACAGATAAACAGGCTAAAAAATATCCTGAAATTTCATAAGAAGCTTGAAAATTTTTACATCCAGAAAAAAATGAAGAAGGATAGTGAATAGCAAAAACACTTACTTGAACAAGTAAAGAATATTGCAATTTCAATTTTTGAAATAGTACATCCTAATGTAATTGCTGTTTTTGCTTTTAATAATAATACAAATCATAGAATAATAGTAGATAATGCTTTATACGCACAGTGTAGTATGAATTTAAATCTAGGTGAAAAACAGCCAAAAATGAAAGATACTGTATTTGAATCAAATAATACTTCACAATCAATGGTATTTCCTTCTAATCATCCAAAATATCTAAATCAATCTAAAGATATTAAACAAGTGTTAATTAAAAGAGGTTTATGGTATAATAATTTAAATTTGAATGTGAACTATGTAAAGGAAAAAATAAACAAATAGATCCAATAAAAATTAATTGTTACGCATGTAAAATTATATCTTTATAGCCAGATTTCCTTGAACAAAAATCTGAATTAAAAACAGTAATTGAAGAAGCTGGACATAAATGTATTTTTTATTCAAAATTTTACTGTGAATTGAATTTTATTGAAATGTATTGAAGAGCAGCAAAAGGATATATACATGAACATTGTGATTATACATGGAATGGTTTGCAGAAAACTGTTCTAGAAGCATTAGAATCTGTTTCATTAGTTAAAATTAGATGTTTTGCATGAAAATCATAGAGATATATAGATATTTATAGAAAAAGAATTACAGAGAAACTTGCTGTATTTGCAAAAAAAAATACAAATTACATAGAAGAGTTTCTGATAATATACTTAATCAAATTACTTTAAGTAATAAATAATAAATTATATATAATTTTAATTAATATTAAATATCATATTAGCCAATCAAATTTATTTTAAATCATGTGAATTTATATTATGTAAGCAATAAAAATTGAAAAAATTTTTTTATTTGTTTAATGTATTTATCTTTTTATAAACTATTTAAATTTAAAATTTTATAAAATTTTGATCACTAGTTTATAAAATATAAAAGGTGCCTATTATAAAAATACTGCACTGTATTATTTATGATACTCTGTCTTAATATTATAATTATAGCTAACATCTTTAGGTTAATTGATTGCTAATTACTTATTTTATATATAATCAATCTTTTTTTAATATAATATGAATCTTACATTCTAATCAGATTTTTATTATAAATAACTTTATTAATATTATAATGAATTACTCAGTGTAATATAGCAAATTCTTTAATATAATGTATAATTATATTATATTAAATACAGTCATACTTCAATATAACAAAGTAAATATTTGGGTTGATCAGACCTTCATTATAAAAAATTTGTTAACACTATAATGAATTATTTAGTATAGTATAATGAATTATTTGGTATAAAGACATGGTCATGTAACTTGTTAATTTAATCTATCAGATAATCTAAATATCTAATCTAGAAAAAAATAATTTTTTTTTTCTTTTTTATAGTGTTACTAGACAAAAAATATGACTGAACTTTTAGAATTAAGGTAAGAGAGGTTAAAGGAGATATCTTTCGTTATTATTTCTAATTAAGATATTTTATTTTTTTATTTTTTTTTGTAATATTACCAGACAAAAAACATGATTGGACTTTTGAAATTAAGGTAAGAAAAGGTTAGAAAGATATTTTTTATTATTGTTTCTAATTAATTAAGCTATTTAATTTTTTTTTCTTTAATTTTTTGTAATGTTGCTGGACAAAAAACATAACCAAACTTTTGAAATTAATGTAAGAGAGAGCTGGAAAAGGTATTTTTTGTCATTATTTCTAATTAATCAAGTTATTTAAGTTTTTTTCTTTTTTTTTATAGTGTTGCTAAACGAAAATATAACTAAACTTTTGGAATTAAAGTAAGGAAGAACTGGGGAAAGTATTATTATTATTTTCTTTAAAAACTTCTTACTTTTATTTTTATAGGAATGCTAAATGAAATATAGATAGTAGATAGGTATTATACTAATGAAGTTAACTCTAATGCACAAATGTAAAACTAATAAAATTAATATCACAATTTAATATTTTAATATTATTAAAACAATTTGTTAAACATTTTTTATAAAAGCATTTTATATCTTTTATATATTGTATATTTAAAAAAAATTATCCTTTTATTAAATGATCATAAGCCTGTTAGTATATCAATAATCTTTGTTTTATTAGAAAAAAAAATTGTTATAAAAAAAATTCATTATAAAAAGAGTTATTTTTATATATACTATTTTGTAATATTATTTCGTATAATAGTATATAGCTCATAATTAATAAAATTTAGTTAATCAAAGGTTTTTTCATATATTAATATCTGTTTTATATTAATAATTTATTATATAATCACTACTGAATATAACAAATCCTCTATTCCAGAAGGTTCATTTTGGTATAGAATGAGTTCACTATATATATATACTGAACAGTTTAGTATATAATGTTTAACCAATAAAATTGTAAATTTTTTTTTTATTTATATTATATTATTATTTACTATTATTATTATAGTGAAATTTACTCAAATATATTATTATGGAAATGGTGAAGATCAAGTTGTTTAAGATTCTTTACAATCAGTAACTTAACTTTTTTATGTAATTTTCTTAATATTTTTAATTCTTTATTTACTTCGCCAAATTCTAATTCTTATTTATATAAAAATCTTATAGTTTTGTTTATAGTTTTTTCTTCTGCAATTGGACCAACTTTCTTCAATACAGGCGTAAATTTAATTTTATTTATTATAACTTCATCTTTCCTATCTGCATTTAATATAGTATCAATTATTTCTTTATCAGTAAGCCCACCTTCTGGTATTTCATTCTTAATATGAATATATTCATATGCATTAAGATCACTTTTTGAAAGTTGAGGAATTAGCATATCAAATTTGTTGATTTCTTCTTTAAAACTAAGAAAAAAATTAAAAAAGAAATGTGTACTAAAAAAAAACCTCTTGTATAGTATCCATTCATATTAAATAACATTACCTATTAGAAATTATTGAATCAAAATCTTCAAAAGTTTCTTTCACTTCATTATTTGATGGGAGGATGCCTGTTTTTTTCCAACAGTGTGAAATTGTTTGAGATGATACCATTGACCATGCATTAGTCGTATTTTGTAGAGCATTAAAAATAATATAATCAGTAATCCCTTCTACAATTCCATCCTGCATATCATTATATGCATTAATTCGATTTTAAATAAAGAGATGCTTGTAATGACACTTAAATGAATGAATAATTTTGGCATCACATGGTTGAAGTTTAGTAGTGGTATTTGGTAAAAAAAATTTACCATCTATGCAATCCAGTTTTTCTTGAGTTTTATCTAAATGATACGGATTGGTGCATTGTCTATTAAAAAAATGATTTTCTAGTTTTTTTGTTTCATTATTTCATTAAGTTTAAGAAGAATTTCATTAAAAATACTGACCTGCATCCAGAGTTTTTTGTTCCAAAAATAATAAACAGAAAGATTTTTATAATTAATATTTTTTATAGCATAAGGTATCTTGTATTGATGGATAAATGTAAGGGTCATTTTTTCCATTCCAGTTGCATTTGCAATACAAAATATCATAATGCATGATTTTTCCTTTTTATAACCTGATATGAGAGTGTATGCTAAAACTCTAGAAGGTTTCATTTTCCAAAACAATCCAGTTTCATTTCCATTCCAAATGTCCTCAGGATTGTAAAGTATAAGAAGTTATTGTAAAGCATGATGGTCATTTTCTATTGACTCAGCAGAAGGAGTACTTGCGGCTACATCTTGCTTCTTAAATTGGTGTAAACTATGATGTTTTTTAAACCCACCTAATCACCCTTCTGAATAATAAAAATCTTCAATAGAGAATTGTTTGGTAAAATAACTTGCTTTTATTTTTAATATGTTACCATCAATATTTTGTCTTGTATTAAGTAAAGTTGCCTGCCGAAATTAGGTAGTTTAGGCTAAGGCCGAAACTTTTTTGTAGCAAAAAGTTTAGGTAATTAAAAGTAAATTTGCCAAAATTATAATGCCGAAAATTATTACCAAAATGCCAAAATTTGGCCAAAATTATAAGCTGGCTTTAATATCAATTCTGGCCAAATAAAGGATTGACATAGAAATTTCCTTTTATAGATTTTTATGTAACTATTGTATAATACAATTTCCAATTTTGCTGGAAATCAAAATATCTTTTTTTGGAAGTTTGTGTAATGTCATGTGACTTAATACCGTAATTTTAGCTGATTTTTAATTTTAGCCAAAATTAAGAATAGTTTCGACTTTAGTTTCAGAATGGATTTGATTGGCCGAAACCTTTCAGAATTTTTTTTTTAGTTTCGGTAAGCAACCTTAGTATTAAGTGCATTATCAACCTAAAATCCAAGTGATTTTCAAGTTGAGGCTATAAATCCAAAATAATTTGGGATTATGGCAACCCAAATGTACAAATCCAAATTAATTTACAAATTACATATATAAATTTTGTAATTTGTACATTTGGGATTTGGGAATTATGGATGTTAAAATGTACAAATTAATTTGGGATTTACTTAAAATAATTTGGGTAGCATCTATAGTTGAGACCACTTTGGACTACGAAATTTTTTAATATTTTCTTGACTTACTGAAATCGCAAATTAACGTTCTTTTTCTTTCAAGTTATTAGTAATAGTTGACTTTCTAATTTTATATTCTTGTGCAAGTTTAACATTAGAAAGATTTGGATTTTTTTCCTTTTTTTTTACAAATTTCACATTTTTGCGTAGCAGAAAGGATGATTCTTTTCCTTGCTAACATAATATCAAAGTTCTTTGAAGTATAATTTTCTGAGTTCTAACAAAGTAGTTTATTTGTATTAACGTATTCTGAAAAAAAGATCATCTTTTATCATTAATTTTCAAGTCACATGATTGTTCAGTATAGAAAATATATAACTAATATGTTTTAGTTAATTAAAACAAGTTCAGATGCGATATATGGTGATTTACTATATAAGTTTGTTATATCCAGTGTAATTAATTATAAATTTTAGTTCTAATCCACTTGGTTCAGTATAACGAGTTTTTGGTATAAATAGGTTTGTTATATCCAGTGGTGACTGTATAGTGTTCTTCATTATATTGAGATTCACTATAGAGAGGAATGATTATCATAATAATTTATTATAGTTTTTATTATATAAGTAGATGTCTAAAATGAATATTTATTAGAGTATTATATAAAGTAAAAGTAATTATAATATAATTCTATTTTTATTTTTATTTTTTTTATAGTTAAAAGAAATGCTTATTTTATTAGATAAAAGATTGAAAAGTATACAAAATAACAAGAGTTCTGAATGGATTAGGTCAAGTTGGGTTATATCGTTAATCCAAACTAAATAATTTTTTTTAGGTCAGGTCAGGTTGGATAACTTGTTCTGACCTGACCTGACCTATTTGACCTGAAAGTATTCAGGTCACTTCAAGTAACTGGGTAAACCTGATTACCTAACATTTTATTATGAATATTTTAAATAAAGAAACATTTTCAAAATGTTTTTTTTATTAAATTTTCTATTAAAGAATGTTGCAAAACGTTTTTTTATTAATAAAATATACTGGAAAAATGTTGCAAAATATTTCTTTATTAATAAATATACATGAAAAATGTTTCACATCATTTTTTCACAAAATTAATTAAAAAAATGTTGCAAAACAATTTTTTATTAGTAAAAATATACTGAAAAAATGTTTTGCAACATTTTTTTATAAAGCTAATTAAAAAATGTTGCGAAACGTTTTTTATTAATAAATATATACTGAAAAAATGTTTTGCAACGTTTTTTCACAAAATTAATTAAAAAATGTTGTGAAACATTTTTTTATTAGTAAAAATACTAGCGGTAGCCTGTTGCCTTGCACTGGGTTGATGAGGCCAATCAGAAATAAAATTTGAGAAGTTTGCGTTTTTATTCTTTTCATCTTGCTGCAAAGATATGTTTTTAGGTTTTCACTTTCATTTACTATCTACTCCCTATTCTACCATTAACTTTATTTTTTTATTTTATTCTTTATTCTCATTTTATTTCTATTCCATCACCTTGTTTTGCCTTCCACTTTGTTTGTTAATTTCCCTCCATTTTATTTACTTACTTCCCTAATTTCCTTATATTATGGTCATCACTTTCTAGTACTTAATTCATCACTTTCTTTCACCTCTTTTTCTTCATCATTTACTTTTCATTTTATTCTTCCTTACCCTTTTATTTTATTTATTGCTTTTTCTTTCACTTTGTTGTTACTTCCTTCTTAACTCCCTCTTCTATCTCATTCTTAATTTTCCCTTCCATCTCATTTTTCATCCTCTTCTATTATAATCATCACTTCCCGCTATTTCATTTATCACTTCTTCTCTCACCTCTTTTTCTTCATCACTTACCTTTCATTTTATTCTTCCATTCTTATCATTTTATTTATTGTTTCCTCTATCACTCCCCTTTCATTTCAATTTTCACTCCTTCTTCCACTTCATTCATTACTTCTTCTTCTATTTTATTTATCACTTCCCCTTCTATTTCATTCATCACTTCCCCTTCCATTTTATTCTTCACTCCCTCTTTCATTTCGTCCTTGACTCCCCTTTCATTTCATTCTTAACTCCTTCTTCATTTTATTCTTAATTCCCCTTCCATCTCATTCTTCTCTTCATTCCATTCTTAACCCTCTTTCATTTTGTTCTTAACTCCTTTTCCATCTCATTTTGTTCTTAACTCCCTATTCCATCTCATTCTTAATTTTTCCTTTCATCTTATTCTTCTCTCCTCATTTTATTCTTAAAAATTCTATCAAAAAAAAAAAAAAAAAAAAAAAAAAAAATCTGCCTATATCATTGAAAAAAAACCCATCTATTACAAAAAAAAAAAAGATTTCTTGTGAATTATTATTATTGTTACTAAAATGAGTTAACATTATTTATACTTATTACTGAAAAGCAATTAGTAGTAAACATCAGTTAACAACTAATGGGGGATAAAATTTTTTTTGTACATTAGTAATTAACCTGGAATCTGCTGATCAAATCATTCAATCAAATTGTTCATAGTAATACAGAACCTTCTGACTAAACAACTTGATCAAACTATCTATGTCTAACAAAGAACAGGTTAAATCAGGCACAGGTTATACAATTTAAAATTATTTATTCAGGTAATTTAAACGTTTACACAAATTTTTTTAGTATATAGATACTAAAAAAACGTTTTGATAAGCTAATTAAAAAAATATTGCAAAACGTTTTTTTATCAGTAAAAATATACTGAAAAAATATTTTGCAACATTTTTTCATAAAGCTAATTAAAAAAAATATTGCGAAACATTTTTTTATTAGTAAAATACACTGAAAAAACGTTTTACAACATTTTTTCATAAAATTAATTAAAAAAACATTGGAAATGTTTTTTTATTAGTAAAAATACACTGAAAAAATGTTTCATGATGTTTTCTCACTAAACTAATTAAAAAAAGTAACAGTTATTTTTTTATTAAAGATGTATTGAAAAAATGTTTCACAACATTTTTCACTAAACTAATTAAAAAATGTTATGAACTGTTTTTTTTAATTAAAAATACATCAAAAAAACATTTTGCAATGTTTTTTCATTAGATTGATTAAAAAACATCGCGAAACTTTTTTTTATTAAATTATTTGAAACTCGTATAATAATTTTTTTTATTAAATTAATTTTAGGTTAACAGCAGGTCAATCAGGTTAGGTCAAACCTGTAACCTGACCTGATATCAGGTATTGAATTTAATAACCCAATCTGAATATTTCATGTCAACCTGACGGGTAACCTGAATTGACCCTTACTCATTCAGAACTCTAAAAATAACTAATAAACAAAGCTTATTTGTTCTTCATACTAGAGGCACAGATATATTTCATAACTATTATATCTCTAGTTATTCTTTTTAACATCAGGAAATTTTATAGTGTGAAAAGTTATATAAGTTTACGCATCAAAATATTTTGTAAGTTTCCAAACCTGCCAAAAGTTTGCGTGAGTATAATATTTTGTAACTTTCTAAAATATTTTAAAGTATTACGATATGTAAATCTTCATAATTTTATAATTTGTAGTATTTTGTAATTTTACGGTTTGTAATAATACGTAATTTTACACAATATTTTGTAGGTTTTTAGGCATAATATTTCATAATATTTTATCTGTAATTTTGTAATTTGTAATATTTTACGATATTATGATTTGTAATAATCTGTAATTTTACACAATATTTTGTAGGTTTTCAGACTTGTCACAAGTTTTCATAAGTAATAATATTTTGTAACTTTTTAAAATATTTTAAAATATTACGATATGTAGAGTTTCTAATATTAACATAATATTTCGTATCATTTCAAAATTTATGATGCAATTTTTAATATTTGGGCTTATATAATAATTGGGCATTAAATATAATTCAAAATAAAAGTAACTTTATTAAATTATAAAAAAATTACAGATATTTAAATAAATTACATAAAAAGAAAAGTAACAATATAATTAGATGTAAAAAGTAGAGAAACAACTATCAGCATCAATATTTCTAGTAAATATTAGTAGTATTGATATTGTTAGCATTAAGGATGCAAATAAAAAGAAATATACAAAGATAAAAGTAACATTATTAATATTATTAGTATTAAGATAAAAGAGTTAAAGAAACATTATTAGTATTAAGACAATAATTAAAGAAATATAATTGTTATTGTTAGTATTAAATAAAGAAATAAAAAAAATAAAGTTAGTATTCGTTAGTATTAAGGTAAAGAAATAAAAGAAATAAAATTAATATTTATTAGTATTAAGATAAAGAAAAAGAAATAAAGTTAATATTCATTAAAGTAGTAAAAGAAACATAGTTTGTATTGTTTAGTATTAAGTAAAAGAAACATAGTTAGTATATTGTTAGTATTTAGGTAAAAAGTAAAGAGAACACAGTGAATATTAAGATATAAGCGAAAAGAATAAAAGAAATATGAATAATATCATTAGTATTATGGTATAAGTAAAAGTGCAATTAGTATTATTAATAAACAAATACTTTTGTACCTGCAAAGCAATAAATTATGGAAATATATGTAAATATATACTATATTTAAAAATATTAAACAGAAGAATAAAATTCCTTAAAACAAAATAAAAGAAAGAGATAAAATAAAAAATAAATAGAAAAGACTATGGTTAAAAGATGCATGTATAATATGCATATTAAATAAATCACGTGCAAGGTCAGCCTAATTTTGATTGACCAGAAAATATCTAAAATAATCTGTATTAAGACCATTAAGACCCTGGACAATTATAATATTAGAAAATTTGCCTTTAATAAAAATATTTGTCCTTTTTATTATCTATATTTTGTTATCTAAAAAGTAATATTTATGACTTTAATTATAATTATCCAATTAAAAAAAAGATACAAGGCATAAATTACCATATTATTCGTAGGTATACCATATTGTTGCACTAGTCGAATAAGGACAATTCGGCCTAAATTTGACCAGGTCGAATATAGGTCGAATGACGATCTAACCTATGTCAAATTGAGACCGATTTTTTTGGCGCATTTAAGGTGCCAATCGTCTCAAATTCGGAAAGAAAAATTTGACCTATATTAGGACATTTACATATTTATTCGACCTAAAAAACTATATTCGACTACTATATATAATCTGAATATTATTGATAAATAGGTCAAACTAGAGATTTTTTAAGGCCGAATAATAGTTAACATTTATTTATAGCTACATTTTATTAATAGTTACATATTATTAAAGTTGCCTGCCGAAACTCCTTTGGCCCAATGCCGAAAGTCGAAACTCCTTACATAGTGCCGAAACGCTGAAACGCTAAAATGCCGAAACTGCCGAAACTGCCGAAACTGTTTCGGCATTTCGGCATTTCGCCATAGTTTCGGCATAGCTGATACTAATAATCAATAATGTTTCGGCATAGTTTCGCGTAAGAACCTACAAGAAAAAGAAAAAAATATTCTTAAAACGTAACTAAAAAAATAAACAAATAAAAAGAAACTTCCTCATTACCTTTCACTCAAAGACCAGTTCGTATAATTCGTCCGGCAATATCTACAAGAAAAGAAAAAATTAACATTAAAAACATTATTAAAAAAATACGAATCTTCCTCCATTTACCTTTTCAAAGACCGGTTCGTGTATACCAATACGTCTGGCGTTCCTACAATAAAAGAAAAAAAAGTAACGTTAGTAACGTTACTAAAGAAAAACACGAAACTCCCCCTTCTTCATTACCTTTCATTAATGTCCGGTTCGTATATAGTAATACGTCTAGCGCTCCTACAATAAAAGAAAAAAAGTAACATTAATAAATGTTACTAAAAAAAAAATAAACTCAAAACTCCCCTTCCCAATTTACCTTTCACTAAAGTCCAGTTCGTGTATAAGTATCCCCTATTAATACCTCCACTATACTTCTCCGCGAATTAATTACGGTTTCGGCATTACGTCTGTAAAAATACGCCGTAATTAATTTCGGCATAGAATTTTTTTTTGACGTAATGCCGTATTAGCCGTATTGTATTTTTACAGACGTAATTTGCCGAAATGCCAAATTATGTCGAAATCGGATTATTGCGATAAAAAAACACTTCTTCAGCTCGTTTATTAGTTTTAATAAAAAAAAAACGATTTCTCTTTAATCGTTTTAATAAAAAAAACGGAAAAAAACGATTACTTATTAATCGTTTTAATAAAAAAAACGGGAATAAACGATTACTTATTAATCGTTTAATAAAAAAACGATTTTAACTTTTTTTTTAATTCGTTAATTCGTTTAATAAAAAAAACGTTTTGTAACGTTTTTTTTTTAGTCATTTAAAAAAATGCCTTTTAACGTTTTTTTTTAATTCGTTTAAAAAACTTTTTTTTAACTGTTTGAAAAAAAAAATGATTTTTAACGTTTTTTTTAAAATCGTTTAACGTTTTTTATAAAAAAAACGATTTTTAACGTCTTTTTTAAATCGTTTAAATAAAAAAGATGATTTTGACGTTTTGTTTTTAAAAATTGTTTTAATAAAAAACGATTTTAGCGGATTTTCCCCTAAATCGTTTAATAAAAACGTTTTTTTTCCCTAAATTTTTTAATAAAAAAAAACGATTTAACGTTTTTTCTAAATCGTTTAATTAAAAAACGATTTTAATTTCTTTTAAATCGTTAATAAAAAAAATGATTCCGGCATTTTTTTAAGCGTTTTTTTTTTAAGTTAAACGTTTAAAAAAGCAGTTTTTTTTAAGTTAAACGCTTAAAAAAAGCATTTTTTTCAAGTCTAAAACGTTTTTTTTGTCATTTAAAAAAAAATGATTTTTAATGTTTTTTTTTAAAATCGTTTAATAAAAAAAATGATTTTTAACATTTTTTTTTTAAATCGTTTGATAAAAAAAACGATTTTTAACATTTTTTTTTTAAATCATTTGATAAAAAAAATGATTTTTAACGTTTTTTTTTTAAATCGTTTGATAAAAAAAACGATTTTTAACGTCTTTTTTAAATCATTTAATAAAAAAAAAACGATTTTAACATTTTTTAAATCTTTAATAAAAAAACGATTATCGGTTGCCATTTTTTTTTATAAAAAAGAGCGCCTTTTTTAGATCGTTTAATAAAAAAAACGATTATTAACATTTTCTTAAAATCGTTTAACGTTTTTTTATAAAAAAAACGATTTTTAACGTCTTTTTTAAATCGTTTAAATAAAAAAGACGATTTTGACGGTTTGTTTTTAAAAATTGGTTTAATAAAAAACGATTTTAGCAGGTTTTCCCCTAAATCGTTTAATAAAAACGTTTTTTTCCCTTAATTTTTTAATAAAAAAAAACGATTTAACGTTTTTTCTATATCGTTTAATTAAAAAACGATTTTAATTTCTTTTTTAAATCGTTAATAAAAAAAATGATTCCGGCGTTTTTTTAAGCGTTTTTTTTAAGTTAAAAAAAGCGGTTTTTTTAAGTTTAAAACGCTTAAAAAAGCGTTTTTTTTAAGTTTAAAACACTTAGATCGTTTTTTTTTATTAAAACGATTTAAGCATTTAATTTTAAAAAAAACGCTTTTTTAAGATAAAAAAAAAAGTTTCAAAATCGTTTTAGCAAAAAAAAAAAAGGATCAAAAATCGTTTTAATAAAAATCGTTTAATAAAAAAACGATTTAACGTTTTTTTTTAAAAATCATTTAATAAAAAAAATGATTTTTAATATAATCAATCAACTGTCGAAATGCATTACGTCTGTCGAAATGCATTGCGGCTATCGAAATTCTGCCGAAATAATTACGGTTACATCAATTAGGATTCGGCACAGCTGCATCTAATTCGCGGAAAAGTATAACCTCCACTCAAAAGTCCGGTTCGTAATTTCGTTCAGCGTTCCTACAGAAAAAAGAAAGAAACGTTAGAAACGTTTCTTTATTTGCCAACTTGCTTCATGTGTAAGTCCAGTCTGGCATCCTAAAAATAAAAGATTTGGATCTAATCTGTGAACCGCAGATGCCGAAACTATATGTATATCATATGATATACTACGCCGAAATGCTGAAACAGTTTCGGCAGTTTCGGCAGTTTCGGCATTTCGGCATTTTTAGGTGCTTGCCGAAACCTAGTTTCGGCAGTTTCGGCAATTTCGGCATGCCGAAACTCCCTAGTTTCGGCAAGCAACCTTACATATTATACATATAAAATTCTATCTAATATCTATCTATATATTATCATTCTCATCCATCCATCCGTCCGTCATCCATCTACAACCACTATCTATTAAGACCCATGTGGCAAAGAAATGCGTTTATAGTTCAAAGCCAGACCAATTTTCTAAAAAAAAAATGGAAAGAAAAAGAATGTTAACATTTTTTAAGTAAAAACTGAAGGCTGTTGATGGTGGCCTAAGGTATACCTACATAGAGCTTTATGATCGCTTTTTTTGAGACTATTCTCCTATGAAACTTTATCTGGTTTCAGTGGAGCTGATTTTCCTATAAAAAGAAAAAAAATGAATATTAGTATAATATTCGTTGAAATAATACGAAAAAATTAAAAAACATTTTTACCTGCAGGTATTCCATCTAAGGTTGCTTGCCGAAACTAGTGAGTTTCGGCATGCCGAAACTGCCGAAACTGGCGAAACTAGGTTTCGGCAAGCAGCCAAAAATGCCGAAATGCCGAAACTTCCGAAACTGCCAAAATGCCGAAACAGTTTCGGCATTTTGGCATAGTTTCGGCATAATATATATTAATACTTTAATATAGTTTCGGCATAGTTTCATTTTTCTAATAATGTAATTAGTGTAACAAAATAAAATTCAGCCACCACATGACACACAACCAATCATATCTGACGGTCATTCAGGAAATGATCTGACATCATTAATATCAAAGATAATCAGTTACTTTTCGTCCTTTAACTCCTTTAACTCCTTTTTTTATTTATCATTTTACTGTTATAATCCCCAACTGTTACGGCTATACCTTGAAATTTGAACCAAATCATATGATTATCTGTTATGGATTTTTTAAATTACTTCGTGTTTGCCTTGCATTACTTTTTTTACTTAAACACGTACAAAATAAAAAAACTTTATACACATTTCAATATGACCAGCACTTTAGACTTAGAAAAAAATAAAAATAAAGGTGGTAGGCCTCCCAGCTCTACCTGGGAGGATGCTATTAGAGGAAATCTCGTTGGTTCAGGAAAATATCATGCCACTTGTAAATATTGTAATTTTTCATGGTCACGAGGTGATATATCAAAACTTGAAGAGCACTTTGCAAACCACTGCTCGGAAGCTCCAGGACCCATTGTTAGAAAATATTTGAATAAAATATTAGAGCGTGAAGATAAAGTTAATAAAAAAAGAAAAATTGTTGGGAGTAATCAGTTAAATATTACAGACTACCATGATTCCACAAAAATTCCTGATGGTAGAGTAACTAGGATTAATCGTGCCTTGGCTAAATTTTTCGTTGCATGTGGTATTTCATTCCGGATAGTCGAGCACCCTTTTTTTATTAACTTTGTAAAGGAGCTTAATTCTTCGTATGAGCTGCCAACCAGAGAATTTTTGTCAGATCAGTTACTTGAGCGGGAATTATCAATGGTGAACTCAACTGTCACATCCGTCATTGAAAATGGAGCTAATTTGACTTTAGGTTTTTGATACTTTTTTTATACTTTTTTAAAACAATATTCTTAATGTGTTTTTAAGTAATAATATTAATATTAATATAATTTAGCGTTCGATGGTTGGACGTCCCCCACTCATCGTTCTATATGGAATTTTGTTATTATGACTCCGTCGAGAGAAGAGTATTTGTATAAACTTCAAGATTTGTCAGAACATTCGCATACAGGTAATTACGTAGCCGAAGTGATTGGAGAAATAATTGAAAGGATCGGCCCGAATAAAATATCGGCTATTGTGTCTGATAATGCCTCAAACGTTCGGAATGCACGCAAAATTATTGAAGAGAAATACCCTAACATCGAAAACGTACGATGTATAGCACATGCGGTCAATCTTATCGCGTGTGATATACTTAAAGAAAGTTTTGGAGATCGTTTATTACGAAAAGTTAATACATTAGCTTCATTTTTTAAAAATTCCCATCAAGCTGGAGCCAAACTCACACAACTCATCAAAGAGAATAGTATTCATGGAGGAGGCATTAAGTTATATTGTAAGACACGATGGACAACGGCTAGCAAATCAGTAGATTCGGTAATTAGGTTGGAACCAGTACTAGAACAAATTATTACTAATGAAAGTAATTTGTTGAACGATAAGGTCAAACGTGTTATCCAAACACGAAATTTTTTTTCCGATTTACAAATTCTTTCATTCGTTTTAAATCCATTGAGAAAAGCCGTCTTGGCTTTAGAATCAAGATCAGTGACGCTTGGAGATTGTTTTTTAAGTTTGATAAGACTATCAGCAGTTTTGAAACAATTACCCAAATCATTTAATCAAAACTTCCGTAACCATTGTTTCAACGTGATGAACGAAAGATTCAAAGAGTTTGATGATGACAAATATATAACCTGCTTTTTCCTAGATCCCCGATTTAGGAGTAAGCCTCTCACAGCCAAAGCTTATTCAAGGATCGTGAGGTGCGCTACTACAATTGGTAAAAGGTTAGGATTTGATCTTAAAGAATCCAGGGCTCTATGCGAGCAAATTAAGGACTACCGTGATAATAAACCACCCTTTGATCTTGATGAATCTTGTTCTCTAGACGATCCTCTAAATTGGTGGAATTTGATCGATACTGACCCTCGACCGAACAGCCTCCCAAGAGTCGCTCGCCATCTATTAGCGATTTGTCCAAATTCCGCAAGTTGCGAACGAGGATTCTCAACACTTGGCTGGCTATTTAATGATCGGCGTTTAAATTTGAATATAAGTCGACTAGAATCCATGGCTAAAATGATCATGCATTGGAAGTCCAATGCTAAGAAAGAGCTTGGTTTTTATGGTATAGAAAAAAATGATACTCGTATTAGCGAAACTGAAATGAACATTCGAATTGCAGAGACTCTGGCAGAAACTAATGATGATGATGATGAATGTGATGTTTTATCAAATGAAAGTTTACCTAATCAAATTACAGTTCCTTCAGATAATTGTGTTGTCCTAATAGAACATGTATGGATCGATAAATTTGTTGATTTGTCACACAAATTAATAATTGAAGAAATTGGAGAGATCCCGGACGACATTTTAGATGAATCTGAAGAAGAATACGAAAAAATTAATACAGATGATGGCAATGATGATGAGCAAGAAAGCGAACAAGAAAGCGATGGGGGAGGAAATTTTGATTATAATGTAGAGGATTTATTGAATGAATTCATCGATGTAGATGATGTAGATGAAGAAGAATAATTTTTTCTTTATTTTTAGGAAATCATTATAACAATAATTCTTTTATTAATAAAGTAAATTTGTAAATAAGTTTATAATTATATTGATTTATTTAAGAGTTTAAATTAAAAAATTTTTGTGTGACGAAATTTAAACAACACCGACGTGATGCAAACGAACTCTTTCGATCTTGTTCAATTTGTGTTCAATTTGTGTTCGATTTGTGCTGATAATTCTGGTAAAATTTCGCTCGTTTTAGCCAAATTTTGTTAAATTTGTGTTGATTCGTGTTCAATGTGTGCTCTAAAGAAAGAGAAAGAAGTTAACAATTAAATTTTATCATACAGGGATGATGATTAGTAATTTTATATCGGTATTTGTTTAACGATGCAAGATGACTTTTTTATACAAATCACATTGTATGTATTATGCACTGATTTTTTTATTTTTTTTTAAGGGATGTACAAAATATTCCGATTTTTTTTTAAAAAAAATGATTTTTTTTTAAGAACAAAGAGAATAAACAAAGATTTATTATTTTAAGGATGATATTTAAATTTAATGATGCAAACTAATAAATCAGTATTTTGAAGAAAGGGAACAAAAAGGAATTGTCCAAATTTTATTTATAAAAGGATATTTTACGATTTACTCATCTCATTCTTTTTGCGTTTTTCCTCACATCTTAATTTTGTAAATATGCCCAATCGTCACTCTCATCGCCAGTCCCATCGTCACTCTCATCGCCAGCCCCATCGTCACTCTCATCGCCAGCCCCATCGCCAGCCTCGTCGCCACTCTCGTCCTATTCAATGGTTCGATGAATACACCGATTACTTGGTGGAAGAAAGAAGAAGAAGAAATGACGAATTTCATAACGAATACGGGAGAGATCGATCGAGATTCTGGAGGTCAATCGCAAGAAGGTTCATATGTATAATATTTAATATGTTAAAATATGTTAAAAATAGAATTATTAACCAATTTATTTTAGATACGCGACACGATCGTAGAAGGGCAAGAAACCTACCTACGTATCGTCACTGAAGATAATTTATTAATTTTATTATATTATTTTATAGTGAGTAGCTAGGCCCAGTCCGTACCAAATATCGGCTGGAGACTCACATTTTTTTTGGGCTGTGAATTGATACTGACATCCACGTCGTACAGCCTGGATACTATTTTTTAAAATAGTAGCGAACAAGTATCAATATTTTTTTTTTTATCAAAATTAAATAAAATAAAAATAAAATGGTGAACTTTTTTAACTGGGATTTTATTTCTTTAGTGATAAATTTGAATTTAATTGCTAGTTTTTATCATTGGATTACGTATAATAAATACAATAAATAATTTAAATTTTAAAAAATAAATTTTTATCTGTCAGATACTATTAACATGACGAAAATATGCCGAAACTCTATTAAAATATTAGTATTACTTATGCCGAAACTATATCAAAATGCCGAAACTGCCGAAACTGCCGAAATGCCGAAATGCCGAAACAGTTTCGGCAGTTTCGGCATTTCGGCATTTCGGCATTTCGGCACTATGTATGAGTTTCGGCGTTTCGCGTTAGGCCAGATGGGTTTCGGCAAGCAACCTTAATTCCATCAGAGACTTGAGAAATTATCTAAAAAAAAATGATCAATGAGTAATGATCGTTAAAATAAAAGTAAAAAAAAAATCACTTTTTTACTTACTAAAATCCAAGTCCAAACTTTCGAGATAATCACCACTGAATCGCCTAAAAAAAAGAAATAAAATAAAATGAACTGTTAGCAATAGTTTGTTAAAATAAAAGCGAAAAGAAAAATTTGTTTCTTTCGTTTACCAATATCCAATCGATCCCAAGAGAAACTTGAAAACCGCCTAAAAAAAAAGAAAAAAAAAGCAAACGTTAGCAATGTTCGTTAAATTACAAAAAAAAAATTATTTTTTTTTTTACTTTGCCGAATACTGCATCCAAATGTTCGAGAAACCAGTCATCTAAAAAAGAATAATAACGAAATGTTAATAATCATTGCGAAAAGAAACAAAAAAAGGACGTTTATCTACCGGATTGCTTACTGAATTTCCACCGTCCAATTCCTCACTGAGATCCTATGTGTTCTCTATTCATATGCCAAGAATCTGAAGAACTAATCGCCTAAAAAAAAGAAAAAAAAAAGAATTTAAGTATAGTTCCATTAAAGAAGGAACTAAAAAAATTAATTAAAAAAAACAAGAATCTCACCGAAATTCCAAGTCTAGAGGTCAGTTTCCTATAGAAAGAAAGACAAACCGTAAGTTTCGTTAGAAAAAAAAAAAAGAAAATGATTAAAAAAAAACAAACTTAACCGTCGAAATTCCACGTAAGGTTCAGTTTCCTAAAAGAATGAAAAACGAAACATAAGTTTCGTTAAGGAGTAATTAAAAGAAGCTATTCATGTCCAAAGGTCGGTCGCCTAAAAAAGAAAGAAAACCGAATGTTAAGCGACGTTTCATTAAATCGAATAATACAAAAACTACTCCCCCTTCCCCTTTCACCGAAATGCTCCAAAGAGTCAAAGAGCCACAAAAAAAGAAACGACTCAACAAGTTACAGACGTCTGGATATCCTGAAGAGCCAACCAGTTGTCTACAAAAAAAAAACAAACTATTAACAAAGTTTGTTAAAAAATTAAAGAAAAATAAGTTCCCCCACCGAGTTCCAAGGAAGAGATCTGAGAGAACGCCTAAAAAAAAGAAAGAAAATGAACTGTTAGAAACCGTTTGTTAAATAAAAGTAATTGGGAGAAAAAAAGAAAAACTTACTTGAAGTTTCGTGTCTAAGAAGACCGAAATAACTACGTAAAAATCAGATGTTTCGTAAAGGTTTTTTTTTAACAGAAGATCGAGAGAAATGGGAAAAGAGAAAGAGGGGAAAAGGGAAAGGGAAAGGAAAAGACGAAGGGAAGGGAAAAGACGAAAGAAAGGGGAAAGATAAAGGACAGGGAAGGACAAAAGGATGTGAAAAACGAAAGAGAGAGGAGGGCAAGGAAAAAGGGAATGGCGAAGCAAAAAAGGAAAGAGTTTTGTTAAAAGTTTAAAAAAAGTATAAAGATCTTTTTTTTAAACTTTGATTACATGACACGTGATGCAAGTTCACGTGACACACAATTAATATTAGATTCGACTATGATTCAACAAAGGTCGAATATATGTATAATCATTGATCATTACTAATTGTGGTCGAATAATTTTAATTTTGGTTGAATATAGGCCGAATTTCATTAAGGCTGAATATTCCTTTTTCGACTAGTGTTGACTCAATACGATTTTATGGCGCAATAAATGGTTATATTACAGAGACTTACAAAAGTCTTCACAAGTATTTCGTTATAATACCCTACTGAATTAGCAATAAGAAAGATGCACTAGTCGAAAAAGGACAATTCAGCCTAAATTTAACCAGGTCAAATATAGGTCGAATGACGATCTAACCTATGTCAAATTGAGGCCGATTTTTTTGGCGCATTTAGGGTGCCAATCATCCAACATTCAGAAAAAATATTCAACCAAAATTCAACTAACATTCGACTATTATTAGTACTACCATTAGTAATTTATTCGACTTAAATTTTTAAGACAAATTACAGACGAATCACAGTCTATTGGTAGTCAATTTTTTACTGAATCGTGGTTTTAAATTTATATTATTTATAATTTATTAGATATCATATTGAATCACAAATTATACTATCTATTTAATTCTACCTTAATAATGTCTATGAAACTTAAAAATTATTTCGTACTGCATCAAAAATCACCTAAAAAAAGGAAAAAAAAACTAAATGCTTAGTAATGTTCACTAGTTTAAAAATTTTTTAAAGAAACTGATTACTTACCGAATCTCATTCAAATACATGAAAAACTTGCTGTCCAGAAAAGTTTTGCTTAACATTCGTCAGAAAGTAAAGGATGGTTGAAGTGAAAAGAGAAAGGACCAGGGCCTATAAATAGGATAAACCGTTAATAAAAATGGTTTTCTTTAAGTTTTTGAATTGAAAACTCACTGACTTTTTATATATAGTCAAAAATTGGCCGGATTCCTATAATATGTTTCAAATAGTTACTGTTCCAAAACCTATATATTGAAGATCTGATTTCTATACAAAAAAAAAGTTTTTTTTAAAAGCTTCGAAATTTTATTCTAAACTCTGCCTGAAAATCTGGTATCCAATTTTTCTACAAAAAAAAGAAAGAAAAAAATGTTAAAAAAAACTTTTTTTTGAAGTTTCAAAAATTTCAAAATTCGAAACTTTTACCTGGTCCCAAATTGGGATTCCTATAAAAAAAAGTCGTAAAAAAATGTTAACGTTAATATTGTTCTTAAATTTTTGAATTGAATTTTTCGAAAAGTTACCTGAAAATTCAAAAATTCCCGCCAAAGTGACTATGAAAACCAGACTAAAAAAAAGAAATATGAACTGTTAGTAACAGTTCGTTAAAGAAAATGTATTAAAAGAAACCTGACGTTAAAAAAGAAAAAGAAATAAAAGTTTCAACCCACCAAAACTTTTATTTGTCCAAAGATCAATATTTGAAAAAAGAGAGGATATTCCGTTCACCGAATCTCTCACGCACCCAAAGAGCTAAAACTAACCGTCTAAATAATAGAAAGAAATTAGTAAATACTTTGTGAGATCAGAATAAGGTAATTAAAAAAAACATCCCACTTTCTGAATTCCCACATATAGAAAGTCATTGAGCCAAAATTATCCAAAGAACTCATCTAAAAAGTGTGGCTGTTTCATTAAATTGAATAATGTAATAAAAATCCTTTTCTACTTACCAAAATCTCACGCATCTAAAAAATTAAACTAAAGAAAAAAACGAAATGTTAGTAATAATTTCGTTATAATAATTAAGCCCACTTTCTCACTCATGTCTCTGTTCACTTCTTCACTCACTTTAATTTTTCGTTTGCTCCTTTGCCGACTTCTTCGCTAACTTCATCTCCCACTTTTTACCCAATTCTTTCATTTATTTTATTTTCAATTTAGGTCGCCTAAAAAAAAGAAAATTGAAACGTTATTAAGTATTTCATCAAAAAATTAAAAAAATAACACTAAATTCTCATCTGCCCAAAGATCCTGAAAGACCAACCATATGCAACCCCTGCATTTTTCTTTTTCCTTGGCACGATAAGTAGATGTATTTGAATCACCTAAAAAAAAGAAAGAAAACGAATTATTTAAAACTGTTTGTTAAAAATAAAATAATTAAAGAAAAAAAAAAATAAATGAAAAAGGCCTACCTACCAAAATTTCATGTCTAAAAAGACTGAAGGAATTACTAAAAATAAAGAGA
Organism: Rhizophagus clarus; assembly: GCA_015698045.1. Classification (NCBI taxonomy): domain Eukaryota; kingdom Fungi; phylum Glomeromycota; class Glomeromycetes; order Glomerales; family Glomeraceae; genus Rhizophagus; species Rhizophagus clarus. The sequence goes on along the minus strand of BLAL01000049.1, from coordinate 274,467 downwards.
AAAAAAAACAAAATGTTTCGTTAAACATTTGAGTTCTATAAGTGGTCTAGATCTGCCAAAGTTCTACAAAAAAACTGAGAAACATTAATAAACTTTCCTTAATTAAAAAAAAAATAAATAAAAAAAACTAAGTTCGCGATACATACGAAATTTAGTTTCTCGCCAGAATCCCAACCGAAACCTCAAAACCTGGAAAAAATATAGGAACAATTAGTGAAACTGTTCCTTTTTTAAAGAAATTAAAAAAAATTAAGTTTGTGATACATATAAAACTTAGTTTCTTTTCAAAATTATCATCTAAAAAGAAAAGAAACGAACTATAAATAACCGTTCATTAAAAAAAAAATAATAAATTTATAGAAAAATAAATTGCTTACCAAATTTTCACACGTCCAAATATTATTTAAAGTCAAAAAATTTCTGATTCCTTTGTCAAAAAAAGAAATGAAAATATAGTAATATACTGTATTTTGTTATTATTTATAATTATAAACTCACGAAATATTCAAATATGATTGATCGATCAATTGGACTTTTTAATCAAACAAGATTTAGATTTGAAATTCCACATGTTCAAAGGTCTGGCCATCTAATAAAGAAAAGTGAAAAGTAAAACGTTAATGAAACATTTTGTTAAATGAATACTTTTAAAAGGAAATAGCCTTTCTCTTCAAAATCCACACGTCAAGACTCCAAAAAGCTGTCTAAAAAGGAATAAAAAATGAAATTATTAATTATTATTTGTTAAAATAAAAAAATCAAAAAAAAAATATTTCGTAATCTACCTGAACTAGCCGTTTAAAAAGAGGAAAACGAAACATTAGTGAATGTTTTCGTCAAAAAATACCAAATTTTCACATGCCCAAATATCTGAAAAACTGACCTAAAGAATAAAACGAAATTTCAGTAAATGTTTCGTTTAAAGATATAAAAATTTTGAAGTTAATAATTAATTACCTTTGAAATGACAATTTTCCTTAGAAAATTTAGTTAATTATTTAATGACTATAAGAAAAATTCGCGAAATTTTTCTAAAAAAACTAATTGTTTTTTAACAAAAATTGTTTAAAAAAAATTTCCCATTTTTTTGCATATGAATTTTGATAACCAAGTATACACGTTTGAGTAATGTAAAGAACAAAACATTTTGTTAAAAAAAAAACCCTCCCTCCTCTGAATTCCATGCGTCTAAAGCCGAAGTAAGTGTCTAAAAAAGAAAACTCTTTATTTATGGTAGGGAAGAACAAAAATGAAGAAGGAAAAGAAGAAAAAGTGGAGGATAAAAAGGAAAAGAAAGGGTAAAGGGGTGTTTTAACTGAAAGTTTAAATTTTTAAATTTAAACTTTTAATTGAACCACTGCAACTGAAATGATACGCGTAATGCTCAATTAATACGTGATACGCGTGATACTTAAAATACCATTCGACCATGATTCAACAATCCTGAATATATGTCTAGTTGTTGATCATTACTAATTGAAGTCGAATTTTTTTAATTTTAGTCTGAATATAGGCCGAATTTCATTAAGGTCGAATATTTCTTTTTCGACTAATGATATCAAACCTCAGCTTTTACAAACTGTAAGTATTTGAAATTTATATATTATACAAGGACCTGGATATTACTAAAATAACACATTTTTTTTTTACCCATTTTTCTCAAAATTAAGCCAATTTGCTCTTTTAGTTTTTAAGGATATCTTGTCATCTATTTAACCAATTTGGATAAACTTTTTTTATTTTGTAGATCTTATTGAGAGCTACATTTTTAAAAAATGTTCATCCAATTTGGATCATTAGTTGACGAGAAATTTGCAAAAAACATGTTTTTTAACTTCTAAATTTCACATTAATTTGCTGTTTTTCATAATTATGAGTTATATCAGTAATGTCTGGGGTTCTATTATATATATTTTTTATTTAACTAAACTTAAAAATTAAATTAATAGATAAATATCTATTAGAATGTCTTAACAGTCAGTGAATTTAATAAAATTATTTCACACTTGCAAATTTTCTGTAAAGCTCTTTGAGTTCTCTTTACAAGATGCAAATACATTTTTTAACACAAGTCGAATGATGTCAAATCAGCTATCAATCGGCTATTAATCGGCCATCAGGATTGATGAACGGTCAAACAAATTGATATTCAATTGGCAATAAATCGTACTACCCGATTGATGCTGGATTATGTCAAAAATTGGCACCAAATCGGCATGCCGATTGATGGTCGATTGATGGTTGATTGATGGTTGATTGATAGTCGAATTATGGTCAATTATGGTCGAATTATGGTCAAATTATGGTCAAATTATGGTCAAATTATGGTCAAATTATGGTCAAATTATGGTCAAATTATGGTCAAATTATGGTCAAATTATGGTCAAATTATAGTCGAATTATGGTCAAATTATGGTCGAATTATGGTCGAATTATGGTCAAATTATGGTCAAATTATGATCGAATTATGGTCGAATTATGGTCGAATTATAGTCAAATTATGATCAAATTATGGTCAAATTATGGTCAAATTATGGTCAAATTATGGTCGACTGACCAATTTTTGTAGAATCATATAACGAATAATAAAATTTATTATAGTACATAATATTTAGAATTACAAATAAAATACATAGTATCTTTATTTATATTAATAAGTATTTAAAATATAAACATTCATCATAGTATATGACTGATAAAGTTAGTAATATTTAATAAATAGTAAAGCGTAAATATAAAAAGTTAGTAATAATTACACAAATATAAAAAGTTAGTATTATGAAGAGTTTGATAAAATTTATAAAAAAAAAAGAAAAAAATACGTGATGATGTTAGTAAAATATAAAAAAAAAAAATAACATTAGTAATATTAAAAAAAAGAATAACATTAAAAAAAGGTAAAGTTAATATTATAAAATAAAATATAGTTAGTAATCAGTACAATAAATTTAATGACAAAAATATAATAATTAATATACCTGTAAAATGTAAGAAGAGTAAGAAGAAAATAGAAAAGAAAGAGTGTAAGAAAACAGAAAAAAAAGAGTGTATATTTTTTAAAAAATAAACAGAGTCGCGTTTAGTTATTTATATGCATGTTAAGATCAGGTCACGTGATAAAGATCAGACTGAATTTTGATTGGTTAATAATAGATAAATTGAAAAACTATGTTGTAATTTTTCATCTCATATAGTTATATATATAGTGATCTTTTAAATTTGTATTAAAATTTACCTTGGACTTTTGGATACCTAATTTTTTTAAAAACTTCTATTTGTATATTACATGTGTCATGTGATATAATATTGTAAAATTTTATTAATAAAATTTAGTATTATATGTATATTACTCGAATATGTTGCGATTAATCGTAATTAATATTACATTTGTAATACAAGTTTAAGAAAAGTTTGCTCAAACTTTTCTTAATTGTGATCATGTTACAATTGTAATACAAATTTAAGAAAAGTTCATTCGAATTTTTCTTAATCGTGATCATGTTACATTTGTAATACAAGTTTAAGAAAAGTTCGCTCGAATTTTTCTTAATTGTGATCATGTTATACAATTGTAATACAAGTTTAAGAAAAGTTCGCTCAAATTTTTCTTAATCGTGTACAGGTCGAATGATGTCAAATCAGCTATCAATCGGTTATCAATCAGCTATCAGGATTGATGAATAGTCAAATGAATCGATATTCAATCGGCAATAAATCGTACTACCTGATTAATGCCAGATGATATCGAAAATCAGCACCAAATCGGGTTGCCGATTGAAAGATCAATAATAGTCGATTGATGGTCAAATTATGGTCAAATTATGGTCAAATTATGGTTAAATTATGGTCAAATTATGGTTAAATTATGGTCAAATTATGGTTAAATTATGATTAAATTATGGTTAAATTATGGTTAAATTATGGTTAAATTATGGTCAAATTATGGTCAAATTATGGTCAAATTATGGTCAAATTATGGTCAAATTATGGTCAAATTATGGTTAAATTATGGTCGATTAATAGTCGATTGATGGTCAAATTATGGTCAAATTATAGTCAATTTATGGTCAATTTATGGTCAATTGATGGTTGAAAGACCAATTTTTGTAAAATCATATAACGAATAATAAAATTTATTATAGCACATAATATTTAGAATTACAAATAAAATACATAGTATCTTTATTTATATTAATAAATATTTAAAATAAAAACATTCATTATAATAATATGTTAGTATATGACTGATAAAGTTAGTAATATTTAATAAATAAATAGTAAAGCGTAAATATAAAAAGTTAGTAATAATTATAATAAAATACACAAATACAAAAAGTTAGTATTATGAAGAGTTTTTAGTAAAATATAGAAAAAAGAATAACATTAGTAATATTAAAAAAAGGTAAAGTTAATATTATAATTTAATAAAAAGTGTATTTTTTTTAAAAAATGTTACGAAATCTAAAAAAATTCTCTATTAAAAATATCTCATACAAACTCTTAGAAAACCTCAAAAAAAAAAATCTCTGAATCTTAGAAAATTCAAAAAAAAAAAATCATTTTCTACACAAATTTTGGGATATCTCAAAAAGATATCTCAAAAAAAAAAATTTTCTATCAAAAATATTCATACGAACCCTAAAAAATTTCACAAAAAAGGAATCTCTACCAAAATATTCCATATGAACTCTTAGGAAATCTCTCTCAAAAAAATTTTCTATCAAAGAATCCCTCCTATCAGATATTCCATACAAACCCTTCCCATATAAACTCTTAGGAATTCTCAAAAAAATTTTCTACCAAAGATATCCCATACGAACCTTTACCATATGAATCACACTTGGAAAATCTTTATTAAAATATCCCATACGAACTCTTCTCACACGAACTCTAAGAAAATCTCTTAAAAAAAATTTTCTATCAAAGAATCCCATACGAACAGGACCCAGAAATATATATATAGGGGTCAGGTGATGAAAGAAAATTTTACTATGAGCTGTACGCAAGGGTTTTTTATATGAACGGTACGCAAACTTGACACCTGATATTGAAAATACTGCAAAAATACGCAAATAAAATTTCAGACCTTAAAATTTTCAATTATTAATTAATTCAGCAAAGTGCAGTATATCATATGATATAGTTTCTATAATCTGCAGTTTGATATCGGTCTTTTTTTTATTAAAAAAAAAAAAATTATATTTGTTTCTCTTTATGTTATGTTAACGAAATATAATGAAATGTATTATATTTTAACAATATTTGTATATGAATTTATATAGCTTTATAATTAGAAAAAATTTTATTATTTTTTTTTTTTTTTTTTTTTTTGATATTTATATTTGAAAGTTCATTTCTACAATATGTTTAAATTCCAATTTGAAGTTCCAGTTCAAAATCTACAAAAAGAGATGTTAAAGAATATTAGTGAGTGTTCTTATATAAACCCACTCCTTCTTCCTTTAGAAATACTCACCTATCTTGAATTATTCCAAGTTCTAGTCTAAATTCCGCAAAAAAGAGAAGTTAGCAAACGCTTTATTCAAACTCACACCCCCGCTTTTAGAAATACTTACCCGTCTCGAATTCCAAGTTCTGATCGAATTCTGAAATCTATAAAAAAGAAATTATAAAACATTAGTAAGCATTTTTTGATAAAATTCCTAAAAATTTGAAACTTACCAATGTAATAAGCTATAAAAAATAAAATAATCTTGATTATGTAGGTACTAAAAAACTAAAAGGAATGTTAGTAAAATTTTATTAACATTGAATTCTGCTTCTTACACTTAACTCACCATATTTGCAAGAGTCCGTTAGTTCCAATTTATACTCCAGTAGTACCTAGTACTTTTTTTTTATAAATAGTTTTTTTTTTTATTTTTTTAAATCAGTGGAAAAGAAAAAGTTTCGGTTTATAAAAAATCTTTTTTTTAAAAAAAAATTCGGTTACTAATAATATAAATATTAAAAAAAAATTCAGTTTATAAAACCGATAAAAAATATTAAATATTAAAAAAAAAAATTTCGGGTATAAAAACCAATAAAAAAATCTTTTAAAAAAAAAAAATTTAAAACTATAAAATTGTAAATTTTATAATTGATAAATCATATTTTAACATATCGAATAATTTTCTACAACAGTATATATGATCGGCCAAATAAAAATATAGGTCAAAATACGCAAATTAAATCTTTTACATATAAAAATTTTTGATAAAAATACGCAATCTAATGACCTAACTATGGACAAAAATCTCCTAAATTATACGCAAATCAAAACCTTACCCCGTCCAACTCCACTATGATGATGACGCATTGATAGACCCTACCCCTATATGTATATTTCTGGGTCCTTACGAACCCTTTCCATATGAACTCTTAGAAAATCCTTTAAGAAAAACTTTTCTATTACATATCCCATACGAATTCTTTCCATAGTATGAACTAAGAAAATCTCTTAAAAAAAAATTTTCTATCAAAGAATCACATACGAACCTTTCCATACAAACTCTTAAAAAATCTCTTAAGAAAAATTTTTCTATCAGATATCCCATACGAACTCTTAAAATAAAAAAAAAATCAATTTATCAAAAATATCCTATACGAATCTTAGAAATCTCTCCCAAAAAATTTTCTATCAAAGAATCCTATGCAAATCCTTTCCATATAAATCCTAAAAAATTTCACAAAAAATTTTTCTATCAGATATCCCATACAAATTCCTATACGAACTCTTAGAAAATCTCTTAAAAAAAATTTTCTATCAAATAATCTCATGCGAACGCTTCCCATATGAACTTTTGGAAAATACGAACTCTTCCCATATAAACTTAGAAAATCCTAAAAAAAATTTTCTATCAGATACCCATATGAACTCTTAGAAATCAAAAAAAAAATCTATTTATCAAATATATCCTATACGAATCTTAGGAAATCTCTCGAAAAAAATTTCCTATCATATATCCCATAGACCCATACGAACCCTTCCCATATGAACTCTTAGAAAATCTCTCAAAAAAATTTTCTATCAAAGAATCCCATGTGAATCCTTTCTATACGAACCCTAAAAAATTTCACAAAAAAAGTTTCTATCAGGTATCCTATACGAACTCTTCCCATATGAACTCTTAGAAAATTTCAAAAAAAATTTTTTATCAGATATCCCATATGAACCTTTCCTATATGAATACTTGGAAAATCTTTATCAAAATATCTCATACGAACTCTTCCCACACGAACTCTAAGAAAAACTCTTAAAAAAAAATTTTCTATCAAAGAATCCCATACGAACCTTTTCCATATGAACTTTTAGAAATTTCTCAAAAAAAAATTTTCTATTAAATAATCCCATGTGAATGCTTCCCATATGAACTCTTGAAAAATACGAATTCTTCCCATATAAACTTAGAAAATCCTAAAAAAAAAATTTTCTATCAGATACCCATATGAACTCTTAGAAATCAAAAAAAAAAAATCTATTTATCAGATATATTCTATACGAATCTTAGAAAATCTCTCGAAAAAAATTTCCTATTATATATCTTATAGACTCATACGAACCCTTCCCATATGAACTCTTAGAAAATCTCTCAAAAAAATTTTCTATCAAAGAATCCCATATGAATCCTTTCTATACAAACCCTAAAAAATTTCACAAAAAAATTTTCTATCAGGTATCCCATACGAACTCTTCCCATATGAACTCTTAGAAAATTTCAAAAAAAATTTTCTATCAGATATCCCATATGAACCTTTCCCATATGAACACTTGGAAAATCTTTATCAAAATATCCCATACGAACTCTTCCCACACGAACTCTAAGAAAAACTCTTAAAAAAAAATTTTTTATTAAAGAATCTCATACGAACCTTTTCCATATGAACTTTTAGAAATCTCTTAAAAAAAATTTTCTATTAAAGAATCCCATCCCTAAAAAATTTAAAAAAAATTTTGTATCAGTTATCCCATACGAACTTTTCTGAACTCTTCCGAACTCTTCCTATATGAACTCTTAGAAAATCACAAAAAAAATTTTCTATCAAAGATATCCCATACGAATCCTTACCATATGAACACTTGAAAAATCTTTCCATACGAATCCTTCTCATACGACTCTTAGAAAATCTCTTAAAAAAAATTTTCTATTAAAGATATCCTATATGAACGCTTTCCATATGAACTCTTGGAAAATACGAACTCTTCCCATATAAATTTAGAAAATCCCAAAAAAAAAATTTTCTATCAGATACCCATATGAACTCTTAGAAATTAAAAAAAAAAAATCTATTTATCAAATACATCTTATATGAATCTTAGGAAATCTCTCAAAAAAAAAAATTTCCTATCAGATATCCCATAGACCCATACGAACCCTTTCCATATGAACTCTTAGAAAATATCTTAAAAAAATTTTCTATCAGATATCCCATATGAACTCTTCCAATACGAATTCTTAGAAAATCTCTTAAAAAAAAATTTTTTATTAAAGATATCTCATACGAACCTTTCTCATATGAACTCTTAGAAAATACAAACTCTTCCTATACAAACTCTCTCAAAAAAAAAAATTTTCTATTAGATATCACATACAAACTGAACTCAGAAAATCTCTTAAAAAAAAAATTTTCTATCAGATATCCCATACGAACTCTTTCCATATGAACTCTTAGAAAATAAAAAAAAATTTTCTATTAGATACCTTATACGAACTTTTAGAAATCTCAAAAAAAAAAAAGAATCTCTATTTATCAATATGAATCTCAGGAAATCTATCAAAAAAAATTTTCTATCAGAGTTTAAAATGGTTTATAAATAAAACGTTATTATTGAAAAAATCTAAAAATCTGCTAATATATAATAAGCCAATTAGCAACCAATCGGTCATTAATCTGATATGTGACCTATTGATAACTAGTAAATTCAACCGTACATCAATCGGCCATCAATCAGTCATATGACTGGTTGATAATTGATTTGGATTTTATACATGATTGATGACTGATTGAAAGAATTAGTCATCAATAGGTAACCAATCGGTTACCAATCAGTCACATGACTGATTGGTGACCGATTTGACTCCATTCGACCTGTGTAAAGAAAATAAAAATTCTGTAGATAATAAAATGCAGATCAGTTTCAGTAAATTTATACGTTGCCTGGATTCATATTTAGATTTATTTAATGACTTTACGATTATGGTGAAACCTGAATAAACATATATGGAACAGTTACACTGGAAAATAATGCCATAATGTGTGCAACAAACAGTTATCACAATAAATCATGATTTAGCAACATAGCTATTTTGATGAATTCTGAAGAATCCAATGATTATATATCAGATCAAGGACTTTGTTATGAACAGGTAATGTGTAAATTTGTGTAATAATTTATTTATAAAGTAATAAATAAATATTTTTGTTTATAGGCCCTGTTATTAGTAAAAGTATTAACAGACACACCACTAAATTTCGCATTGATTTAATAATACAATTTTAAATCTAAAAGGAATCCGTATTTATATGGATGTCTTAGGACCCTGAACAATATATAAATATGTTAGATTTGAGTTTGCTTAATGATCATATAAAAAAAAACCCTATATAAGACTTTTATTTGCTTATTTTAATATAAAATTTTTAGTTGGTTAGATATTTAAATGTGTAGCTAAACTTATTTTTATTTTAACTCAGTAATTGTATTTGCATAGCAGAACTCCTTATTCTTATAACAAAGATTTTCATATATATATATAGAGAAAATTTTAATTTCTCATGTATATCAAAAAAAATTTTTACAAAAAATTTTTTTAAACTGATACTTCTTTTCTATTATTTTACATATTTTAATTTTATAAACACAATATTGTATTTAATATTTATAAAAAAAATCATATTTTTATAATAATATTCTCATATTCTTATTTTTTGTTTGCTAATTTTACTCATATATAAAATGAATTTTGGATAATTGAAATTACCTTTTTATGTTTAAGTAAATTGTTCAGCAGTTGTAAAAAGTATTTGTATTTCAATTTTTATGATTTTAAGTATAATATTTGTGAAGATAATTATATTTTTTAAACAGTACTAACTCCAAAAAAATTTTTTTTTCTTTTTTAACTTTAGGACGTAATAACATCACTTTGGTCAAATGAAATTACTTTTTTATGTTTAAAAAGTTATTCAGTGATGTCGAATCTACCTGTTTATAAATTTTTATAATGATTGGACTAATATTTGTGAAGTATTGGTTATTTTTGTATTATCAATTTTTTTACAAAAACCTATTTTGCAAATTTGGAGTGTGATTTCATCACTTTAATCAAATAAAATCACCTTTTTTCGCTTAAGTAATGTTGTTCAGCAAGGTGAATCTACTTACAGTAAATATTTTAGAATGATTGGATTAATATTTGTGAAATGCAACCAACTTTTGTACTTTTAATTTAAGTGATTTTAATTTTAAAGTGTAATTTTTTTTATTTTAAATCAACTTGTTAACTTTAAGAAGTTGTTCAGAAGGGTTGGCAATAATTTATATTTTAATTTTTATAAATCTAAATATAATAATATTTATAAAAAATTCCAAATTTTAAAAACTATTTTTAAAATAGCAATAGTATATTAATATTATATTAATATTAATTAAAATTAAAAATTCTGAAGTTGGGCTATCATTTTATATTATTAATTTATTAATATTTAGTGAATTAATTTCACAATTTTTTTTTTGCAATGATATAAAAAATTAATTTACTATTACTATATATATATTTATTATAATTAAATTATCTTTTTATACTTAAATAAAATTATATATGTCAGAAAAAAAATTGCTTAGCAGAATAAAAAATTCAAAGGTTATAATAAGAGTTTGCTTAGCAGAACTTAAAATAATTTGCTTATTGATCATAGTAAATTTTGAAATTTTCATCTAACCTATAATATATATATTGTTTGGGGTCCTGATGTTCTCACTTAAAATTAGTAGAATTATATAATTTTGTAGCTATAGAGTCTATACATGGTGTCGTTTACATAGTACCCTGTTTTAATCAAATGAATGAATATTTTGTAAGTAAATATATTTTTTAATCACATAATACTAATTTTTGATAATCTGCGTAATGTGGTAATTAAAATCTGTAAATATTTTTCATACTTCTAAACTTTATCACTTAAAAAAAAATTAAGAAATTTTACATTCATATATATTATTTTTACGTAGGTATAAAAATTATTTGTTTCTCATAATTGCTTAGTTTTTTTTGTATTTTTCTTTTTTTTTTTTTTTTTTGGCATTAATAACGCACAAACTTTATTTACTATAGTAGTGAGGTTACATAGTGACCAATACATCAGTAGTTAGTTATGCTCCAAGGTAAGATCACAGTTCAATCATATTGCCAATAATTAGTAATAACGAAAAAAAGGGAAAATGTAATAAAAAATTAAAATTTGGATCTATCCTAGTACTAAAAATTATAATTTACTAAAACGGTTGGTCATTATCGCAACAAAAACTCCATAAGATTCCTCAAATGGTCGTTCTCTTTAATAAATTTTCTAATACTTTGTTCATTCGTGTGATCTCAGCCATAATCATCTTTTTCAAAGTAGAAGACCTTTTCGACTTAGATTTATGTTTCTTGTCGTTGTACTCAGTTTTCAGAGAGTCTTTTCCATGTTTAGTACTGGATGAATATTGTTGTTGAGAGGCATTACCTATCTTATGGCGTACTGGGATATTATTAGCGCCCGTAGCAACCTTCTTATTAGATCGTGTCTTGGCGCTGCTGTAATTTGGGGAGGAAGCGTTAGTACTTTTTGCCATTTCACGGCTCTTATTCTTTGGAGACTTCGTCGACTTCCTGGGGTTATGAGATGGTGAGGTATAGCGGGTCCAATCAACAGTTTTGCCATTCCAAACATTTGGAGTATTTATTAATCGATATAGATCATCCCAATTTGATAAATATCCAATTATTTTCCTCTTTCTATCCGGTAATTTCACTTCTTTGAACATATTAATGTTATGGGAAATTAGGTATTCTTCATTGTCCTTGTGCACTAGCGTAGCCGAAGTCATGCTCTCTGGGGGATTCAAGACCGCAGCTTGGTACCTTTCTCTTTCTTTTCGTTCTTGCAGGGACCAGGACGCTGGAAACCATCTAACTGGGAAACTCATTAACGGCGCCATCCAATGTTTTTCATAATTCTTAAAAAATTGTGAAATCTCCAACTTGACACGGAGTATCTTGTATTTCTTCTGCCGCTTGACAGTTATAGAGATAACCTTTCTCCAAGCAGATAGCGCGTTAATAGTTGTGTAATTATCCCACTTTGCGAGGATGTCATATACTATGATATCTCGAATGAAGGCCTGAGAATTATGTGCAGGCTGATATCCAGTAATAACTGTCGACGCTTCATTTTCGACCACCTTTCTTATATTCAGCTTGCCTTGCGGTCTAGCTTTCTTTTCTGGCGGTAGAATAAGTGTTTCGTCACCCGTCTGTTCTAATCGTGTGGGGGGAGTAAACTTTTTGGCAAGAGGATCCAGAGAGGAGTGGGAACTTTTGGTAGCCTTCGTAGCTTCACGTTCCGCTTTTGCCTTCTTTCGTTGTTTCTTCTTTTGCGATTTAGACACTACAGGTTGAAGACTTGTATCATCATTATCAGTATTATTTGTGATCAGCATCGTGTTTAATGTTGATTGATTCATTTCTAGAGGAGATATTTCTATATCCATCAGGGCGTTAGAATCATTGACTATGATTAGTGCGTCTTATTTTTCCTCATGTCCTAATTTGGTAGCCTTTTCCAATATTCCCCGAGAGCGAACTATCACGCACTCCAAGGTGAGCGAGGACCAAAATAGTCTGAAGGTTAGTCAAGAGAAAAGGACAAACGTCCCAATATTTTGCTAGTTCGATATGGGTGTCTGTTGGGTATCTGAAACCTTCTGTCTGTTGGAGGGGAGCGTTCTGTTGTATATCCCAAGAATTTGCGCATGGCTACAGTTTACGCAACTTCTGTTGGTCCCTTTCCATATTCTCTAAGAGAAGTTGACGAAAGCTAACTCTGAAAGCTGTAAACAACTCTTCTTCTGCAACTTGCTGGTTTGGTTGTGACATATTTATTGGTATATTACTTGTTTCTGAAGACGTACACTCAGAAATAAAAAAAATTATTGCTGAAAAATTTGGACTGAGTGATCATCAGGAAGAGTTGACAAATTATACTGTAGTTTTTTTTGTATACTGAGGTATTTATTCTGATTTTTTTTATTAAAAATTATACTATTGAATTAATGTTAGATTTAGTGGTGGTCTACTAATGATATTAATAATACCGTAAAATTACGTAAGTTTACGAGATAGTGAATTTTTAAAATATTTTAACCATAATATTACGTGAGTTTACGAGACTGTAAATTCTCAAAATATTTTGATCGTAATAGGACCTCAAACAATATATATAGGTAACAAAAAAATTTGCTTATTTATCATATAAAATTTTTTTTTAAGTCATATAGAATTTTGCTTATCAGTTACTGGAAATGTCACAAAAAAAAAAGGCAAATTTTTTTTATTAAGGTTAGCAAAAAAAAATTTGTGGCACAGTATCCTTTTCAAATGTATAGCGCATGTATATAATTAAAGTTGGCCAAAATTAATTAAGTCTGGTTAAATTTGCTGATCAATAATTTATAATTCTGGCTAAAATTTTGCTAATTCTGGCCAACCTCGTAATTTCGGCCTAAATTAAGTTAAAATTGAAAAAATACAGATCAAATATAGCATTACATTTATATAATATAGTACTTTAATTTAAGAGCAAAAATATAAACTTATTAAGTGCCTTTACGATTTTATAAAAAAAAATTCCCATTTAATCTTTATTATTCAACTTGAATCTTTATTTAAAAATAGTCTATTTTCTTTATTAAAATAATAAAAAATTAAAGATCAGAAATTAATACCGTTACAAAAAATGCTAATTCCTTCATAAGTATTAATCATCGCATTATAAAATTTGATATATAAGTAATTTAGACCCTCCTGAACAATATTACTTAAGCAATAAAAGGCAATTTACTTTGACCAAAGTGTTGAAATTATGCTCTAAAATTTCTAAATGAGTAAGAAAATATAAACGTTAATTTCTCCATATATATTAATCATAGTATTATAAAATTTAAGATACGAATAGATCTAACCTGCCTAAACAACTCTACTTAAGCAACAAAATGTAGTTTACTTTGATCAAAGTATTGAAATTACGCTCTGAAGTCACTAAACAGATGTAAAAAAATTTAGAAATTGAAAATTAGTGCAGTTTTGTAAAATATATATTACTCTATGAATGTTTATTATATACTTAAAAAATTTATAATATAAATATATTTGACACTTCTGAACAACATAACTTAAGCCGCAGTAAGCACATATCTACCGATCTTCAGAATTAGTCAAAAAATTTAAAAAAAAAAAAAAAAATTTTTTTTTTTTTAAAAATCATGTTACTTAAGTTTCACAAACCCAAATTATATCGCATTAGACGTCATTATTACGCATAATTACAAAAAAAAAAAATTTTTTTAAAACCGTGATAATAAGTATTCTCTTCCTGTCTACTTCTCATCAACCTCCCCATCAACTTCCCCATTACTTTTCAAGTTACTAAACCAAGTGTTTTACAAACAATTTTAGTAATATTTTTTATATTAAATATAAATTTAACCATTTTTTTTATTATTTAATCCATTAATTAATAAAAAAAATGAGATTTTTCAGCAAGGATGTTAATTTAACATTTTAAGATTTGTAAAAAAGAAACTCGGTTAATTAATGAAATAAAAAGGAATTTTTTATACACTGTAAAACGCTTCTAAGAGATGGGCACATTTGAAACAAATTAAAATTTTTTTTTTCATTTCTTTTTTTCTTTTTAGTTAAGTAATAGGTGAGCTCTCAGGAGGAAAAATTATCATTATTAGTTTTTTTAATTTTGGATGCGAAGAATGTTAGCTAACGAAAACTTCCTTTCAAAAGTTCTCACCCGAAGGAGTGGCATTGAAATTATTATCAACGTCATGTGGATTTTGATATTCATATTGTTGAACCATTAGTGAAGCTCTGATCAATAGAATGTGCGTCCTTAAAATAAGAAAAAAACATTAGAAATTTTTAATAATAAATAAAAACTTCTTTCTCCATTACTTAATTATTAAATTATTAAATATTATTTTTATTCAATCATGTCAATAAAAAAATCAAAAAATTTACCGAAAAAGAGCCAAAGAAAAAAATTGTCCTATGGAAGCTAGTGAAATTTAGCTTTTTTGAATATAGACTGGAAAATGTTACCTAAAAATGAGCGAGTATAGGTAAAATTTTTTTAAGAATTTTCTACTTGGTGATTTCTTGGAACGTACTTGCATGGGCGAGTTTTGAAGTTGTTTTTAGAGTTCACTATATAATGTGACTAATCAAAATTTTCTTTAATTTAGGGCCATCTTTTTGATCTGGAAAGAGATTGGGATAAAGAATGAACGGAAATATAGATGAAGATGAGAGGGAAAGGAAGAATTAAGAACAAAAAAACCAAAGATATCCGCCAATCCTCAAAAAAAAAAAAAAAAAAAATTTTTTTTTTTAAAAATCTTGTTATTTAAGTTTCACAAACCAAAATTATATCGCACTAGGCATTACACGCATAATTACAAAAAAAAAAATTTTAAAACCGTGATAATAAATATTCTCTTCTCTTCCTGTCTACTCTACAACAATTTCTCCATCACTTTTCAAGTTACCAAACCAAAGAGTTTTGCAAACAAATTTTAGTAATATTTTTTACATTAAATATGAATATAACCACTTTTTATTATTTATCTATTAATTAATAAAAAAACAAATTTTCGGCTAGAATAAGATTGTAAAGGTAATTAATGGAATAAAAAGGGATTTTTTATATACTGTAAAACGTTTCTAAGAGATGAAGCAAATTGAATCAATTATTTTTCATTTTCCTTTTTTTAGTATACTTGATAATCGATGAGGAAAAACATATTATCATTAGGAATGCATGATGACTAATTGGTTTAATTATGTCTTCCTTTCAAAAGTTCTTCCCCTTTTTAAAAGATTGGTATCGATCTTATTATTAACAGCATGCGAATTTTAATGTTTGCGTATCATTGAAACTATGACAGAGCTCTGATCGAGAGTATTGGCATTATTAAATAGAAAAATGTTAGAAATATTCACAGATTAAAAAAAAAAACTCTCTCTCTATTATTTACCTAAAGTCCCGATCAGCAGCTCTAGTATCTACAATAAAAATTTAACTTTTTTTGAACATATACGAACTAAAACCTAAAATGTTTATCATATTAATGAATAATAATATTATTGTTTAACAAAGTCAATTAAAAAAAAATCATTTTTATCAGCAATGATTAAATTCAGTATAATGTCCCTTAATTCTTTATCATTTAATTTTACTTCATTTTCATATTCAGCATTCATGAAAAGGTTAAGAATATCCTTGGGATTTTTCGAACAACTGAGCGGACATAAATTTTTTTCTTTTGTACCTATTGGGTGAGTTTCGGAGATGTTTTTTAAAAGTTCTTTGTAGAACGTGGCTAATTAAAATTTTCTTTTAGTTTAGAATCATCTCTTAGTTTTGGAGACGAACAATAAAAAATGGGATAAAGACAAGAAAGGAATTCTATAGTTTTAATGAACTGTTATTAACAGTCCTTTTTGTTCTTTTTGTAGACTATTCTTTGGACTCTTAGACGCGCACAATTCGGGTTAGTGTTTTTTGAAAAATTAAATAAAAAAAAATAATCTAATTTAAATTTTTTTTTTGTATTTGTAGAATTCCGGCTCACATTGGATACTAGAGAATATTCAAAATGAAAACTATTTTAAAAAGAAGGTTCTAACATCTTTGTTTTTAATTTTTTTTTTTTCAAAAAAAAAAAAAATAAAGGAACACTTATTAACTATCTTATTCTTTTATAGGGACTTCGGCATTGTAAAAAAAATTTGTAAGTCCAAGAGATATCATGATGGTGGATGCCAATGATTTGTTGTGGCTACAATAAGCTTTAAAGGTAATAATTATTACCTTCAACCTGATTTTTTTTTTTTTTTGATTATAAAATTATAAAAGAAACGGTTTACTAATCGTTATTTATTTATTTTTTGTAGTTTCTTTCTTCTGGATTTTGACTGGTGTATAATATCATCCACAATAATTTAAATTTGAAGTTTTATTGTATTAGGAATGTTGTGAAAATCATTACAATTGTAATAAAGTTTTCTGTTTTCAAATTCGAGAATTTGAAGTATAGCCAATTTTCTATTTGTTCCATTACCTCCATCTCTTAAAGTCTTGCGAAAAAATTGTGTTACATGTTGATGGTTTTTATTCTCAACTGGTGCGCATGAAAAAGATTTCAATCCCCATTTTTTATGCCTTTCCATAAATTCATGAATGTGAAAAACAAGTACATGTATATAAGGAGTGACATCACTTGGTCTATATAAACCTTGAACAAAATTATCACTGTTTGGTGTTCCAGTAGAAGGTGTAAGAAAAATCTTCAACAACATTTTTGCATTTTTTTTAAATATTTTGGGATCAGTAGTTGGATCCCGTATGGCAGTGTATAGATTAAAAAAACCATTCCATAAATTTCTAATTACATTCGCGCGTGTTGGTGGTAAAACCTTATTAAGATCAAAAAATTCTAACACTTTCAATTTATCTTGACCCATAAGTGAAGTAAAACTCCAAGATCGACAATCCTTTTCCTGCCAAAAATGAAAATTAACTTTAATTCTGTTTATTTCTTTAACTATAATTTCCCTAGCAATATCATTAAAGTAACCACTTTCTTCAATTTCATGTAATAATAAGTTCCACAGTCTATCCATTACACGTAACATAATGTGAAGCTCATCTGGTATCCAATTGTCCAATGATATCATACTAAATAATGGTGTTGAATGATGACCATTATACGTATTTATATCTTCCATTTTCTTTGATATTAGCCACTCCTTTTCAATATTTGCTATATCTTTTTTCGTTATTGTACATCATGGACAAAAAAATAAGCTATTTGCCGAATTAAAACCTAAGCAAATAGTCAAAAACTTCTAATCAGAACTAAAATACATATTGACCATCTAATTAATTCCATTAATGTTTATTCCTATTTCTTTCAATTCTTGTAATTCTTCTCGAAATGACATTGTTGATATGTCTAAAGATTTATAGTTCTCCAAACCAGGATATAATACTACTGTATAGTGATAATTAGGATTATATAAATTTTCAATGTCTTCTAAAATTGCAAAAGTTATCATAACATGTTTAACTTTTTTTCCCACATTCCTACCATCTTCAGATATTCTAATATTAATAGACGGTTCTTGAATATTAAGAATACCTCTCTTTACATCGGGAAATTTTTTTAGGGGATATATATCGATGGATAGGTCACATGATATCTATTGATAATAATCGGACTCGTCGAGTAGTATCGATATGGGTAAATGATGACAAATTATCAGAATTTAACTAAAATGACAAATATTGATAGAGATGTATCTCGATGGAAAGGTCACATGAGATCTATCGATAATAATTGGACTCGTCGAGTAGTATCGATTTGTTATATCAACGATAATCATCAGTATCATTAAATAACGATAATCATCAATATTATTAAATAACGATAATTATTATAACGTTAAATTATTTCATCACTTTATTAGAAAGATATATTATTTTATTTTATACTAAATTCTATGCTAAAATCTATGTTAAAAATTTATTATCTAGCAACTCCAAGAAATGTTAGAAAACGTCCAAATAGAAACACTTCCTAAACTCAAAAGTTCAAATGATACCTTCGAAATTAATTATTCCCAGTATCCAAAACAAATTCTACAATCGAGAAAAAAGATGTAGTGAAAGTTCTGGAAAAATTAAAAAAAAGATAATAAATAGAGTTCGTTAGTAACTTTTCAGAAACAACAAAAAAAAAATTCCACTGACTCACATACCTTGATTCCAAAGTCTGGTCGTAATTTTCGTCTGGCTGACCTGCAAAAAAGTAAATAACGAAACGCTAGTTAACGCTTCTTGACTAAAAATAAAATAATAAAATAAAATTTCGAAATTTATACCTTCGAAATTTCCAATACCAAAATAGAAACCGATGAGACCCTACAAAAAGAAAGAAAAAGTAAGGGTAATGTTTCTTCAAATATGATAAAAAAACTTCTTAATAGTTCTCAAAAAGTAATTCGAAAACTTACATAGGATTTGCTATCCAAGTCGAGCCAGATTCCTATGAAATAATCTTAAAATTTTTTTTTCAAAAAGTTTTCATTTTGAAAAGTTATCCAAGATTCCGTTAATACTCAAGTCGGAACCGCAATCCTATAAATAAAAGCGTTTCGAAAACGGTTTAGGGATTCCGGTGCTTCGAAATTAGAACTGACCGCCTAAAAAAAAAAGAAAAATAATGACACATTAATTATTGTTTCATTAAAAAAGATGGATTTTTTTTAAAAACAAATCTGAGATTTACCTTAAAAAAGGTACCGATACCCGCCTCTCAAGATCTGAAGAATTAATCCTACAAAATAAAAAAAAAAACTGTTAGCTAAAGTTCGTTGAAACACTAATAAACAAATTAAGAAAAGAAACTTATGACAATATACACATCAAAAAAATAGTTTCACCTTTCTATTCTAGGAACTAATGAACAAAAAGATCCGTCTAGAAAAAAAGAAAGACAACGATCTGTTAGAAACTGTTCGTTAAAAAAAAAAGAATAAAAAAAAATAAAAAATAATAAAGACCGATTTTACGCGTCTAAAAACATTTTTATTTTTGTTTATATTTAAACGTTACCAGCTATCTATTAAAGAGAAAAATTGAATATCAGTAAACGTTTCGTTAAAATAAAGCTTAAAAGAAAAAGAGAAACCCACCGAATTCCACGCATCCTAAGATCCAAAGAACTGATTGTATAAAAAAAAGAAGAAAAAACAGAACGTAAGTTTCGTTAAAATGAACGATTAAAATAGAACATGAAAAAGAAAACCAACCGAAATTTACGCAAGTTCCCGATGGAAGAACGGTCTTCTAAAGAAAGCAAGCCGAAACAAATCATAAATCCGGAATAAATAGTGAAGGAAAAGTTTTTTGAAGGACCATACGCCATAGGATATCGTCTAAAAAAAAGAAACATAAAAAAAAAGAAAAATAAAAAATTAGTAAAGTTTTAAAACATTAAAAAGGCCCACCGAAACTCTCAGAAAACTCACCGAATCTAACACATCCTGGCCATTTAAAATCGAATTTATTTCTGAAGAGATCCAAAAACCAAACGCCTAAAAAAGAAAAAACAAAGAACTGTTAATAACAGTTCCGTCATCAAAATAAAAATTAAAAGTAAAAAATGAACCTCACCGATGAAATCCATAACTTTTAATTACATAATCTTCGTTAGGTCATCATTGTAGTAAATGTCAAATTTTTTCCCTGTATATTTTTGACACCGAAACCCCACGCGTCCAGATATTGGCTGTTCACCAATTTACACGCATCCAAACATCCCGAAGTACCGGTAATCTACAAAACGAAAAAAAAGATGAAATAATTTAGTATCGTTTCATTAAAAAGTTATTCAAAAAACCTCCCTTACTGATTTTCGTTTAAAAAAAGAAAACGAACTGATATTTCATCGAGATCTCAAGCGTTCAGGCTCGCCTAAAGAAAAAAATAAAAGAACAAACGTTAGTAAGCGTTTCGTCAAAAGGGTTATTTAAAAAATTCCCTCTCTATAATTCTCTCACTTCCGAAGGTTGAAATGAAGATCTATTTCCACAAGAGCCGCTAAAGCTAAAGGAAAGGTGTCGAACCTAAAAAAAAAGGAGATATTATCAGTAAAGATAAAAGAAAACTGAAACAAAAATAAAAACGAATACTTACTTACTTCATTTCCAGAGAGAAAGTTAAAACCTAAAAGAGGAGAAATCATATAACAACCGTTAGTAAAGTTCGTTAAACAAAAAAACAAAAAAAAATAAAATAAAATAAAAAAAAAATTAATATCTTACCGAAGTATTTAGATTCCAAGGAAATCCTGAGAGGAAAAGGGTTACCGAAATGTCACATCCAAAGAGACCGAATGAATGCCTAAAACAAAGAAAAAATAGAAAAAATAGGAAGGGAGGAAGAGGAAAGAACGAAGAGAAAGAAAAAAAAGACGAGTAAGAGAAAGAAATAGGAAAAAAGGAAAAAAGATAAAGGGAAGAAAATGAAAGAAGGGAAAAGAGGAAAAATGAAAGAAAGCAAAAGGGGAAAACGAAGAAAGGGATAGGGAAGAAAACCAAAAGGGAAAGCGAAAAAAAAGTTTAAGCTTAAAAAAAGTTAGTTAAGCTTTTTATACTGGTAAATGATCGAACTGTGGATCATTATTAATATAATATCACGTGATACACGTGATGTTCAATTAGATATAAATAGAGGACATTTCCCTGAAATAAATTTTTTTTTTTTTATAATTTTTAAATTAATTTAATACCGGTATATAAAATCATAAAATTAATTACCGGTAAAAATTTAATTATATTAGGGTACGTGTGCACGTATGTACGCATGTACAATACACAATGTGTATAACGTTTAACCTTACGAACCTGCCCCTCCTCTATATGCGGGTAGAGGCCCATTAGTGCCTATAGGAGGAAAGCCATTGCTGTTCCCTCCGCCTGTTTATAGTGACAAAAAGAGGGAGTCTTCAGTAGTAAGGCTTAATATAATTATAAAAAAAAATAAATGGTTATACAATGGTATCAATTAATAAAACTTTTTAACATTTAAAAATTTGTTATAAATCATTAAAATAATTATTGTTATTTATCTTACAGATTATTACCGATAAATATCATTAACATTAAATATCATTATTTATCTTACAGATTATTACCGATAAATATCATTAACATTAAATATCATTATTTATCTTACAGATTATTACCGATAAATATCATTAACATTAAATATCATTATTTATCTTACAGATTATTACCGATAAATATCATTAACATTAAATATCATTATTTATCTTACAGATTATTACTGATAAATATCATTAACATTAAATATCATTATTTATCTTACAGATTATTACTGATAAATATCATTAACATTAAATATCATTATTTATCTTACAGATTATTACCGATAAATATTATTAACATTAAATATCATTATTTATCTTACAGATTATTATTGATAAATATCATTAACATTAAATATCATTATTTATCTTTCAGATTATTATCAATAAATATCATTAACATTAAATATCATTTTATATCACCAGATATTTATCAATAACTATCATTAACATTAAATATCATTTTATATCACCAGATATTTATCAATAACTATCCAAATTTGATATCTATCGATTTATTTAATATGATAAAATGGGATAATTTGAGATAAAGTGATAAATATCGATATATATCTTCTAAAAAAATTTCCTGATGTTTCTTTTGTTTCTATGTTTTCATTTACATTTACTTTAAATCTATAATTATTTACAGAAAATTGAACTTTTTCTAAAATTGGTTTATCTACGGGATTGTAATGATTTTTAGATATATTTGTAAAATCAACAAGTATTTGTTTGGACATAGATTTAGCTCGTTTAGTAAGAGTAGAGTAGGAAGCCTCATTTACTGGTTTTAAAATCTGTTTTTTATGTGTTTTAATTCGATATTGATGAACAGAATCTAAATAAAGCCCAAAAAGCAGTACTCCTGAAGTCCGAGTATTAGTTCTTTGACTGATTTGCTTAAAATTTTGCAAAAGAATATTTAATAAGTTAAAATTAAATAATAAATTAACAATAAATAATCTATTTACTTTATGAAATAACGTGGCCACATCTGAAGAAGACTTATTTGAAACAACTTGGTTAGAAAAATTATCACCAAATTTTATTATATATGTAGGTTTATTATTAATATAGTTTATTGAACATTGAACTGTACAAGTATTTCGATTCCAAGTTATTTGAATTACATAGCCATGTGGAATTGAGTATGAAGAAGGTTTTTTTGTATAACATAATATATCCTTAGGGTATGTACCTGCCTTTATTATTTTGTAATAAAAAGTACGCTTATTGTCTCTCCATACTATATTTGAATCCTTGGGATAATTTGAAATTTCTTTTCCATTCATTTTTAAAGAAATAAACAGTTTAAAAAAATAATTTAGTTTTTTTTTGCGAAAAAAAATTTTTGTATCAAGTATATACACTCGTCAGCTCAATCAAAAATAAATAAACCAGTTTTTGAACAGGCCAGCTATGATATCACTTGCCAAATAAATAATGATAAACATGACTATCATGACTATTAAAAGTAAATAAATTATATTATTCTGTAAATGATCCGCATACATGTGCCATTACTTTAAATAATATAATCAACATAAATAACAGCTTAACTGTCACACATTGCAAACATAACAAATAATAACTGAGTTATTGTGTTCATATTTTTCGCAAGTAAATAAAGTATAAGATGTAACAGTTGTCATGTTGATTATGCAATAATATCACTTGAGGAACTGATCTGTATTACTGAAAGTAAGCAATACTAGTTAATATAGGTTTCATTTAAAATATTATTCAATGTGAAAGTGCCCTACAAACTAACAAGAAAAAACGTAGGGTGGGTAACTGGGTATTGCTTTGGGAATTATGAATACCTTTATGGTGTTATCACAATAGCGTCAGAATGGTATTTTTTATCATACAGTCTGGAAAAAATTTCATGTACATTTAAAAATCCAATCATTCTCAAGTTTTCCAAGACTGTTATTACAGATTCAAAAGAGGAATCAGAGCTACGCAATGTAAAACAAGTATTGGAGATTATTGTTGGTTTATTGAAAGATAGGTTGGAGAACGAGTCTTTTAAAGAACAAAAAACAATTAGAACATATACTGTATTATTGTGTATGATAAGAGTATAAGCAGAAAATAGTGTATCTATTTATCTTTTCTTACAATAAATTATTGTTATTACTAAGTAAAATAGCATATGCTAATTTTGTACCATGTTTTTTAATAGTTGTCCGTGATTTTCCTTATTGATATTTTTATGAATGATGTTTATTTAAAAGGATAAGTTAAAAAGTCTATCGATAGTTAAAATTGCGTCTCCGTGGTAATAAATTAGTTATTTCACAGATCAGCCTCAATCTCATTGATCATCACAGCAGAGCTGTGATGATTAATGATATCCACGGCTTCCTGTGAAATAATTTGCAATTTTAATATTAAACCTAAATTTCATTTATGTTAATGCCAAAATAGTAAATTAAATTCATGCATTAGGGTGTAGTGATACTCCTAACGAATTATACACATACTTACAATTCCTTTTTCTTTCTTATTTTTCTATTCTCTTTATTGAGTTTTTATTCTATTTAAAGATCTATGTATTTTTTTTATTAATTTGAAAACTAGGCAATATATACTTGTTTTGTGAAAAAATGAAAATAAATGAACCCAGCACTAAATATATTACCCATCGCATCTTTATCACATTTACGTTTCCATTCAATTACCACCTCTCCATGTTTGTATTTGCTAAATAACTTCTTTGGTTTCAATGTAGAATTAGCTTTTTGGATGGTAGCTAATGCTAAAGGATTGGTTTCAGCTTGACGTGACATATAATTATCTGTTAAGACAACAAAGGTCATCTGATTCTGATTGTAATATTTTACTCCCCAATCTGTATTCCCAAATATTTGATTTAACTTCTCCTCCTCCTCTTTCCCACGAAACCAGCATTTATAAACACCAGATTTCTTGGAATAAAAGTGTATATGATTTTCAAAAATTGCATGAAATTGGCTTTCACTACATGGTATTGAAACCATTTTCTTCCCAGCATTTTTGAAACCATTTGGTAGTCGACGATGAATAAAGTAAATTAAGTCATTTTTAAACAATTCTGTAAGACTTGCTGACACTACTGGCAATCCCTCTCGAAGGGTGTTATATTTTCGAATAATGGTATTATAACGCGTTAAGCCAGCTTTATTTTTAAAAATCTTTTGACATATATCACACTTGTACTCATTTACAATTGTGGATGGAGGCGTAGTTGGAGGTGAAAGATTTTGCATCTTGTCTAAAATTTAAAAAAAGAGTTGGCCATTATTTCGAATGAGACTTTGGTAAAACCCTTAAATTAGAGGAATTTTCCTTACTTTTACTGTGTTAAATATTATATTTCCTCTGCTAATAATATAAAGAATTCTATTAGGCACTTCAGATTAACCTTAGTAATTGACGCGAAGCAATATTTTAAACGCGATATTACATAATGATCATCAGTTTGTCACATGCTCTTGTGGCTTAGAAACAGGAACGCATAGTTTATAGCAAATTATGGAGGTAGGATTTTCTTTTTGTTTATTAATATTATTGCTTTTGAAACCTACTAATCAATTCTTTTCTTTTTCTTTTTTATGGGCGGTGGGGCCTTCTTTCCTTCTATTTTTTATCTTTGGTTTTGTTGTTTTTAATCCTTCTCACCATCACCTTTCCCTCTCATCTTCATCTATATTTCCGTTCATTCTTTATCCCCAATCTCTTTTCTAGATCAAAATGATAGCCCTAAATTAAAGAAAATTTTGATTAGCTACATTATATAGTGAACTCTAAAAACAACCCCAAAACTCACCCATGCAAGTACGTTTAAAAAATCACCAAGTGGAAAATTCTTAAAAAAATTTTACCTATACTCGCTCATTTTTAGTTAACATTCTTCAGTCTATATTCAAAAAAGCTAAATTTCACGAACTTCCATAGGACAATTTTTTCTTTGGCTCTATTTCGGTAAATTTTTGATTTTTTATTGACATGATTTAATAAAACGATATTTAATGATTAAGTAATGGAGAAAGAAGTTTTTATTTATTGTTTTTTTTCTTTTATTTTAAGGACACACATTCTATTGATCAGAGCTCCACTAATGGTTCAACAATACAAAATATCAAATCCACATGATGTTGATAATAATGTCAATGCCACTCCTTCGGGTGAGAACTTTTGAAAAGAAGTTTTCGTTGGCTAACATTCTTCGCATCCAAAATTAAAAAAACTAATAATGATAATTTTTTTCTCGTGAGAACTCACCTATTACTTAACTAAAAAGAAAAAAAGAAATGAAAAAAAAAATTTAATTTATTTCAAATGTGCCCATCTCTTAGAAGCGGTTTACAGTGTATAAAAAATTCCTTTTTATTTCATTAATTACCCGAGTTTCTTTTTTACAAATCTTAAAATGTTAAATTAACATCCTTGCTGAAAAATCTCGTTTTTTTTATTAATTAATGGATTAAATAATAAAAAAAAATGGTTAAATTTATATTTAATATAAAAAATATTACTAAAATTGTTTGTAAAACACTTGGTTTGGTAACTTGAAAAGTGATGGGGAAGTTGATGGGGAGGCTGATGGGGAGTAGACAGGAAGAGAATACTTATTATCACGGTTTTAAAAAATTTTTTTTTTGTAATTATGCGTAACAATGACGTCTAATGCGATATAATTTGGGTTTGTGAAACTTAAGTAACATGATTTTTAAAAAAAAATTTTTTTTTTTTTTTTAATTTTTTGACTAATTCCAAAGATCGGCGGATATGAATTTCATTTTGTCAATGTATCAAAATTACGCTCTAAATATGTAAAATAGATTTAGTTGTCAGTTCCATTATAAAAACGCGAGTTTTTTTTCAAATATTATACCTATATTTATAAAATTTAAGATCCAAGTATTTTGGATTTTGCTAAACAACTTTACTTAAGCAATAAAAGGTACTTTACTTTGATCAAGGTGATGAAATTTCGTTCTAAAAATTTATGTATATTTAAAAATAATGTGTTTTTTAGTTTTTCATGTTTTATACAAAAACTACCTGAATAACTGCTATTATAAGCTTAGAAAAACTTTTTCTACTCATAAAATTACATATATTTTTACTTTTAAAACTGCATATTTTTTTATTTTTCAACTTCAATCTTGAAAAAAGTGTGTTTTTAAGGAGAGTTTTTCGTACATTATAAAAAAAAATTTTATTATTCAAGATCAGAAAGTAAGAATAGAAATTGATAGAACACATGATAATCTATCAATTTCTTAATTTGTATAAGTGTAGTACATTAAAAAATTTAATGTTAACTACTAAATGAAGTAATGCGATTGATATTACGCAAGATAATTTTAATATAAAAATGATCTGCATGTGACATTTCTGGTGACTGTTATTATAAAGCAAAATATAAAAAAAGTCATAATTATAGATACGTAATAGGGAGTTAAAATTGTTAAAGTTATATATAGATTTTGCGTAGCAAAGGGTGATTTTCATACTACATATATATTATATAAGAAAAAATTTTAATTTTCCTTTTCGCCAATTTTTTGGGCTATAATATTGCAGAAAGTATTTTACGCAAAAACACATTTTTTATTGGAAAAGTTTTTATTTTTAGTTTGTCAATATGAGCCAACAACCATCCCATTCACAGACGCGTTCAGTTATTTTTAAACTGGCTTCAGCTCACAATACTTCTTCCCCAGCAAATATTGTCGTGGATAGTAGACCTCAACAAACATCTCTCATGGTAATAAGATCACCAGTTATTGACAATCTGCAGCCTGCAATACTTCGCAAAGATAGCAACAAAGGCAAGACAGTCTTCTTTGGTTCGCTCAGTACATCAAAGGCACCCTCTACTATCTCTTCGTCATCATCTTTAACGTCTACTTCACCTTCTGTAAACAATAAACATGCTACCGTCCAATCAAATGTGGACATGCAAATAGACTCTCCAAGCTCTGGTACTACCCCATCATCTGATAATGTTGCTCTATCAACCACCAAAATAAACACTCACAAGGGTACAGAAATGGAAATTTGGGAGATGATCCTCACCATTCTGATATCACCAGATTGCATATCACTAAACCAGATTTACACACTGCAAATCTTACTATTTTAGGAAATGAAAACTTATAAAAATCTCAGGCCGCATTAGAATAAGTCAAGAACACCATTCTAACCATGGGCAGTATCCAACCAAAGAAAGCCTGTGTCTCCCCAGTCTTTGAAAAAACAGAATCAGCTTCTGACTCTGCAGTTGGATTAGAGGTACAAGAGGGGACTCCTAACACCTAACACGCAGATAAAGTTAAATTTAGAACAGTCATAGACGTGAAACTCACAATCGTTATGATACACCAGCAAGCTCTCACCAACTTGTTGAACACTGAATTCGAAGTTAACAGCAAACGTATTACTTTTAAAAAAATTGTAAGTACTTATGAACAAGACCGCTTGGACAACGCACAATCACGTGACCATACCATCCAAGTCCATGGAGCACCACTAAGTTATAAAGTGAATTTTGTCAAAAAATTTTTTGAATGCTACGGCGATATTGAGCATTGTTACGCTCGATGCCCAAATCGTAATTCACTAAACAGACAAATCATCTATATTACGTTCTTAACTGTAGAAGCTATAGAAAATTTCACCTCCCTTAGACAAATTTGGGCATTTAATGAATTCCTTTATGTTACTCCTTTGACCCTTGACAACGCACAACGTACAGAATTTTCAAATTCTGTAAAAAACTTAATAGCCTTCCAGACAATGTCAATGCTAGAGACTTCCAAAATTTTATCAAAGAAAACAACATTATCAATTTTTGCATTCCCCATAATACTAAAACAGATATCTCACAAAGATACGCCTATGTTTATTTTGCAACACAAACTGATATGGATATAGCTACCTTGGAAAAGAAAATTCTTACGATCAACGACCAAGACTTGGAGTGGTCAGATCTGAGCAAACCTTCATGTTACCAGTATGGATACGCAGGACACTATTTAAGAAATTGCGAATACCGTCCAAACAAGAAACCCTTGAATCGCAAAGCATACTTGAAACAAGCTAGGGAATTTAGAAATGCACGATTCAACAGAAATGGCCCCTGTTATAATCAACGAATGGGTAATAAATTTAACAACCAGCATCTGAAATCTACCTCCTACGCTGATGCTGTGAAGCGCAATACTGATCAAGACTATAGCACGCATTATCATGCACATGCAAATTTTAAACCATGGAACCGTTTTATTCAAAACCAAATTTGATACAATAACGAGTCATGGGATGATTCAGACTATTGGGCAAACAGTTATGACGATCCTGATAGTTGGGATGATGATGACTCACAAGACCTTGGGTGTATTTACAAATTCAATTAGATTGGATTGGATTTGCCGATCTTATCTGGATTGGATTGGATTAACATGTAATCCAATCCGTATTCATAAATAGGTGGATTGGATTATAGATTTTTGTATTACACTAGTGATTTAAATAAAAAAAATGGTTTAACGCTATTTAGATTAAACCAAAAGACTGAATATAAGTGTTCAAAGGCGTACTATAATGCTTTCAATTATATATTTAATTTTTTTGGATCAAACTGATTCATCTTTTGAAGAAACATCTGATGATAATATTGATCTATCAATTTATCATGAATGTTTAAATGTTATTGAAAGAAATAATAATTCATTAAGAATAGTTTGTAGGCAAACAAGAAGGGCGCGTAGTGCTTATTGGTTTAATAACATATGTAATAGGTGGGAAAATGTAGAATTCAGGTGCCATTTCAGAATAACAAAAACTACATTTGAATGGCTATGTACTGAATTAGCACCTTTATTATTACAAAGAAACAATTCAAGAGGTGCCCCAAGAACTCCAATTAAGCATAAAGTTTCATTAACTTTGTGGTTTTTAGCTACTGGTCAAAGTTATCGAATACTTGGACAATTATTTGCATTAGGAGAATCAACTATATGTTATATTATTAGATCAGTTTTATATGCAATTAAATGTCATTTTCTTTCTTCAAAAATTCAGTAAAAAAATTATCATTTTTAGGTTTCCTAATGATCATGCTGAATTCAGTAAAATTGCAAAAAGATTTAAAAGAAAAGCAGGTATTCCATATGCAGTGGGTGCAATTGATGGGAGCCACATTCCAATTAAAGCACCTAAGCAATATTCTATGGATTATTACAATAGAAAAGGATTCTATTCAATTGTTTTACAAGCAGTTATTGATTCTTATGGAAAATTTATTGACATTTTTGTGGGATATCCTGGCTTTACCTATGATAGTAGAGTATTTCATAACTCTCCATTATATCATATGCTTAATTCCTCCTCTTCATCAGTTATTCCTACTAATGCATACATTTTAGGCAATGCTGGTTATCCTTGTTATAATTGGATACTTACACCATATCGTGATAATGGAAGGTTGACACAAATACAAACATATTATAATATCAAACATTCTCAAACCCGTGTAGGTGTAGAACAAGCATTTGGAAAACTCAAATCAAGATTTAGATGTTTAATTAATCCTTTAACAACATCGTTAGCAACAGCCATTCTTATTGTAACAGCAACTTGCATTTTACATAATATTTGTGAAGAAAGGCAAGAGGATATGTTAGATGATAGCGAATACCTTGATGATCAAAATCATTTTCAAACTTTATTAGGTAATGATAACACTCGTGGAGTAGCTAATTCAGCCAATTCTGTTAGAGATAATTTAGCAAATTATTTGTGAAATAAAAAAATTCAAAGAGACAATAGAAGAAATAGATATAATTTTACTAACGATGGGGAAGAAGGTGATAGTGAAAATTCAGAATAAATAACAGTCAGTGGTCATGTCAGGAATTGGCATGGGGAGTCTATTTTAGTATATGATTGGCATACGTTTTTTATTGGTTTTGATAAAACGGTTTATAAGCCAAAAAAAAAATTCTATATAATAACCTTTGTTTAAATTTTACAAAAAATCTTTTATTTTTTTAATTTATTGTTTACAAATTTTTATTGGAATTGGATAAATATTGAGCAACTTTTACTATACCCGACTCATTTGGCAAATGAAAAATTGCTAAACTTTGACTATAATTCAACGTACAAAAATGTTGTCTAACTGTGGTTTGTAACACTAAGAAAATTGATGGATTGAGATAAGAAAAAAAGATTCATGTCTTTACTTAAATAAAAAAAAGTTTTTAATAACTTGCATCTAACCAAGAGAAAAATATACAACTTATAATGTCAGAACAAGAATACGAAATATGTTCTCCCCCCACTTTCTCTGTTTTTGTCAGATAATGATGAAATGAGCTTTGATGAGTTTGAACAAGAGATAATTTCTTTAGAAAACTTTAATGAAACGCTCAATAATTTTAATAATGATATTTATTTAAAAGACTTTGAGGTAGGAAATAATTATGAAGCATTTGAAAGACAAGATGAAATTATAAATTATGCGGAAAATGTAGAATTTATACCCATGTGTTGTAATTGATTTTGTTGAAGGAAAAATTCAGCGATGTGGAGAAAAAACAAAATTAAGACAATTACGAAATTTATTTGGTACATGGCAAATCGATAGAGAAGCAATTAAAGAAGTAGATGGCATATTGCCGAGACTAGGAGTGTGCGATTCTCACTTCTAATTTGATAACAAATACTTGCACAAATCACAGAATAAACAATTGAAAGACTTTAATCAAAGTATCATTCAATGGCGTCATTGTATTTCATGTAATAAATACATTACTTATTTTTCTTGAGGTGTGGGATGTACAATACATTCTTGGAAATTGAACAATAAAAATATCT
Source organism: Rhizophagus clarus (assembly GCA_015698045.1). NCBI lineage: Eukaryota > Fungi > Glomeromycota > Glomeromycetes > Glomerales > Glomeraceae > Rhizophagus > Rhizophagus clarus. The sequence continues at coordinate 242,579 of BLAL01000049.1, read as the reverse complement.
AAGTGTCTTGTATTGGACAGTATTCATGTGAAGCATTACGAGCACTTCCACCTGTATGTAAATGGGCCTTTGATGACATTAAACAGCAACAATGTATCTGCTATTTATGTTATGAAAATTTAGGAGGTCATATTCATCATCACCCTGGCAAAGGGAAAAAGGCAAAGACATGTACTACGGAAGAGTTGCATGCTGATAATATAACGAAAGGACTTGAATATTTGGAAAATTGGCTAATTAATTTTACACAAACAGAAAATTATAAAGTTAAAAAAAGATTCTAACAAAAACGTTTGAAATCCTTCTTACTTTTTGTGAAATAACTCCTAATTGTGATACTACTTCTGCTACTAATATAACAACTAATGAAGAAAAAATTTCTCTTAACAAACCTCCTAATTTATTAATGATAAAAATCCTTTTTATAGAAATTTCTAGAAAAAAGGAAAAAGAAAATGTAAATGATTATAAGAAACTTGGACGTGAATTTGGACAAAATTTATGGAATTCAAGATCAGAAATTAACCTAAATAAGAATTCTCTGGAATGTCCACAAACCGTTCAAGAATATTATAATGCTTTTCCAGATTTTTTGAATAACTTTTTTTTTGGAATGATTAGTGAATTGTATCAAAAAAAGACAATTGTGTGTAATTGGCAATGAAAAACCCGCCAAAAATTGGAAAAGAAAATAATTCTGGAGTAGATAACAAAAATAATTACACCTATTACGTCTATGCTTTTAAATATAGCTTTTTCTTATTTGAAGATTTGGCTACCACAAATTCTAGCGAGTCTTAGTCGTATGCCATGGTTACTGGGTTCTTTTTGGCAATTACTAAATATTTGTCACATAACGTCTCATACAGACTATCACGAGAGAAAATTAGCAAGAGATAGAATGGAGAAATCAAATCCTTCGAAGTGTTTAATCAAAGACAAAGATAATATTTGGAAGTTAGCGATAATTGATAATATTAATTTCAAAAAAAAAGTGTTTTAAATTTGGAAATATATATGAGGTTACCCGTGACAGTGCACACGTGACTCTTAGAATGGCCTTTCAAGTTCAACTGCCATTTGAAATGAACAATAGTCCAGAACCATTTGTGGAATTAACAGATGAGACTCCACTATTCGGCACCAATGAAAATATTAACGATATCCTGATGGTATTTCAACAAACCATTAATGAACTATTAGATTTTGAGATGATTAATGATGAACTAATTTACAAAAAAGATTTCAATGCGGACACTGTTAAATGCGCCATTCTTTCTAAATTAAATCCCGGATGTCTTGGTCCATCACCTGATGTTATAATCTTGGAACCAGGAGCCAATCCGAACTCAGATGAAGAAATATTACAAGTTGCCAAAATGTATAAAGATGATTTTTCCATGGAAGACCATTCCTTTTTGGACATTGTTGCAGATGAAGCTATTTATCGCCGATTGATCAGATGTTGGGATAAATGGCCAAAAATAAGACCAATACTTGGCCAATGGCACACGTCCAGAGATTTTTGTTTAGTATTAATTGTCTTATTTTCTAGCTATGGGTTATTGAGTTTTGCATCGCATTTGGGTGTCCAGTTTTTAGATAAATTTGAAATGGCTGTCGATTACCGCTCAACAGCAAGAGTACTTGATCTAATATGGGTAGCAGTAGGGGTAGCCATTAGTATCTATATTAATAATAAAGGAATGACAACTTTGGAGATAATAGAAGGTAATAATAATGAGAATATTTGTCTTAAGGTATAAAAACAATAAACAATAAAAAATATGCTTTAAACTAATTACATGTAATAAATACAAATATTTATTAAATATTATTAATAAACTATCCAAGATTTGGTATACATACTTTAAATGGACTAGAATCTGGAAGGCTCACCAGATGGCAATGCGCATTGGAAACTTTGACCTACAGCGAGATGCCTTATCTGCAGCTAGTCCACTTTTCGCTAGCACTGCAAAGTTTAACTATACGACAGCAATTGCTCATTTTCTCTCTACTATAGTGGCATATTCCAAGTTTGAAGAAAAATTACGTTATTGTTGTTCTTTCAAGATCCCTAACAAGAATTTCAAAAATGCTCACCCTACTTGTTTTGGTTTTGACGAAGCGTTAAAGACATTTGGCGTCAAGTTCATTAAACAACATGTTAATGAAAATGTCATAGATGAAAAAACCCTCAAAGATCAAATTAAGGATATCCAAGATGAAAGGGAGAGAATTGACCTTTTGATGAGCAAATATCTTGGAGATCATTCCATTTCAAGTAGTGAATGAGCAATTAAATCACACAAAGAATCTCTATGGGAACTTATGCATAAAGAAGGTCTTGATTGTTTAATTGCATGCTATCCAGATGGACTAGAATGAATTAAAAAGGTATATCTTCAAGAAGTTTTGCAAACAGAGTGAAAAAATACACAAGGCAGAAGAACAGCCAGAGTTGTTGGAACAAAAATAAAGGATTATAATCAAAAAAAATCAAGAGAAAAGAAGACAAGAGCTGAAAACAAAAATTTGGCAAATCCTACTGAACCTACACAAATTGTGATAGCTGAAAGCTCTAATAAAAGACAATTTGACTTGAATGATCCATGTTCTCCTGAAACAACTAAACCACGATTGAAAAAAAGGAAAACAACAGGCAGTAGACACCACACTACTAAGGATGAAATGGATATATTTATTGTATTAAAAGTATACAAAGATAAACTTCCAGATGATGCTATTGCTAACGTCCATAAGCATTTATCGAATGTTTGGACTATAAAAAAAGTGCGAGAATGGTGGTATAATCATAAAGATAAATAAAAAAGATAAATTTTCTTTAATGGCAAGAATATTTGCCTTTTTTTGTATAAATTTGTTGTTGATTAATAATTACAGATATTACTATTCTAACAACTTTTTATCGAATAAGTATTTTGATTGTGTTTGTAAAAATACATATATTTGTGTGTTTAAAATGGATCAAAAGAAAAATATAAACTAGCATCTTGGGGTTAAAGTCAAAAAAGCAAGAGAAAGTTGGTTATATGTAAGGTTTTTACATAAGTGTTGTATTATAAAGAAAAATATATGAATAGATAGCCAGAAACCTCTACATTAAAAAGTTCTTAAGGTTCTTTGGCACTTTATTTCAAGCAATATCAAGTTGCATTAGACCGTTCATTCATGATTTTTAATATTACACAAAATTTTAATTAGTGATCGTCAAGTGATCTGACATGACCACTGACTGATAATCAATTTCACTTTATAAGTTTTGAATATTATTCTTTATTATGATGATGTAATATATTAAAATGTAAAGATCTTTGAACATTGGATAATTTTTGATCACAATTAGATTCTAAAATTCATGAAAATGCAGAGGGGAAGGACTTCTAATTTGTAAAGTATTATTATTAATTTGCATAGTATTAATTTGTGTAGTATTATTAGTATGCATAGCGTTAATTTGTGAAGGTCCTGAAGAGTTATTTTGCATTAAATCATCAATTGAAGTAGATTGATAAAAGGGAACTACAATATAATAAATTGAATAATTAGTAAATAAAAACGTGAATTTTATAATGATAAATAATCAAATTTACATACCGTGATTGGCCTGAGGTAATGCTATATTGTTTAAAGAATGCAAAGCAGTAATTAGTAAACTAAATTCCCTTTGTCTTTGCTCTTCCCTTTGCTTTCTTTCTATTTCTCTTCTTTTACGCTCTTCCCTTTTGTATTCTTGATCTTCCATTCTTTGATACATTAGATCCTCTAGCAAATTCTTAACCCATCAAATTTCAGATTTGGGAGCTTTTTGTGGTTTTTCTTCATGAATAGAATCAGATTCATTTTTTCATTTGTTCCACCCAGTAATTTCATCAAATGGGACTTTTTCTTCATCATTATTAAGGTCATCAGCGTTCAAACTACTGTTTAATACCTTTGGGGTTATGCTTGGACGATTTCCATCAAGTATTTCTTCTACTTCTTCTTTAAACCGAACTTCAATCGGTTCATTACCACTTTGTTTATTATGATCTATATCATCCTAAAGTAATTTTAGTAAAAATTTTAAACTAAAAATTTTTGCACACTGTTTGGCAGAATATTTGCAGTCATCATTAAGAAATATTGCAGACGCGTCCTGCCAAAGTTTCGCTTTCATGTTACCACCACCACTACGTTTTGTACTTAAATTATTCACTTCTTCTTTCCGTTCTATCAAAAATGAAGGTAACAATTTTACAGCATCATCATTCCAATTACAAGCCTTTTTTTTATTATTTTTGTCTGTTTTACATTTTTAAAAATAAAACATGATAAAAAAATTTTCTTTAAAAAAAAATTTTTTATTAAAAATGCGAAGTGAAAGAGGTATTAAGGGGTGATGGGTGGTAGTGGATGGTGGTGTACGGTGTATGGTGATTTCAATCATGGGGTATACCCTGGATTAGAAATTTAATATTAAAATCCAATCCAATCTAATCTGTTGGATCGACTCAATCCAACCCAATTGAATTTGTGAATACACCCCTTATTTATTCTATGAGAACGCCTTCAAAACCTAATTTTATGAATGCCTCTTGCCACTTAGGTGGCACTTCCAAAGGTGGTTCAATGTACATGAATGAAAGTGAACAAACACATTTCTTGATGCAAAGTAACGAGGATGCAATCAAATATATCAAAAATGATCTTGTTATGCTTAAAGATATCCTTACAAAACTAACTAACAAACAAATAATTATTCAACAAAAACAAGCAGAACAAATGTCAGTTTCACAAACCTGGGTCAACATTTCCACACAAGGACATAACAAACCAGCAGTTCAGACACACAATAACAAACATCAAAACACTGGCATCTTAAAACGCACACTCGAAACAAGTGATTCTGATTCCACAAATAATTTCAACAACGATAAATTACTATTAGAACAGATCAACCAGCAAAGTAAAGCACTTTCAAATGTAGCCAACTTACTCTTCAAACTTGAATACAAAATAGACAACTTGATAGCTAGTACACCTTCTGACTTGAACAACAGTGACATCTTAAGGGGGGACGCCTCAGTTGATAATGGTATCCAAGATAATCATCATTAATGATGAACAATCAAAATAATAACTTTTCACTAACCCCCTACTATTCATCCAGAATACTAACAATACTAATACTTTACTTAATCAATCGACAGGTACACAAAAAAAGAAAAAGAAAAAAAAATCTAATTCAGACATCAATACTGTGAATACGTCTTCACCCACTATTAATACACCTTCTTATTATTTTAATATAGGCACCATTAATATAACAGGTTTAACTGATATCAAAATGCAACAACTTATAGAATACATGGAAACATGGGATATTGATATCCTAGGAGTAACAGAAACATCGTTGAATGTCAAACAATCAAAATTTTTAATTGGAACGAAATATCCAAAATATGATTTCTTCAGCACAGGTCATATGAGAGGAACAGGTTCTATTTTAATAATTAAAAAGACCCTTGCCTATTATATTTCTTGTGTAGAAAAATTTTAACATCGTGTGATTAGTGCTAACTTCATTTTCAGAAAACATATGAAACTAACTGTAATCTTAGCTTATAATTTCACTTTCACAAAACAAAACAAACAAACGATACTTTAACAAACAGATTATGGATATCTTACATCAAGCTAAAAAGAATCGTTCAAAGATCATCTTAATGGGAGACTTAAATCTAAATTACAGAAAATTCGAACAGTACATAAACAGAGGCAAATCGATTCTGAAAAACTACAAACTGCTTCAAAACCTCTGAAATAGCAATATATTTGACATTCACAAAGAACTCCTCAATATCAACGACCAGAAATACAAAAGATCCACTTGTACTTTCGACAATGGCCATTCAAAATCTTGTATAGACTACATTTGGACATCAGTGGATATATACAATGAAGCAATATCAGCAGACATTAATATTATTTCAGATCATCACTTATTACTAGTAAAGTTTATGTGAGGGAGTATTATGCCACATCATATCACAATCCCAAGAATAGCTCCGCTATTAAGAACCTTTTACGAATATGAAAAACTTATAGACACAGCAAAAGACAACTTGAATCAACTCCTTACCTAGAAATTAGATCTCATCAATTCACAGTCTCCTCCAACTTCATTGAATGATGAATGGTCGAATATAAAATCCTCAATTCTTAATGTTAAAAACATTCGATTCCCATCAAAAAAAATCAAGCTTATTGTGCACAAAGATCCAAATCCTCTAAAAAACTCAGAGTTATATTCTGTTCTATGATACTTTATCACATTAAGAAGAAAACTCAAAAAGTTATCAGGTTTACAACATCTCAAGAATCATTGAAAACGTGTAGCTAGTCACATCATCCGTATATTATCTAAATGGGAAATTGATAATATTTACTACTTAGGCTATTTTCGTTTTAACAAAAGATTAAAGGAGTAGTACATAAGAGAAACTAATGAACTCCACAACCTTTTTTATACTCGTTTGCAGATCCAACTAAGTCGAGAGAAAGAATAACATATTCAACATATGATTGAACAATGACAACAAGACTTATTACATAATCAGACCCACATGATCGATAGTTTAACAGAGAGAGAGATAAAGAAAATCCATATAGATCGTCTATTAACTAGAAATGATGACAACGAAGAAGTTCTTATAACAGACCTGGATAAGATTAAAGCACTAACTCTTCAACATTTCCAAAATTGTGCAGGTTCAAAAAATGACATCAAAACTATCCCCAAAGAATGGATTACTGAATATGAACCAATGGATCAAATAGATCACCATATATATGATTCTACTTTGAAACCTATCGATGTGGAGGAACTACATCAAGTTGTTTATGATTTCCCAAAAAAGAAAGCATGTAGCCCCACTACTCTTTACTACAAAGATTTCCAAATATTATTCCCAGCAATCAAAGATCAACTATTATCACTATTTAACAAGATTTTAACCACACAACAGATCCCTAAAGACTGGCTTTTGGCAAATATCTACCCTATCCCAAAACCTAAACTATGGTGATACGATCTCAATAACACTTGACCGATCACCTTACTAGAAACCTTGCGAAAGATTTTTATGAGAATCATTACAAAAAGACTGTCAGATGTCATTCTTAAATACAAGGTCTTACAAGGTTTCCAATTTGCCAGTTTACCTAAATGATCTACCTTCATACCTTTACGAATCATGAATGAAATTTTAAATTACGCAAAAGAACGACAATAATATCTGTAGTTTTTTTTATCATTAGACATGAGTAAAGTATACGACCTCATAAATACCAACATGCTGAAACACGCCATAGAATGAATTAGTATACCAAATGAATTAATTGTATTAATTCTAAATCTTTTTAAAGACAGATACAACAGAGTATTTACTCCTGGAAGTTTAACAGATGCTTTTAAAATGATCACTGGCATCGATCAAGGTGAAATAATATCACCCTTGTTGTGGATAATCTACTATAATCCACTCCTGGCACTATTAAAAAAGAAAGACTTAGGATTTTTGATGACTGGTAGAAGATTTATTAACATTTACGCAGGACGGAATACCGTCAAACATCTCACATTCCTGGGATGTGCTTATATGGATGATACAGGTTTCATCACCAACAACCAAAAAAACTTGGAGCGAATTCTTATTATTGCTGATTCATTTTATCAACTAAATGACATCAAGATCAATAAAGAGAAATCAGAATTGCTAATTAAAACAAACCTGAAGAAACTGCAATCATACAATGCAAGTGACAACACAATCACCATTAAATTTGGAGCAGATCTCATCAATATTACTCCACTTACGAATAACAATACTATCTGTTTCCTTGGAGTATGGATAAATGCTAACAACACGAACTGACACATTTATAGAACTATTAAAGATAAATTGGCATCTTTTACCAACCTCCTTCTTAAGAAAAAAAGAATTACAAATAAAATGATGATCTATATTTTTAATCATTTAATAATTCCTTTAATAGAATACCGTTCCCAACTTACAATAATACCGGAATATGACTTCAATAAGATGATGGCTCCATTCTGTGCCCTCTTCAAACATAGATTAATTTGTGATCTGCCTAAGAACTGCAAAAAGGTACTATATAAATTTGGTGCAAAAAACTTAAAATGTTATCTCGTATTATTTCGTGATCTAGTGATCGGATTTTGATGAACTTTCAGCTAATTTGTAGAACTTGATGCTCTCTTCAAAATAAAAAAGGATCATCAAATTTAGACTAATGGGTCGTGATACAATCACAAAAAACTATTTTTTTCAGAGCGGATCAGATTCCAAATTGGAAATCTGATCCGCTCTGAAAAACATAGCTTTTGGTCATTATCTCACGATTTACCAGTCAGATTTTGAATTTTTTTTATTTTGAAGAGGATATTGACATCTACAAAATAACCTAAGGCTCATCGAAATCCAATTACTGGCTCACGAGATAATATAAGATAACGTTTTAAGTTTTTTGCACTGAATTTATATAGTAACTTTTTGCAGTTCTTAGATGGATCACAAATTAATGATGATGTCAATAACCCTGAATGTAATTGTGAAAACAAACCTACTGTATACCTCAACAATTTTACTAGCAACTAACGACAAGCAGAAATAACCAATTTCATTGTCCAAATTAACGCAGATGGCTTTTTGAAAGACTTAATGGACCTACGTTTCATGAAATTACAAGAAGATTTACTCTTGCCAAATCATCCAATCATCAGTATTGCTCCCAATATGAAGAACCTACCTATAATCAAAAGAGGAAAATTCAAACACTCCTTTCTAATTCAGAATATCCTACTCATGAAGATTAACAATTTTGACTTTTATCAGGATAAAAATAGTCTACAAAAATTCAAAATTCTAGGAGGTCCAACAATTATTCAAGAACTACTAACCAATGATCAATATCATCATTATTTCCCATTTTTCAAAAAACATAATTTAATATTTATAGATCAACTAACAAGCTTATGTAAAAATTTCTTACTTTTGATCTTTGAACTAAAAGAAAAAAGATACACAAGCTATATTAAAGTGACGCCTGCCACCAAAAAACTATATGATAATTTCACAAAAATATTATGCAATAACCAAAAAACCCTTGAATTAAAGGACAACATCAAAAATCTAATCGCATATAAAGATATTACACACAACCTTAAAGGCTCAATTACCATACACCCATTCAACAGTGCAACAGATAAAGGGAAAATAGCCATATTCGACATAGAAGACGTGCTTGAAATGGAAGAAATAGTCTTCAGAAAAATCTTCAAAATAGATTTGAAACTACTGTTGGCAGACCATCTGAAACAAATTACTGACGATTATGAAAAAGGGATTGTATTCAAAACATGTCCCAGATGTTATAGAGGTCATAAAGGTTTAAAGGGCCTTGACATGCAGGAAGGTAAACATAAATGTATAATCTCAGAGCAACCACTAATGCACTCCATATATCAGCAACAAAACAACCACTCAGACATTTAGGAAATATGGCCTACATTCAGCCAGAGATTAGTGGTCACTTTATCAAAGAAAAATGGCATACTCACAGAGATATCACAGAGAAAACGTTATCAACTTTCAAAAATGATTGGATTACTACTACACCCAAGATGTAACTCGTCACTCAAATGCACTGTTATCTTTCAATGGACCGTACCAACTACCCAGCGATATGCGAATTACACTGAATTTATAAGATTCTAAATACGTTTAACAACATGCATTTTAACATTTATATAGATTGATCCGTCATCAACAACCATTCAGAATATATACAAGCATTATTTGGAATTCGTATTTATTCTAACAATGATATATTTCTTGCACAATACATATCTACATTCGATTCTTGGATCACTTCTACAAAAGCGGAAACCTTAGCTTTTCTTGTTACATTATTAATTTTACCAGAAAATGCGAATGCGATGATATACCTGGACAGTGAAACAGTATACAATAACTATTATAATTTAATCAACACAACAAACATTATATCAATTAGAGACCTCTTCAAAACTCAACATAATCCTTCATTGTGGATAATCATTAAAGATCTTTTGCGACACTATAAGCATAACTTAACATTAGTCAAGATCAAAGCACACACAATAAACTCCAGACATAACGAAGTAGATGCATATATCAAAAACTCACACAATAATATTAATGATATCTTTCCAACTAACCTTAGCTTTTCTCATTTAGATACCTCCAACTTCATTCCAACCTGGAATAATTATATCATCGAAACAAATTTAAGACGATTCATCAGATTAACAACAAGAATATATTCTTTAGAAAAATTCTTTAACCTTAATCGTAACAGCAAATATCATATGTTAGACCTACAATGGGACATTACCTTTGAATATATCAATAGTCAAACAGAAGACGAAACATATTTCACAACAAATCATTTTTTGCACAAAGTCAAATGGCAAAAGATACAAAGACTCATTGAAGAACTTCCAACCATCGAACACCTTAAAAAATCTTTGTACGATGTATACAGAAATATCCTATGTGTACATTGCAAAAAGAAGAAAGAAACATTCCAATATGTGTGGACTTGCAAATACAACAAAAAGTTTATGAAAACAATAATCAAAGAAGCCATAAATCTCATATCAGAATCACAAAACATAACCTGGAAAGTGACTCGAATACACTTACAACATTTCTAAATTCACAACCAGATTTCCAGTTATTGTCAAATCAAGATCAATCAACATTTTCTTTTATTGAATTAATTAAAGGCATTATTAATGTATACTAACCTTTACAATTTCATTAATACTAACCTTAATGGGAACTAAAAACTAGCAAAACAGATTTCAATAGAATTACTTTAGGACATTTTCCAAAATTCAAAGAAACTCATATGGACACTTAGATGCGAAAAACTTAAAGACATTGAAAAAAAATTGAAAATAACCAAAAAAATGATAAGAATGAGAGATAGCAAGAACCTAGAAGAAAAATGTGTATATCTACAATCCGCTTCACAATCCTTGACAGAAATATACGAAAATATGGAAGGAGTCACAGAACACATAAAATTTGGTGCACAAATCCTGGATTTTACAATGTGTGTAGGCCAGGTAGGTAAGATGTTTATAGGATCATTATTTTTGATATAATCCCAAATTGTTCGATTTGGGAGTTTAGTCCTTTTTTGTTCTTTTTATCTTGGTCAAAATAGTAGTATTCTTCGAGGAGGATAGTATTATTTTTTATTATAAGATTTGTATTTGTCATAGTTTTTACTATATAGAATCTATCTGTAATATTGCTACATTGTAATTTTCGGATTTTGTAAATAAAGTTTTATCTTTGCAGACCAAAAAAAAAAATATAAACTATACTGTTGCATATTTTATAGGAAGAACACTTTTTATTATTTGTTTTTACTCGTATTTCTCTCTTTTTTTGCAATACCAACTAGTAATCAACCTTTGACCAGCATGGCTATACCAAGAGTAAAATTAAAAGTAATTAGTACCACATCTCCTATGTGACTTTGATCAGCCCAACAAACCACCAAAATACCGATCAACATTTCAATACCCCTAACCTCCTAAAATTAAAACAGAAAAAGAGACTACATAATTAAACATTGGGGCTTTTGGTTTGGTTTACATGGAATGATCTGCAGTCTAATACCAAGGGAGGATCTAAAAAAATTGAAAAGAGCTCAAGAAACCAAAAGCCCAAGCTTTTTTTCAGCGATCTTCTGCTAAAAAAATGGTCAAGCAATCTGCAAGTAAGAAATGTAGTCAATCCCCATCAATATAATTAATCACTTATTTCTGTCATTATTTTTAATAAATTTAATTGCAGGAAATGATAATCATTTTAGAACCACTTGAAAGAGCCACCAAAAATCCTTTAGGCTTTAAATATTTAACCATTGCTGATATACGATTCTATTTTAATAAAATTTAGAATCATCTAAAATACTGTATGGAAAGTGATCAATATATATTAGCCAATTTAATAAATTAAAGATCGATGAATACTGGATGATTCTTGATGGTGCAACTATGATTGCTACAATCTTGAATTTGCAGAATAAAATTACCCTCTTTGAATTAAGTGAACCAACAACAAAAGCGATTAATATCTTAAAAGAAAAATATTCTCTTTATTATAGTAAAGTTCTACAATCACAAACTTCTATTCCTAATGAAAATAATAATACATCAGAAAGAGAATATTTCTATCAACTAAAGAAATAGCATTTAGGAGAAGCTACTGAAGCAGCAGAGCTAAAATCTCACCTTCAAATAATCCTGATTTTGCAAAAATAGAATGATACTTGGCATTGCCTTGTAATGAGAATGTAGAAGTATTACTCTGGTGACAAGCTCACTCTGCCAAATTTCCAGTACTCTTGTTAATGGCAAAAGATTATCTGTGATAAAATTCACAAGCGTTACATGTGATTAGGGTAAGTTTATTACTAGTAGTTGGCAATATCAATTTGTTTGAAATAATCCAAATAATTTATTGGTTTAATTTAATTTTTGTATGTATTATTTCAAAATTAGCATTCTCTATTACCAGAAACACAATTACGAAAACTCAAAAGGGACTGCAATCAGAAACTGCAAGGGCATCATTATGTGCTAAAAGTTGGATAAATAATAACATTGGAGAAAATAATGTAGCTTAGCCTTTTAATTAGAATTTAGTTTACCGATCAACAGTTTTAACTTTAATAAATAATAAATGTTATCAATCTTCATTATGTAAAAATTTATATATTTTATTCCATTAAATTGTTTAACAATATGAAAAAAGCTTTAAATTCTTTTAAAGAAACATGTCCTTGTTATTAATAAGCCATAATCTTCAGTTTTATACAACAAAATTTATAAATAATTTAATCCAGGACTAGGTCCTAGAACCAGGTTCAGGACCAAACTTAATAAGACTCTTGTCCTAGGACTTCCTCTCTTAGGACCTGATCCACAGATCCATTCAATAGGACTTTTAGGTCCCAGGACCAAGATTAGACCAGAACTGACCTAATTATCTCTAACTATATTATCTATGTTACTGCTTTTGAAAGAATACAGCCAACTAATCACCATGAGTTAATAGTAACATAATCACAAAAAACTTAAAAATTTGACCAATAACTACCCATATTGAAATACCCATCCATCCAAACCTTATACCTACTTAATGTACTATTTAGATTATTAATCTTACTATTAACTTTATTCCCCTTAAATTTTAATTTTTTCTTACGAAAATTTATATCACATGATTATTCTAATTTAAATTCATGAATATTATGCATTTCCAAATCAGATGTTTAAACTCTAGAACTAATGTATCAATGACTTCTTTCGTAATTTTGTATTTACTTTGTTCAGGGATTTTTAAATTTTTTAACATGTCACTAAAACTTTTAGGTATAATATCTTTAACTAGAGGTTAGATCTGTGGATGACCTATCCGGATATGCATCTGGATATGCAGATATCCAGATAGCAATTTATATTCACAGATAATTTTCACAGATTTTACAGATATTTACAAATATTTATGGATATATTTAAAAATTTTATATGGTTCAGCATAATTTCAGTGTTCCATCTTTTACTTTTTTAATTTCAATCACCAATAAATTTATATATGTGTAAAATATTTTATCAATATTTTATTAATGTTTTATTTATTGTAATAAAATCCTTTACACTAAAACAAAAACCAAAATTAGGTTTTCTTTATTATTGATATACATATTGATATACTTTAAGATGCTGCACTGTTCATCCAAGAATTTTGTGTTCTAAAAGTAAAAAAAAAGAAATGTTAACACATTTCTTTAAAGCAATTAAGTAAAATTCCTATGCATACTATACAGTAAATAACGCATCATTTAAAAATTAATTGCCGATCTGCATGTGATCGATAGAACAAATATAGTAAATTTTGGTGTTATATTTAATAATAAAAAAAACTTGTCCAGAAATCTCTTTTTCTCTATAATAAACTTGTTGCAACTGGCAGTATTGTGCCAGAGCTTCATTATGGATCATATTTACGTGATTGGTGGATTTTTTCTAAAGAAACAACTCAATATTATCCTATTCCTTTACGTTTAGGACTTGAAGTTATGATTCAACTTAATAATAATTCATTTATTATTCGCATAGTTTGTAACGTTCATAGTTCCTTACAGCCGTGTTATATATGTGAAGAAAGAGGACAAAGCAGTGGCATTAATACAAGTGCTTCTGCAGCTATTACTTCTGTTTATCAATCTATCTTTGGCGGTAAAATGAAATATGCAGGACTTTCATATTTAGGTTTAGACCAGCCTGAACTGAAACAGCTCAAAAATTATTAGAAGGAATCACATTTCGTCCTTTTATTGTTGAATTAGAAAATATAACAGTTTTTGTTAGTTGTCTCGATAAAATTACAATATCAAATACAAATAAAATTGGTCATAATTATGCAGCATCATTATTTCATAAATACAGAAGAATACAGTCAGTTTTTTACCAGCATATTGATAAAGACTTTTTTGTAATACAATTTATCAAAACAGTCAAATTGTTGCTGAATACAAAGATATGTTACCCAATGCTATTTGGAATAAAACTGGGGTTTGACATCTATCTTAGGTGATACCTTATTGTTATAAATCATTTCATGACTTTAGATAAAATAGATCATCAAGCATGTCAAGAACTTTATTCAAGCCAATTACCCAATCAATATATGCTTACAGATTGGAATAATGAGATAATAACAGAACATTTATACGAGTTGTATTTAAAAAGAAATATCAGAAGATCAGTTGAATGGCGTCAAATATTTCAAAATTGAATACAACAAAAAAGTAATGTTATTGAACTATATATTTACTTCAGTAAAGTATATGATTCGGATTATGTATTTCAAGAAAGAGAATTACATGCATGGCGTATAATGCTTTATGCTACAGGATGCACAAATATTACTCCATATAATAAAGACGTTTCTTATGTAAGTATAAATATATATTTGGCATTTTTATATTGACCACATGGTTAATACTATGTATATTTATAGAACGAATTTTGGACAAATGCACCTGATCCTGAAAAAGATTGTGAAACAATTGCTAAATTATATGCAGAAGGACTTTTGAGTGTAACTTCACCAGCTGGTGCATTATAGGATTGTTTTCATAGTAGTTATAATGCAAATTCTAAAGGAATAGATGGAAAAACATGTATATTATCAATAATTGCAGAAAAATTTACATATAAAGAGATAATTGAGCAATTAGAGGTAATGTAAAATGCAAAATTCTAATAAAATTATTAAAAATATGCATATGATAACTTGCTTCTCATTATTTATTATTTAGATTTCACCTAATTCAGTTAGCATAGTACGAAAACATTCTAGAATTAATGGACCTGGATGTCCTGCGTTAGAGAAACCAATTATTGTTCGTTCAAAAATGTCTGAAGTTAAAGAGAAAGAATTTTAACTGTTTTTTGTAGATAAAACAAATGTAAATATGAGTTCCTATAAAATAGATGTAAAAACGCTCTTTGGGAAAAATTTTCTGCCACTTATCCTAATGGAATGAAATGCACTTCTTTTATGTTCCGCTTACAAAATAGCCGCTACAAGTATAGAGAAGATTTAGGAGGGTTGTGTATAACATGCAATGATTATGGATATCAACCTTTTAGAGAATTATTTGTAAATGAGGATGGTATGGCAGATCATGTAGATTGTATTAATCATTGTTTATTATTTGCATTTAGAGAATGCATGCATCAACATTTTTCAAGATGTCAAGAGTGTGACAAGATTTTCTCTCTATTTAAGGATCTTACTGATCGTCTTGATGCTATCCATCATCCTAAACTCTTAGAATATCAAGAACAATTGATATGTTATTTAGCACATCAAACTCGTAAAGCATATCTAAATGTTCAATTTAATTCTATCTTACGTGAATTAGATAGTTATGGCGCTATTATAGTAGTTAACTATAAATGCGAATCTTACCTGCAACAGCTCAAGAAACAAAAAGTGAATTTTTTGGTAAGCGCGGGTGGACTCTTTACACCACTCTGGTATTTCAAAAAAATAAAAATAATTATGAAGAATTAGATGTCCAAGCTTACGATCATTGGAGTGCCAATACTAAGTAAGACGCTTGGTTCACAGCATCATGTTTTGAATCAGTGTTCACAACAATGGATCCTAAGCCACTTTGGGTTAAGATTATTTCAGATAATGGAGAACATTATCACAATTCTGAATTAATGACAATTATTAGTCACTGGTATGACTGGTACAATATAGAAGTTTGTGGATGGGTTTTCTTGAACCAGGAGAGGCAAAAATGACTGTTGATTCCCATCATGCAATGGTGAGTAAATATTTGTTTTTTTTTTTACTTTTTCTAATTTTAAGTTGAATAATTATAGATCGCACATGCTATCAAAAGGTACATTAGGATTGGATGTGATCTTACTGAAGAGGAAAATATTGAAACAGCATTTTAAGATCTAAGCGGAACAATGGTATCACATATAAAACCAAACCAAAATATAGAGACATCAGTAGATCAAGAAAATTTGGGGTGAGTGTATTTTTATTAAAATAATAGATTTATAGAATATTACAATAGATTTATAAAATAATAGATTATAGAACAATAGATTTAGAATGAAAAATAGATTTAGAGCGAAAAATTTATTTAGAATGAAAAAGATTTAAAATGAAAAATAATTTTAAAACGAAAAATGATTGTAGAATGATACACGCCTGTACTTGTTACCATACTTGTGATCAATGGTATAATTTATTTCAAATTTTTTTTTGGTAAAAAAAAAAATTGGTTTATTGGTAATCATCAATAAAAAAAAATATAACATACAATAAAAAACAAGACGTTAAACATAAACCTTTAAAAAAAACTAAATACTAGTGAAAACTAAATCTAAAAAATATAGTTGATAAATGTAAAAATAAAAAATATAGAAATCCTAAAAAAAAAGAACATAAAAAAAAAAATTCAATATACTTATTCTTGACTATAATAGGAATAACCAAAAATCAAAAAATACCAAATCCGAAACTATACCCGGCATCTCAAAATGGTTTGAGTGGAATTGGCCTGTAACAAGTCAATTTGCTGGATATATTCATGCACGCTCTCTTCCCCATATTGGAAAATGGATTGATTTCTCTCCTGCACAAATCGCTAACCTTTGTGGTAAAATCTGACCATCTCCAACTGTTTCAGACCCAACTAATTCAAATGCCCCTTGGATAATGCCAATTCCTAAAAAAAATAGGTTATATAAACTCATTATTTTATTGCTACCAATCTTAAAATCACGGTAAACTAAATAATTATCTATAACTATTTATAAGATTCAGATAAAAGGATCAATGAAAATAATGAAAATAACAAAATAGAAAACAAAACCACAACAGAAAACAATAAATCAGGTAAATATACTAAAATAGTTATAATATACTGATACAAATATCTAATATACTAATATTATATATATTGCGCAAAACTATAGCTGATAGGGTAAACATCATTATGAATATATTTGTTTTACTCCAGATATGCCAAAATACTAAATAACTAACCGATTTCATAGTCTTGATCAAGAGCTTCCTCTCAGCAAAGGGTGGGTCTTGAAAGAAAACCTAAAACTTGGTAATAAAGGTGGAGAAAAACGTATATCAAAAAAAGTTGTTCAGTATTTATAAGGATTTTTCTTAGCCAGAAATTTGAGAGCAGCAGATCGTTATTCACCAGAAGATATGCATACCTGTTTAAAAGAATTGGCTGAAGAATAAGAACTCACCTTGGAAGAAATACCAACAGTGAAAACTATAAAAGGGTGGATAGGGAGGTATAGCGCTAATTTCAAGAAGAAAGCATCAGAAAAAGCACTGGTAGGAAGTATGAAAAATAGTCAAAACACATCAGCTTCTGAAGGTAGCATTAGTCAAAGATGGCCTAATAAATGCCAAAAAAGGGCTAAAAACCTTTTATTAGATTCTTTGTCAAAATAGAAATTAGCAGCCTATACTAATAAACTGTTATGAAATCTTCTTTTCCCTATATAAAACTTCCTAAGTTGCGATATAACTAGGGAAATGGAAACCGTTGAGAGTCCGGAGCAAAATATTTATTTTAATGCGTTACATTTAGCGTATTGCAATTTTATTTTTATTTTTGTTTACTAATGTAGCACAAAATTTAAGTGACGTAACGTGTGCGGACAAATGGATATCGCCACGTGACCTTAATTAATCATCACCTTTCATAAACATATATAGTCCTTCACTTCACTCCGGACAATAACTTTTTTTTTAGCGATTTTGCATTTTAAAGATCTTGGACGCACAATTATTATTACAAATTACACAATTGTATAACAAATAATTATTGTTTTATTGTAATACAATTTGACGATCAACATTATTATATATGAAAATTGCGCCACATTTTATTATATAAATTCTATCGATCACATGCAAATTGGCAATTAATTTTTAATCACATATATTGATGTTAAAATTAAAGCCAATCAAAATAAAATTTAAAATATAGATTATTTAATATGTAAACTACCAGAATATGCTAAAATTTAATATGGTTAATTTTTTATGTACATTACATTTTATCAAAAAATAGGATGCATTACTTTTGTGGTTTTTATATGTTTTAATAAATTTAGTATTTTACAAAAAATTATTTATATGTTTTATTATAAATTAAATAATAGATAAATATTAAATGTTCCAAATTATTAAAAAAAATATTATTTTAATAGTTTATTAATTAATTTTATTTAAATAGTATATTTAGTAATTATTGTATTAATATACATAAAATTATAAGATTAATACTAATATAATTATAAAATATAAAAAAATATATATATATATTTTATAATAAAATTATTATAATTTTTTAATAAGCAAATTTTTTAAAAAAAATTTCACAATGATCAGATTCATAGATCAGAATTAAAGATTAATAATAATTATTATTTTATATATAAAAAAATGTTTTACTAAATAACTCTACACCCAGTGATTACAGAAAGATAAAATATAGCTAGTCAGATTCATCTCATCCAACGGTAGTTGTTTCATGATTCTAAGTGTGATGTAGCATGAGTTACATTACTGTACTGCATCATATATAATATAGTTTACTGTGCCTCATAGACGTTTTGATATCTATCTCCTCATCCAGTAATTATGGAAAGCTGAATTATAGCTCATTAGAATCGTCTCAATAAGATGATTTTAATGGTAGTTGTATCATATTTTTTGGCTTGATAAATAAGGAGATAGAGTTAAAACGTTTATGTAGCACAGTAGACTATATTATATATGATGCAATACAGTAATGCTTCATATGTAACTCATGTTACATTGCAACTAGAATTGTGAAACAACTACCATTAGAATCGTCTTGATGAGATGAATCTGACTAGCTATATTTTATCTTTCTGTAATTACTGAATGTGGAGTTATTTAGTAAAACATTTTTTTATATATAAAATAATAAACATTATTAATCTTTAACAATTAATTATTTTTAATCTATGAATCTGATCATTGTGAAATTTTTTTTAAAAAATTTGCTTGTTAAAATTTTTTTTTTAATTAAAGGCCATGCTTAGCATGTTTATTAAGGGACAGATCGTCACTCAATGAGAGAAAATGATCAGCAACATATAATTAATTTTACGGGCTTTGTATTAATAAAAAAACCGTTTTTCAGAATGTCGTGTTCTTTATTATAAATTTTTTTCTATAGGCAAAAAAACAGTATAAAATAGTTCTCCTGGCCGAGGGGAATATTTACAAAGCTTATATTATGTTATATATACATGGAAACTATATTATTTTAATAAACTACCACTTTTTATATAATATACAAAGAAAAGATTAAAACCTACCAAAAAAACAAAAAACATTAGTAAAATCCTACTAACATCCCTGATTATAAAAAATCTATCTACATACTGGAGTTCTAAGGTACTCAAGACTGAAAATCTACAAAAAAAACAAAAATATTAGTAACAAAAAGGTTTACTAATAACCTTAAAAAAATGTCTATAGATTGCTCACATATGCATTTTTCTTAAGAAAATCCAGAAATTCAAATGCATGAAAATGAAAACTACAAAAAAAACAAAAAAAATATTAATATTAATATTAATCCTCACTAGAAAAAGTACTTTCACATACCTTTCTAAGAGAAATCCAGAACTCCAAAGCACTTAAGTCTGAAAAAATGAATCCTACAAAACAATAACGGGAATATTAAGGGTAGAGTGTATCTACGCCACAACATATATATGATTTTAGACTAAAAAATGTAGATCATCACGTGATCCAAAATGAGCAAAATTTATGATTTCTCGCAAACTACCATATGAATTTTGTTAAATACACATTTAAAAAGAGTATAAACATACGCTTCATTTATTTATTAAAGTGTTTAACTATTTGCTATTAGTCTTTTTGAATGTATTTAGACTTTTAAAATCAAATTTGACTAATAATAAAAAAATAAAATGGTATTAATAAAAAATTTTATTTGAATAAGTAAATGCACAATGATTTTTTGACATAAATATTCTTTTTTATTATACTATTAACTTGTAAGGTTTCATAAGTTTAAAGTTAATTTGAAAATATGTTCTCTAGGTGATTCGCAACTTACCATAAAAGATTCGCAACTTAATGATGACTTCATAGTGTAATATTTCGTTATAAGCCTTATTTGTATTATACTTTACTAAAGTTTATTTGAAAGACAGAAACTCTAGCTTTCTAAAGAATACTTTTAAACAGTTTTTCATAAAATATTGAGCGAGTTTTCCTTGTAGCGAAGTAAAAAAAAAAATGATTTTTTTTTTTAGCCATATGATCAGCCATGTCGATCCCTCTACCCTTAATAAAATCATATTAAGATTCCTAAACATATGTGTAATAAATGGGAAGATAAATATATTTCTTTTTATTAAGAAACAAGAAAATAAATAATAAATAAAAACTAAATAAAGTTCATAAACTAAATAAAATTAAATAAGAAGTAAAATACAAGTCAAAATATTTCACTTAATGTACAAACCTATTAAATTTATGACTGGAATGCCGTGTTCTTCCATAGTAAACTCAAAGAGGTTGAGCTTTAATGACGTGAAATTTCACAGGTGGCTTAGTGAGGATCGTCATTATCCATCAATCTATTTAACATCTTAATTGAATATCATGTGGGGAGACAGCAACATAATAAAAATCACGCACTAGCCATTTTTGGCAATAATTTGTGTAAACTGGCATTATTAAATTTCTCCCGTTAAGTGCCAATTTCTCCCTTAAAAGAAAAAAAAACAAACTAAGACAAGAAAATAAATATCGTTAATTTAATAGCTAAACTAAATTTACCTACCCCCACTATTAGTTTAGATAAACCTATTAAAATAAGCCCACCCGTTCAAGACTAGCAAGGGCAGATGTGGCTCATAAGTCATAACTTTCAACTAATAGCCAGTATTACAATATATCAATGTAGGAGAATACACATACAAAGAATTTCATTCTCCCCATGATCTTCACAAGGCACGCTATTATGAGAAGCCACCACCCTAAGACAAGTGGTACACAGGCACTATGCTAAGGCCAAATCTAGAATATAGAGATCCCCTTTCCTTGCCAATAAAAAACAAAGGATCTCAGTTACATATAACCTGCTATATTCTATTTTCAATCCTTAACCAGCACGAATACACCAAGAGTAAAATAAATGTAATTAGTAAAACACCTCTTACGTGATTTTGACCAGCCCAACTAGGAATTAATATGTGTTAGCAAAATTTAAAACAAATCATCCAACTACAGTCCCCCCCTTATTTGGATCAACAAACAAAACCCTAAAAAAGAAAGTTATACCAAATCACTAAAATACTAATCAACATCCCAATACCCATAACCCCCAAAACTAAAACAGAAAAAGAAGTTAAAGGCTAAAATATTGATAAGTAAGAAATAAAAACTAAAGGAAAGTCATTAATACTTCCAGAAACTCAAAAGGAAAACTGGGAAAAAAGGTAAAACATCATAGCCACTACTTCTACATTCCCTTAAATGATCCAAAAGCAAGCGCTACTCCTGACCATAAATAAAATCTTCAACTAATGACTTCACTTTGTCTATCTCAATACTTCTAAAATAAATAATATAGATAAGAAACTCCTCTTCTAGGGTATATAAGACCAGGTAGTCCAGACACTAACCTTATAAAAGTCTTCAAAAATATGAAAGGAACCCAAAGTTTGCAGTCATAAACTATTTTCTTGGTAAAGTTCATACCAAGCAGTAGTTCTGCCAAAACTTGATATTTTTAAACTGAACAAGAAAACATTACTTGAAAAGAGCCCAAGAAACTAAAAGCCCAAGCTTTTCTTCAGCGACCTTTTGCTGGAAAAATGACTAAGCAATCTGCAAGTGAGAAATGTCCTTGTTAAAAAATTATAATAATTTTATTATAAAATATACATATTTTTTTTATATTTTATAATTATATTAGTATTAATCTTATAATTTTATATATATTAATACAATAATTACTAAATATACTATTTAAATAAAATTAATTAATAAACTATTAAAATAATATTTTTTTTAATAATTTAGAACATTTAATATTTATCTATTATTTAATTTATAATAAAACATATAATTAATTTTTTGTAAAATACTAAATTTATTAAAAAATATAAAAACCACAAAAGTAATGCATCCCATTTTTTGATGAAATATAATGTACATAAAAAATTAACCAATTGATTTACATTAAATTTTAGTATATTCTGGTAGTTTACATATTAAATAATCTACATTTTAAATTTATTTTGATTGGCTTTAATTTTAACATTAATACATGTGATTAAAAATTAATTTTTAAATGATACGTTATTTTTGTAAATCACTGTATATCTTCAAGTCCAGGTTTGTCAAAGACTCCAGCATCCTAAAAGTAAAAGATAATTGCTTCTTAAATAAAATATCAAAATTGAAAAATTGAAATAAACTGATTCTATGAAAAGAAAATTACAAGCTAGTGTTCTGCATGAGCCAACTCAACTTGAAAAAAAGAAAATCTAACTCAAGCCAAAGTGAGTTGAGCAGAGCTAAGCTAAGAAAATTCTCAAACTAGTGAATTTTCTTTAAAAATAAAAGCTAATCTATGCCTACAAAAAAGAAAAGAATATTAGTTAATGTTCTTATATTAAAAAAGAATCTTTAATATTCTCCATCCCTCACATTACTTTAAAGTGCTATGTGTCAATTGACTGTCAATTGCAAAAAAGCCCATTTCTACAAAAAAAAAGAAAAGAATATTAGTTAATGTTCAGAACTATTACTGTTATATTCATAACACAACTTACTATCCCACAAATTTTAGAAGTTATATCAAAAGGAGAAAAATAATAAAAATAAAAAAATTTAACAGTTTAAAAAACTGTTTTGATGAAAAAAAATTTTTACTTAAAATAAAATAAATAAAATATTATCAATCAGTGAAAATGTCACAAAAATTTAAGGAAGATTTTTTGTATTATGATATCACAATATAAATTATTGGTATAGTATAGCCTTATGACCTATAGTATATATGTAAACTTAAAGTTAGTCAAAGTTGGTACAAATGGTTAAAATCAACGATTTTTAAATTTTAATTCTGGCCAAAATTTTCTTAATTCTGGCCGAATTCGTAATGCCAGCCCAAATTACGTTATAATTAAAATTTTTAGATTATATGTAACACTGAATTGTTACAATGTAACATCATTTTAACAAATAAGGACGCATGTTCATCTAGTTCTCAAAAACACTTTTATAAACTTTAAAAATTAAAAATTTTACTTTATTCAGTTGTATTTTGCCAATGAAAGTTGTTAATTATATAGTTATTTTAATATATAACAAACTAATAAAGTATTAAGAAAATCAATATTGGACAAAGATCAGTTTTCCAACTCTTTCTGACGATCACTCAGCCCAAATTTTCTGTGATAAAAAATACAATTTTATTTTTTATTTTGCTGAGTAGTCATAGGATACAACATGAAAAAAAACACAAGAACATGTATAGTAAACAAGAAAGTCTTAGAAGAGTCTATTACTTTGGCCATAGAAGACGTTTTATGACAAACTCCCAGAAATTTTTTCAAGGATAATGCAGAATACATCTAATGAAAAATATCTTAAGAAATATATTCTGGATAGTCTCAACGACCATCAAGACTGGGCGTCTATTCAAAAACTACACGACACATATAAAGGGGCCACCCAAAAGGCTTATTCTCTAGAAATGTTTGGCTTATTTCTAGCACTGAGTTGCTGGATGTCAAAATTTTCCTAGGCGTATATACTGGAGAATCAAGACGAAGCAGCAGACTCAGATGATAGTTTTGCCGAGGAGGTACCCCCAATTACCGAATCTAATAGTTTTACGACCACTAATAAATCCAAATTAGTTGTCACACCAAAAGCCACCGAGGAGGAAATGGATATTTCTTTCACGGAGGAGGACCAATCAGCAACCGGTTTGCTCATCACAAATGATGATCAACCTAAAACAGATAGTTCCACGAAAAAAGATAAGAAGAAAAGGAAAAAAAAGAAATCCCGCAAGAACCAATCACAAGAAACCAATTAGGTGACCCAACCAATCCTATCTTCTTCATCATTGATCCCACCTGTTTTAGAGAAATCATCACCACTACCGTCTAGTACACAAGAGAAAGGCAAATTTTCTCTAGGAAGGAAAGACAAATAACTAGATATATATGGTGAGGATGAAGCTAACTACATTGTCACAGGATTTCAACCTTCGCCAACGTCGAAGGCTGTTTGTGATATCCTTGTATATGACATACCCGCAAAATGGAACAACTTCGACATCCTGCAACACTTAGCGTCATGGGGACATGTCATTTCTATACAAGTCAAGCGGCAGAAGAAATATAAGACCGTATGTTATAAATTTGAAATGACTGAGCTCTTTATGGAATATGACATAGATAAGAGTTGGATGGCTCCTTTAAATGCACTACTAGAGCGTTGATTTTCAGCGTTATGGTCGCTCAAAGAATGGAAGGAAAGAGAGCGATACCAAGTGGTGATCGATAATCCACCTGACAATATGAACATGACTATGCTGGCCCTCAAAGAAAATATTAGCTCCCTACTTCAACGTGATATACGCATGTTTAAAGAGATTAAATTTTCAGATAGAACTAGGAAAATCATAGGTTATCTATCAAATTGGGACAGCATGAAAGAATGCATTGATCAACCTATAATATGGAATGGTGCTGCGCTGAAATGGTCTCGCCACCTAGGTCCCTCTAACAACAAGGCTACTTACAAACGTACTAAAGAGATCAAATCAAGTAAGCAGTCAAACACTAACACTTCACAGAACCTATCCTGTAAGACTGAGGTCATCAGGACAGGCTTGAATCGTATTCCAATTGGAAATCGTAAAGATTCCAAGCAAGCAAAAAAAAACTAAAAAGGAAGTACCCCGATCTCGCAAAGCACTTTGGACTCAACTAAGAAGACTACTCTGAAGAAAACCCAGATTTCCAAGAAGAAGCTAGCGGCAGATATAGCAACAATCATAGAAACTCTTAACTAGGGAATTGAGTCGACCAATTCAAAATCGATCATGGTCGATCAAGTCAAGTGACCCGATTAATGATTTTGTGTATCGAGTACTCAAAAAATTAAAATCGATCAACATATAATCGAATAAATTTGCAACACGTAAAATTGATTATATAATACTCGAATAAAATAAATCGATTAAAATATTAATCATGCTTTAATGATAAAATTGGTTAAATAAACGTGATAAACCCTTAAAATAGCAACTTCGCTAATTTTTCTTTGTAACAAGTAAGAAAGTTTCTTTCTTTCACACTCTCTACTTATAGTATTAATAAACTCTTTTAACGTAAATAATGCCTCCAAAACGTGCAAATAGTTTCACTGAATCTTTACACGCATCAAAACGTTTGGCAAGTGATATTACAGATGAACAAGAACCACAAATTATCCCAAAATCTGCAAATAAAACCAGTTGGGTGTGGGATTACTTTGTAGAGAAAACAGACAGGCATGTGTATTGTCAATATATAGAAAAAGATGGTGCTATATAAAACACAAACTTCAAGCATGAGTTATCATTTGGGTGATAAACATAAAGTGTTTAATAAAAAAAAGGAGCAGGTAAATAAAATTGTTAAATTGAATTAATTTTAATAAATAATTAATAAATTTTCTTTTGTTTTATTGAAATAAGCAACTTAAAATAGATGATCAAATTAAAAAATTCACTCCACATAAAGAACCCAAACAGCAATATTTACGTAATGATCTTACAGATTGGCTGGTTACTGATGGGCGACCATTTGCTACAATTGTAGGAGAAGGTTTTAAACAGTTTATAAAAAGAGTGAATCCTGCCTTTATTGTACCATGTTACAGAACACTAAAAGCTGATATTGGAGCTGGTTATCAAGAAGCACTTTTGTAAATGAAGCAATTGATTAACGAAACTTGTACTTATGCAGCTATTACAACTGATTTATGGACTGCCCGTAATAATCAAGGCTATATTGGTATTACCAGTCATTGGTTAACTCCTAATATGGAATTATATGATATCCTTATTTGTATTGATCTTATTAAATATCCTCATACAGCTGAAAATATTCGTTTAGCATTAGTAAAAAAAATTCAGGAACTTCATTTAAATGATAAAGTAAAACATGCAGTTACAGATAATGGGGCAAATGTAGTAAAAGCGATTAGAGAGTGGGATGGTGTAGATAGGATTACATGTACTTCTCATACGCTTCAGTTATGTGTAATGAAAGGATTGCGTAAAATTAAGTCATATGCATGTAGATTTTGAAAACTTAATCAATTTTTCAATTCACCTAAACAAGCTGAACGTCTAGAATGAGCACAAATTGAAATTGCAAATTTAAATAAAGAAATTACAAGACAAACTTTAACATCATCTGATAGGGAATTACAAGATTCCAATGAACCAATTAATATTCCAGGTGGTTCTCTGCAAATCCTTCGTACTATTGCTGATTGTAAAACAAGGTGGGGATCTACTTTAGCATCTTGGAAAAGATTATTAGAATTAAAAGTAGCAATAAAAAGGACGCTAGTAACTTTAAGACTAGATTCAAACAGTAGCGCAATAAAAGATTGGAAAAAATTAAGAAAAAGATATTTAAAAGATTGTGAATGGAAATTATTAGAAGAATTGTGCAAATTATTTCAACCAATTGAGCGTGCAATCACATTTTTGGGTGGTGAAAATATTGCACAATATCCTTAATATATTCAACTTTAGAATCTATTAGATTTTACTATACACCTTTAATTGAAGATGATGATGAAAATGAAGAAGGTATTGAAGGTAATGGCGATGAAAATTTTTAATTGTTTGAAAATTTTTTTTATTTTTTTATTTCAACTTCTAATTTTTAATAATTGTTAATGTAACTATAGATGATGATGATGAATTAGAAGATGATGATGAAGAAAGTGATAATGAGGATGAGGGGGAAAGTGAGTCAGATGAAGAGGAAGAAGATGAACAGCGTATACGGCTAAATGTTACTACAAGACAACAATCTCAACATCAACAACTTCAACAACAATCTCAACAACAACAATCTCAACATCAACAACATCAACAACAACCTCAACGTCAACATCATCAACAACAGCTAAATACTGCATCTATAATTAATAAAGTTCAAAAGGAAATTTATGGTGCTTTATTTGATTATTGGAATAATCCTCCTATGGCTATGCTTTTGGCAACTATTCTTGATCCCCGATGCAAAAGAACACATGGTTGGCCTAATGAATTGCGAGAAAGAGTAAAGGTTGAACTGAAAGTTCAGTATGATGAGATTAAGCCTCAAAATAATACACAATCCGAAGAAAATTTTTCTAATAATAATTCATCAATTGACCGTTTTCACGCATATATTTTTGGCCCTCAAGTTATAAAAGAAAATGAAGACACTGAATTTGACAATTATTTTAGGACTCCTCAAGCTTCTTACGATACCAATCCTTTTCAATGGTGGCAAAATAATAAAGATTCATTCCCATGTTATATGAATTAGCTCGTAAATATTTATGTTTACCAGCCACGTCAGTTCCAAGTGAAAGACTATTCAGTGATGCTGGAAATCAAATTTGTGAAGAAAGGAAGCGGTTAAAAGCATCTACAGTTACTGAATTACTATTTCTTAAGAGAAATAGCGAATATTTTAATGTATTTAAGTAGTTTGTTTGACATGTACTGTATGTCAATTTAATAATAATTTTGAAACTATGTAAAATTGATGGTTCCTTATAAATAAATAATGCGAAAGTATAAAACTGCATAAATACTATTATATTTATTTTTTATTTATTTTAATTTACTAATAAAATACTAATTATTTATGACATTTAATCGATTAATTGTTTGATTAATTGTTCGAGTTTATTAGATCAAGTATACCTGATCGAACTTTAATCGATTACAGCTTATTAGTCAATTTTGGTTGATCTTGCCTAAAAAATTTTAACCAATTAATCGAACAATGATTTTGGGTGTCGACTCAATTCCCTACTCTTAACGCGCTTGTTAGGCAGTAGTCTAGGGTAGTAATACTTTAGGTCTAAGAGTATAATTTTTTTTTTAGTTCTTTTTAGTTTTTAGAATATTTTCTTTTTTGTACTCTATAACCCCTTAGGATGTCTAGATTAGCTAGCATCACTTTGTGCCCTAGTTTGGAGGCGATATATGATTGGACGGTGGGTCTCGACCCTAGTAGTATTCTTTTATGTATTAAGCGGTAGATTATTTCTACTCACCTTTTTCTTTAATAAAGATTACGTTATCAACACCTTTAAAGTTAAAAAAAAAAAAAAAAAAAGTATTAAGAAACCTTTTTCTTTTATAAATAGGTTTAATAATTTTCTGCACCTGCAATGCATCACACTCTTTTTTGTCACCTGTGTTATGCCCCTTCTCTTTTCATTTTTTTATATGTATTCTAAAGACAGAATTTTTTCAGTTGTAAAAAGTCCATTTTTCACGCCCCCTAGTTAAATGTCACATGTTTAATTTTGCCTGACATTACCGTAATTTTGCCCAGAATGTTCAGAGTGTGATGTATTGCAGGTGCAGAAAAAATAAAATTCTTTATAAATATCTTTTATTTTAACGTTACTTTAGATATAAAAAAAATATTTTACTTATTCATATTATTATTATTTGTATTTATGGCTTAACAAAGTAAATAGACCTAATAGCTAATAAGAAATTTTCTATAAATAAATAATTTTTGTTTTATTTTCATATTAAATAAACTAAAATTTAAAATTTTTAAAGTTTTTTTTTTTTAATGTTATAAAAATTTACATGATTATTATAATACCAAAATTTAAATATTAAAGATCTAATATTAATAAACAAAAAAATATTATATTAATTAATTTTTTGATTAAAAATCATTTATAATGTCCAAATAGATCTAATAGTATTATTTTAATAAAAAAAAAATTTTTTATTAGCATTCTAATCAAATAATTTTAATAAAATTTATAGATAACAAAAAATCTGGTTTAATAATCACTATTCTAAGCTTAATAAGAGTTGTTCATTTCACCAAGTTATACCTAGAATGAAATAATTACTAATTAAAAAAAGCTTTTGTCAAAAGTTTTATTGGAATTAAAAAAAAATTTTTTTATTATAAAAATTAGTTTTTTGTGATTTACACAAATAAATCACTTTTTTTAATTTAATAAACCTTTTTCTTTTCATAAAATTACATATATTTTTGTTGTCCAAATTGTATTTTACACCTACCTTTAAGTTGCATTTTTAAGAAAACTTTATTTTTAAGATAAACTTTTTTGTATGTGCAAAAAAAAAATATTACAAAAGAGAAAATGGTGATAAAAATTTATAATACACATGACAAACTATTACTTTACTTAATTTGTATAAGCATTGTATTAAAAATTTCTTTTTTAGCTACATGGTGAAATATTCAACTATAGTTACACAAAATTATTTTAATTAATGATCGATATGAGAAATAGTATTTCTATTGACTGTTATAGTAACAGTTTAAAAACCATTTTTTTAACTTTTGGCTGCTCTAAAAAAAGGATTATTTGATCTGATCTAAGTCATATAAAAATCAGATTAGTAATGAATGCTAAAGTTATATGCAGTTTTAGCAGTTTAGAATTTTTATAAAATTTATTATTTTTTTTAAATGGTTATTTGGCATTAGAGCTTTGAACAATTCAGTTCAGTTCCATTTCAGTTCCAGCTGAATCCGATCATAAAATTTTACCAAAAGTATTATTCAGTTTAAAATATTTACTGAAATATGTTTTCAGATAGAACTTTAACTGAAAATATTTTCAGTTAAAACCACTTACCAAAAACACTTTATTTTGAAGTGTTTTGTTTGGTCTGGTTCAGTTCAGTTTTTTTGGAATTGAAACCTGAAACCAAACTGGTTTTTTTAAACTGTAATCATTTTTGATAAATGTTTTTTAACTGAAAACTTTTTCAGTAAAAGTTCTATCTGGAAATGGTTTTCAGTAAAAATTTTAAACTGAAAAATGTTTTTGGTAAAATTTTATGGACCAGAACTGAAAACAGAACTGAAAACTGCAATTCAGAGCCCTATTTGGCATAAAATATCTGTTACATATAACAGATAACAGATTTATCTGTATTTACAGATAACACAGATAAATTTAGAATAGCCAGACATCTGTAATAACTTATCTATATCTAACCTTTTAGTCACAGATTGGATAAATGCGGATAGACAGATATTCAGATCTAACCAGGACACCAAATAATATATATGCAGGTAACAAAAAAATTTGCTTATTTATTATATAAAATTTTTTTTAAGTTATATAAAATTTTGCTTATTAGAAAGCAAAAAATGAAAATAGTCATAATTATAGATGCGTAATAAGGAGTTAAAATTGTTAAAGTTATATATAGATTTTGCGTAGTAAGGAGTAATTTTCATACTACATATATAAGAAAAAATTTTAATTTCACTCATACTTTTAAAAATTTTTTTAAAAAGATATTTTTTTTTTTTAATATATTATTGATTTTATACACTTTAGTTTTCATAAAATTAAATATTATATTTATAAAAAAGTACATTTTTTATAATAATATTCTCTTATTCTTGTTTTTTGTTTACTAAATTTAATTATATGTAAAATAAATTTTAGTTGAATGAAATCACTTTTTATATTTAAGTAAAGCTGTTTAACAATGTCAAAAGTACTCGGATCTTAATTTTCTTAAGGCTAGGTATAATATTTATGAAGAAATTTGTATTTTTCAAACAGTACTAATCCCAAAAAATTTTTTTTTCTCTTTTAACTTCAGGACATAATTGCATCACTTTGGTCAAATGAAATCACTTTTTTCTGCTTAAGTAAAATTGTTCAGAACGGTTGAAAATAATTGTGCTTTATTTTTTTAAAGTTATAAGTTATTTATAAAAGTTTTTATATATGTCATAAAATGAGTTGCCTTAGCAATATAAAATTTTTGATGTTAAAATAAAATTTTGCTTAGCAGAGTTTAAAATAATTTGCTTATTGATCATAGTAAAAAATTTGGATTTTAATGTGACCTATATATATATTGTTCGGGGTCCTATCTAACCACTACTTTTAACAAAATATAATATTCCAGTGTTCAAGAAGTTCCAATAATCAAGATTATTAATAATTGTGATAATCTCATTAAAATTAAGATTAACGTGATCCTGTATAAACAGAATTATTAGTTGAAATAACTGATCATTAAAGTTATAAACTATCTCTGCTATAGTATTTTGTGTGACAGGATATAACTATAAATGTTGATAAGTTTCTAATTCAGTATTATATAAAGCACATCTCCAACTATCAGTATAAACTGATGGTGATCATTTACATAAGTTATCTTAAGTGGGTAACTCTTCAGCACATAATTTAGTTTTAAATGAGTTAAATTCAGAATCAAATACAGTTGAGTTATTAAATTTATCCTTGATGTATCTAAAAGTAAGGGACTGATCAAAAAGTTTTAAATCAGAAGATGAGGTGAAATATATGTTTCTATTTAATTTTAAAAATTATTCAATATATTGTATTTTTTTGATGTCTTTAATCATTAATGTGATATTTTTCTCTATGGATTTGTGATTCCAACATATTATACCATTATAAGAGAGTAATTTAAGATCAATTATTAGACATTCTTTGTTACATGCTTTTTTGGCTAATTTATCAATGATATTGTTATGATCATCAGATTCGTGAGCTTTCACTTTCTGTAATATCATGACTAAGTCTTTAAATCTAATCAATTTAATGAACAATATTCACAAAATACTATATTATAATTTCAATTTTTGTACTGCAAAAATAGATAATGTATTAATCTTAGAAAACTGATTAATTATTATTTGAGAATCTGTACAAATTGTAACTCTTGTATTTTTATGGATTATCTTGAATCTGATACTGAAATATGAAATTAGTTTCTATAATTTTGAAAGCACTACCTATACTAATACTAATTTCTGAATGTCTCTTAAAAAACCCATCTGTATATATAATTAAGTATAATCGATCTTTTACTATATTTTATATATTTTTAAGTTGGTTATGCAAAAGTATAGAATGAAAAAAGTCTAACATATTGCTTCTTAAAAATTAGTTGTATTATATTTAACTGTATTTTCTATCATAGTTATATATTCAAATACTGAAAAGTTTAATATATACACAGGTCGAAAGCTAATAAATCAGGCATATGCCCTATTAATAACTATTAGGCTAATAGGTTAGCCAAAATTTAGTAATCAATAAGGCATATGCCCAATTGATAACTATATAAAAATTTAGGTTAGCCGAATTGATCATATTTTTTAATTTGAATAAATTAGGTAATAATTCAATAGTCATCATTCAATATGATATATAATTATTACTACTTGTAAAACTGAATTCAATCGGTATATACTGATTGACAACTATCAGACTTATTCATTGTTCTAATAATATGACTTTTTTTATAATATTTATTAATACATTTAACATTATTGTTTACTAAGTATATTTGATACAGTATGAACCGATTTATTATTATTAATATTATAAGTGTTATAAATGGAACTTCCTATTAATCGGTATTACTGCCATGTAAATTTTCACTTTCCGCCTGCTGTTCTTATCATTTATTCTAAATTTAGCAGGAATGAAATGGCTATAAATATTATGAATTGGAATTATACTATCGCGAGATATTTTGTAAAATTCGTCAAGCTTTCCAAAGTTCAATATTAACACTCTGGTTATCATCATTTTCAGCTTGGCAGTAAACCTAGTTTGATGATTATCGGCAGGTAGGTGCCATTTGACATAGGTGAGTTTGTGCGTCCTTTCACCAATATTTGGAAGCCGCAATATATGTTCAAAATAAAATTGGACCATTCCTGGGTATAATTCTACTGATTCGTTATCTTGGGTAAATTTTGCTAAAATATAAGAATTTTTCTTGAATTGAGGCCCAAAAATTTCAGCTGCCATCTGAATTCTTCCACATTGGTTGCACAACTATATACGAATCATTCTGTAAACCTTTATCGATCAGATTTGACATAGAACTGAATTCAACATTCATATCTTCACCATAAACTTCATTATAATAAGTAATCAAATGTTTATACAAATTTTTGGGTAATTCAACACGGTTTTTAATTGGATTTAAAAACTTTTTTGGATAAAATTCGCTACCAGTGATTGTATCTTCTAATTCACAGCAGAAAATCTGTTTTAATTGAAGCAATGTTTCAAATTCAAGATCATTGTATGCCGCTAATGAACCTGTTGTTTTCTGAGGCTCAATTAACTTAACACCATTAATGAGCCTCTGGTTGTTTGTCTGAACTGATATAAGATCATTTATTCTACAATTCTGCACAATAATTCTTAGCAGTTCTGGTTCAATATATCATTTTGAATTGGGATAAGAACCTAAAAGGATTTTTATAATTAGAAACTGATACAAATTTATGATATTAATAAAATCCAAGTCATTCATTGTTACCTAATATCCCATTCATTCGTTCGAATGAAAAACACCAAAAAGAATATATTGGACTGTAGTCGTAGCAGCATTCTGCTAAATGCAGAGAAAGGTGGATATTTGGTGTAATTAAACCTTTGCCATAACGTTTTTCAATAAGTCGCCCAATTTTTATTAATCTGCTATGGGCTTTATTTAGCTCATTTGTGCTGACGATTTGACAAACTAATAAAGAGCAGGCTCTTACGAAATTTCCTAAAATTTCACACTCATCAACGGATAATAAATCTCACATTATCGGTGTTGAATATACCAAGATGAAGGTTTTTCACTGATCCGCAGTGAATCCAGAAAACCCTTCCCCTTACTGATATCTTTTATTTGGAATTCAGCCTATATCGGCTGGCGGTTTGATAGCTTCAGCTCGTTTTTCCATAATTTTAAAATCATCCTTAGATATTTTTCCTCCATCGATTCATAAATGCTTTACAATCCAACTGGCAATTCCAAGAAATAAATTATGCATTGGGTCTATGACGCAATGTCTAATTGGATTAAAGTAGGGCAACCTTAATAATTCTGTCCACCTAACAAGATTGTTGGAAACGTGATGGTTTCTTTCATCTTTTGATTTACAATTATGCCATTTCACAGCATCCTCACAGAACTCTTCTAAATCTCTAGTTTTAAACCATTCAGCCACATCATCAAAACCACTAAAATTGCCATTATTAGCTTGTTTATAACACTGATGGCAAGCTGCTAACACAGATATATATCCGCACAATTTTCTCGCTGCAGGAATATTACTACTGCAACAGATAATTGCCATTCAGATTATTTTGCCAGTTGGATTATTTGGCATTTTTATATTAACGCCTGTCCAAAATTTGAGTAATTCTGTTACAATTGGCGACAAAAAATGATTTATATTATCTGCTTATACTTCATGCGGTCCTATGAGTAGCCCTAATATTAGCATATTCTCCTATCTAAATCGAATTTCACGAGGAAGATTGCATATTACCTCATAAATTACTCCTGTGCTATATATTGTTTGATCGAAAGGTTGAAACTAATCGAGATTAATCATTATTCCTAGATTGAAATCTGCAAGTTCGGGTATAAAAAATAGGGTATCATTTAACGTGAATGTTTTCCAAATCTCTCCATCATAAATATCTGCTAATATATCTCCGTTAACATGACAATTTGCCCATTTGGCTAAATTCTGTTCAAAATTAGGTCATTGATACATAGTAAAAATTTGGTTTTTTAAATCTGGCATAGGAAATATCATTCAAGGACACTTTATATAACCATTATTTACTGGAACGTTCTTTAGCAATTCCTCTTCACAAGCCTCTCGATGTTTTTTCATTGGATGTTTAGGAAATTCAATGTGACTGCATTTGAATCCTTGCGACGCTTCTAATGTTGCTTGTTTGGGTTGTCCCAAAATTTCTTTGATTTTATACAAATTGTTACATTTTGGGCACACAGCATATGTTTTTGTTGCCTTTTCAATGTGCAACAATTTCTTTGCAAGGTAAGATGAGGATGGAAAATTTGCAAATCTTTTTGAATTGGCATCTTTCAATACTTAGCTAAAGAATCCAATCAAGGAAGATATGGCAACCTCAGATAGACGAAAGCTTGATTGATACTTAAATATTCAAATTAGTATCCAAGATTCAGAAAATTTCACATTTGTATTAGGACACATAAAATCTTCATTATCCCAAAAATCATCTAATTCAGGCGCAGTAAATCATTCATCGTTAGAAGTTTTGTCAACATCATCATCCGAATCTTCGCTTTGATCATCATCAATCGGTGAGCTAGGTTCAGTATCTTCATTAGATGATAAATCAAGTTCACAGATCAGTTTTCATCTGCTACCGATTCCACTGCTTTAAATTTCTCTTTTCTTCCTCGTTTAGCTGAAAGGTGAATTGACTTTTCTGATTCAGACAAACTTGATGATTCTGATGAACTTGAAGTTTCATTATCGTCATCATCATCTTTATTGTCTACTTGAGTTTGCTTTGATGCTGGTTTACTGGCTTCAGTAGAACTAAATGAACGATTCATTTGTTCGTCTTCAGCCTCGTATTTCAATTTTGTTCTCAGATCTACTAACTTTCCTTCACACTCATCACAATAACATGGAACTTTTTTTCTAGTCTTGGTTGCTGGTTGTGACATGTTATTATCAATTGCAATATATCAATTTCTTATTCAAAAATCAATATTTTTATATAAATAATAATCAATTCAATAATTTCCCATCATATTACATCAGAATTCATTAAAATTCTTTAAATATGATCAATTAAATTTATTATACAATTTTTAATCATACATACTATGTCAGAATTGATGATAATTTTTTTAATGCCATATGAAACGAGCCAATTAAATTTAAACAATTGGTATAAAATTTGTTATAGTAGTATTAGCTCAATCATTCAGATTTATTAAGTAAAAATTAGTAATATTATTAAGCTTAACCATTCAGATTTACTAAGATTTAAGCAAAATTTGGTATAGTATTAGCTTAATCATTTGGATTTATTATAACTTAAGTAATAAATTGGTATAGTATTAGCTTAATCATTCAGATTTATTATAACTTAAGTAATAAATTGGTATAGTATTAGTTTAATCATTTGGATTTATTATAACTTAAGTAATATATTGGTATAGTATTAGCTTAATCATTCGGATTTATTATAACTTAAGTAAAAATTGGTATAGTATTAGCTTTATCATTCAGATTTATTATAACTTAAGTAAAAATTGGTATAGTATTAGCTTAACCATTCAGATTTACTAAGATTTAAGTAAAAATTGGTATAGTATTAGCTTAATCATTTGGATTTATTATAACTTAAGTAATAAATTGGTATAGTATTAGCTTAATCATTCAGATTTATTATAACTTAAGTAATAAATTGGTATAGTATTAGCTTAATCATTCAGATTTATTATAACTTAAGTAAAAATTGGTATAGTATTAGCTTTATCATTCGGATTATGTAAAAATAATGATCTAAATAATCACATAAAATTAAATCAGTCAAAAAATAGACATAAAAAGGGTCTTTTTGAAAAAATTCTTTTTTAGTTAATTTCTTTAATTATTATGATCCAAAATTCTAAAAGTAATAAATCTGATAAATCAGTAAATCGTACCAGAAGCAGTTGCAACATAATTTGTTCTGAAGAAAGGAGTATGACGCAAGGGCAAA
The DNA here is from genome assembly GCA_015698045.1 of Rhizophagus clarus. Taxonomy (NCBI): domain Eukaryota; kingdom Fungi; phylum Glomeromycota; class Glomeromycetes; order Glomerales; family Glomeraceae; genus Rhizophagus; species Rhizophagus clarus. Next base: position 204,963 of record BLAL01000049.1, on the reverse strand, counting down.
GTAAAGAAAGAAGTAGGACAAGAGGAAGTAGTAAAGAAAGAAGAAGGATGAGAGGGCGCAGTAAAGAAAGAAGTAGAACGAGAGGGCGTAGTAAAGAAAGAAGTAGAACAAGAGGACGTAGTAAAGAAAGAAGTAGAACGAGAGGGTATAGTAAAGAAAGAAATAAAACGAGAGGACGTAGTAAAGAAAGAAGGAGGATAAGAGAGCGCAGTAAAGAAAGAAAAAGGATGAGAGAACGCAGTAAAGGGCGTAGTAAAGACAGAAGTAAGATGAGAGGGCGTAGTAAAGAAAGAAGTGGGACAGAAGATCCATTCAGATTGGTTCTATCGCCTGAATTGAGATGGGAGTACAAAATTGGTAAGTTTCATTTCAATCGGCTACATTCCATATGTATGATAATCCAATTTGAAAACTTTTAATTTGAAGAAAAATTATCTAATGATAGCCATCAATATTCATATTTGCTAGAATGTTTGAAGCATTACGATGAAAGTAAACAATCATCAAAGATATTAGAATCTGGTACTGAACATCACGTTATCGCTAGTTTGTCATCATCTATTAAATCTTCTAACAAACCTGTCATGATCATTTCTTCTGATGATGGAAGTGGTAAAGAAGAACTTCAACTGAAAAAGAATAGTAAAAAGAAATCCAAGATTTCTAAGAATTCTGACGATGAGGATGATGAAGAAGAGCTTCAACCGAAAAAGAATAGTAAAAAGAAATCCAAAATTTCTAGGAATTCTGACGATAGAAATAATGATGAAGAACTTCAACTGAAAAAGGATGGTAAAAAGAAATCTAAGCCTAAGTCTAAGAATTCTGACGATGAGGATGATGAAGAAGAGCTTCAACCAAAAAAAGATGGTAAAAAGAAATCTAAAAAGTCTAAGAATTCCAATGATGAAGATGACAAAGAAGAATTTCAACCAAAAAAGGATAGTAAAAAGAAATCTAAAAAGACTAAGAAGAAGCAAAAAAAATGACAACAATTGACTTCTCGTTCAAGTGCAAGTTCAGAAAGAACTGGCAGATCAATAATCATTTATAATTCAGATGCTCCAAGAAGAGTAACTTATCATCATTTGGTAGATTTACCAAAAGATATGAAAGAAAACTTGCGTGTAAGTAAATTGTTTAATCTGAATTTTATTTTAATACATAACAGCTAACGCGAATAAATATTTATTAGCGAGAAGTAAAATGGAATACCAAACAAATGCCTCCGAACAGCCAACTCAATATCAATATAACTTTCAAATTGCAAAAGGATTTGGTAACAAAAATGATTATTCCTGCCCTATTCAAAGTATTAGATACTAAGGCGTATCCGATTAGTGAAAATGTGCTATATGAAATAATCTACCAATGTCACTACCATCAGAGAACAAAAATAAAGCTGAACATGAGTAAACCAAGGAAACAAGAAGGAAGCATGCAAATTCTCGCAGAAGTGAGGTAATATTATTGTTATATTAATTGAGTTTGTTTATAAAATATTTAGCTAATTAACATTAAAATTGTGAGGATAGAAATGATCAAGACGAGCAAACATGATCGTCCATTTGCAACTATTAGATGATCCAGTTATTTCAAAGTTAAAGAAATCAGAGCTCAATCCCATTGTGATGGAAAATGTGTATCACAGCCCAGAGGAATCTGAAGTTGATCCAGATGGTGATTCAAATGAAACTTGTATCGTAATATGAGATATTGAGTGGAGAAGCGATTGCGTAAGTAAATAATTTGTCATAAATTATACATGACATTAATTAATGTGGTAAACCGGTTGTATGTTTTTAGTTGCAGATGTTTTTAAGGGACTATTTGGACGTACTATTTTATCAACAAACAATAGATAAGAGAAGACGAAAGAGAGTCTTTGACGACTCTCGTTATGCTTCAGGTGAAGATACTGCTCCCTTGAATGCACCTCGGTAGACTAAGTCTGAATACAACGGATCAATGTTATCGATTGTAACCAGGGCAGTAGAGAATTATAAAGACAATGTCAACGATCCAGTTAATACCAGACACCACTCAAGCAGAAAGAAATCAAAATCTACTGAAGAAGCTGAAGATGCAGAATGAAATAGATTAGAATATTGATATCACTAGATAGTATGCATAGAATATTTAGAGTATTAATTTTGTAGCATATAAAATAATTTCATATTTTACGATTACACATTAATTTTGCATATACAATTATTGAATAAAATTAATAAAATTAATTGTGTGTATACAAATTGGTTATAATAAAATTGACAAATTATGTAGTAATTAGGAATCAATCGAAAGTCTATACAATATTTTTTTTGCAATCAGACATAACCTATTGATTACATTTTGGTAAATCATACATATAAATTGTTACAATTAGTAAAAATGACATCAATTGGTAAGCTGTCAGATAAGAAAAATAGATATCAATAGGTCAATTCAATCAAGTAAATAAAAAAAAACTGGATAGCAATAGGCCAATCCTATTGATATCCAGTTGCAAATGAATAGGTACCCTATTGATAACCTATATATATCTGATTTATGCCATTTTAAAGTGACCAATCGGATACCCTGATAAAATAAATTAAAAAAAATCAGGAACCATCTAGGCCCCTATAGGATAGCCTAAATGATTCCTGATTTGGCAGCCTTCGACCTGTGATAAGCATTTTGTATAGATTGCACTTTAACATTAATAGTCTTTTCTTTATCAATAAATAAAAGATACCTATTATTGGCTGATTTGATTTTACTTTTTAATTGTATATTTTTAAGTTTACAACCAGTACACTGAATTAACACTGGTGCTTGTATTGACAGAGAGATAGAATCATCTTTAATATTATGTATCCAATGTTCAACCATAAATATTTGATCAGTTGACAACATGTGACCAAAATATGAAGAATCTAACTTATCACTATAAAAAGCCACCTATTGTTTTTCCTCAGTTTTTATCTAAAATATTATTATTCTTTTTTTAATCACACTATTTTACCAATATATTATTATTATTACTTATTTATATTAATTAAAATACTAGTTACCAAATACATTAATAATCAACATGAATTAGTCAACAAATAGTCTTAACTTTTTATATTTAGACTTTAGAGGCAATTATGTTCTATACAATTAAAATTAATTTATATAGGCTAATTTAAAACTCTTCCAATTAACATTTATTTTTTTATATTTAATATATAGATAAAAGCAAAAATATATAATAAAACAATAGTAATCAATAGCAATAAAAAGATATATTTAATAAAATTAATTTAATTAAAAAACACATGTATAAATACGTATAATTAATTAAAACCTACCTTAATTTATCGCCATTTTCAGAAATATGTGTATTTATTATTTTGTATCAGTAGTCCACGTGAAAAATTCGAAACTCGAAATTTTGTGTGACAATTAAAATTATCCAATAAAATTTATCCAGATTTTCACATGCCAGCTATTAGATTATCAATTATCACTATCAAATGCGAAAAATTTAACTTTTCGCGGCTTCGCGCACAAAAAATATTATAATGAGTAACTGTAAAGACTATGAACAATATGAAAAAACAGAAACTTTAAACGTTAAAAATAGAGAATATCAAATAGGAACTTGTTATTCATGTCAAAAATGTCTTTACTGTAACGTTAATCTAGTAATTGAATATTGTAGTTGTAATAAAACTATTAAACCAACGAATAGTAAAAAAAAAGAAACGGCTCAAGTTGGGAGTGTTAGAAATGGTGTATATAATCCTCATAGATGTCATTATATATTAGTTGCTTTATTACATTCTAGTAGTCAATTATACGGATATAATTCTAATTTTTCAAAAAAATTTAATTTTACTTTATGTTCCAAATGTAATAGTCAACTAACTAGAGATCAAAATACTTATAATAAAAAAAATGAGAAAAATAAAGATCCTGCGCAAGAAAATAATCAGATTTCAACAAATGGAAAAAGTGAAATAATTACAAAACAATCTGATAAGTTTTCTATAGATGATGTTATACCTAATGCAGATTCGTTTTTTCGCTTTAAACTTGTAATTAAAACGCCTGATTTAACCAAGCCAGCAAAGGCAATTACTTTAGAAAAAAAGCCAGTTGATTACTACGAATTTGAAGAATTGATATCACAAAGAGTTTGTGAAGCAGTTGGTTTATTAGTTCGTACTGATTATGAATTATCATATAAATCAAAGAAAGGTATAGGAGCTGGTACTATTTTAGAAGAAGAGGAAGATTTTGAAGAATTTATAAAAGAATATTCTAGATTAACTAACTCTAATAAGGTTTTGTTGATTACTGCATCTATTCAAAAGAAAGAAACGGCAAAAAGAAAAAAAGTATTTATATTTCTTAAAAAATATATTTACTTATTTAATAATATTAATTTATTTATATTTTTTTATTAGAAAAATTTAACATTAGATGATGATGAAGAATCTATAGACGAAGAAAATGAAATTACGCCACCTTCAAAACAAAAAAAGAAAATTTCCATTCCTAAAGAAGCAAATTTGAACGAAATTGACCTTATAAAAGGAGAAATTCATAAGAAACTTAAAGAAAAGCATGGATGTGATATTCATAAAACGGGATATTGCTATGTCAAAGACAATAGACATTTACCACTTACTACATTACATTTATCCATGTGGACAGATGAAATTGTAATAATAGTTTTAAATTTTTTTTGTTTTTTTTTATTATTATCTAACGAGTAATTTTATTTACAGCATAAGAATCACTGTGATTATGAAACTCCGCCATCACATCCTAATTTTGGAATGGGAAATTCTTTAAAGATTTCATCATCAAATCATTCATCATCATCAACATTAGTAAATAATGATTCTACAAACTCTTATTCACATTATAATATTCCACCGAATGTTTATCCTTATTATTATGGATGGCCACCATATCCACCACCACATCCATCACAACATCCACCACAACATCTATCACAACATCCATCACAACATCCGCCATCTTACCCACCACAACATCCGCCATCATACCCACCATTACATCAATCATTACAACATTTATTATCGTTAAATTCGTCAAATACTTTAACTTTACAGTCTGATACTTTAAATAATAATAATAATACAGAATTTTCTGAATTGTCTATGAAGGAATTTTTAGAACAACTTGATAAACAATATGGTGAAGGCAAATATACAAACTTTTTACAAAAGTTTGAAGAGGAGGAGATTACTGTATCACAAATTGCAGAAATGAGTCCTGAAATTTTATTAAATGAGTTTGGTATAGAAATAATGGGACGTAGATTAAATTTGATTAAAGAAGCAAAAAAACTTATACAATAGCATTTTTTGTATTTTTTTTGGTCAATTAATAAAGTTTTTTAGCAGTTTATTAATCTGTAATTAAATCAAATTATTTAATATGAATAAATTGATTCGCTAAAATAACCTTTTGCCATACTAGGTGTTACGTAAGACAATGCTAAAAAAAGTGGATATTTGGGATCAGTGCAACTTTCTACAAATATTCTATTTCTTTTTAGCCATGATTTAATTCCAGAAAAAGCTGTTTCAATGGGATTATAATCTGGAGAGTACGGTGGCAAATAAAGTACTTTACATCCCATTTGTTCAATTGATTCTACTAATTTTTCATCATGATGGATTTTTGCATTATCCATCACGATTACGCTATTTTTATTTGAATATTCGTTCATTTGAGGCAACTAAAAAATTAAATATAAATATATATTATCTTAAATAAATAAAATAAATATATAAATAACATACCACTTGTGTAAGAATAAATGTCTGAAATCTTTCTTTATTACAACTTCCTTCTATGATATCGGCGGCTATGAATCCATCTAATGTCAATGCCGGTAAAATAGTATACCGTTTACCTCTCACAAAAACAATACTTTTTTCAACCCTTACATTTTTTATACTATATCCATAAGCCCTGGATAAACTTCTTTCATCTTTTGACGTTTCATCAATAAAAACAAGTTGTTCTGGCTTGAATTCACTTCCTATTTTATACATAAAAACACTGCGTAAGAGCTCACTCCTCTCTTTTGCAGCTTTTTGCAACTGGAAAATAAAATATTTGATTATTTATTTATTTAAAACAATTTAATAAGAATAGATTAAAATCTTTTAGAACCTTTTTTCTCGTCATTCCAAGATGTTTGAGCGCTCTCCATAAAGTAGGTATAGATATGAGCTTGCCGGTTAACCTTTCCATTTCATCAACCATTTCATCAAGATACCAATCTTTTTTATCTTTTACAAGTGAATCTAGAATCTGTAATAATAAAGTTAAATCAATAAATAAATTTACAATAATAATTAAATAAAAATTAAATTAATACATTTAAGTCAGCAAGACTCAAAGTTTTTTTTCTTCCTTGACGACCTTTAAATGGATGAGTTACACAACCCCAATGATCATAAATTCTTCTAATTTTATATACAGTAGAGACACCAATATAAAGTCTACTTGCAGTCTCTTTTGCAGAAAATCCATCAAGTTGATGATAAATGATACGCCATCTTATATCATTACTTAAAGTTTTTACCATTTTTTTTTGAAATAATGCTAAGTATTTTAATAAAGTAATAAGAATAATAAATAAATAAAATCAAATACGATAAAACCCCTAAAATAATCTGCAATAGCTTTAAATTTTCAATGTAATATACCCTAATTGTAAGAATTTCAACAAAATATATGAGTTTCGCAATAAAATAACTAACTATATATTATAAAACTTATATTAGAGTCTTGTATAAAGCAATATATTGTATAGAAAGAAAAAAAATCGCGTATTATTATAGCGACTTACTGTCTTGTAATATACTCGTAAACTTTCAATGCTAAAAATTCGCAAAAATTCTTATAAATATTAGCAAGTTTCGCGACAAAAAAACTTTTCATATGTTATAAAACTTATGTTAAGGTATTATATAAAGCAATATATTCATATGAAAAAAGAAAATCGCGGTTTGTCTTAGCAAAGTATAAAAATTTTGTATTCGAGAAAAATTTTTTACTAAATTTCAAGTGATCATCATGTGACTTGAATTACACATATTTCTGAAAACGGCGATAATTAGTATAAATTTCTTTACTAAAATGACTATTTTTTTGATATAAGTTTATAATATTTTTATTATACTTTTATAATTTTTAACATTATTTTATAATAATTAAAATTATTTTTATATACTGTATTTTGATTTTTTTTTTAAGTTTAAAAGCATTAATTATGTGTTACTTTATTAAAATAATAGATAAGATACATTATATCACTTTTACAATTAGAAAAAATACATCCTGACTCAGTTTCACTAACTGTTTAAAGTATTGCTAATTAAAATCAAAACTTTTGACCTTTAAAAACTTTTTAACAAAATTTTTGCCAATTGATCATGTGAATTATCATGAATTATCACATTTTTGATCAATAATAAAAATCAGCAAAAATTATTTCAAATTGATCAATACTGATTGTTAACCAAAAACTTATTCACTCTTTTAGTGAAAAATTGGCTGATACTGATTGTTAGTAAAATTTTACACTATTTCTTTTTATTATATGACCCTTTTGGTAAAATTCAATTAATTCAGTTAATTCAATTAAATTTTTGTTAATTTTAAAAATCAGAAAAAATAATAATTAAATTATTTGCTAATCAATTATAATATTAAAATATAATATGTAATATTTAAACTTTTATAGTTTTTTACTGATTTTTTTTTAAACCAACATTTTTTATTTTTTTTATTCTTAAATTTCAATAAATGTCTTGTTATTAGTAAATATACTATTATAAATAGTTTTATCAGTTACTGATATATTAAAAATTACAGATACTTGAAATTGCTCTTAAGTTTTCATATTTTTAAGATGCCAAAATCCAGTCAGGATACCAATGCACAATGGTATTACCTAATTTATGCTACCAGATATGCAAAACATAGTCTGTAAAGGTTAAGAATGATAGTATAAAAAAAATTGATTTTGCAATTTTAGCATTGATCATATAACTTATCAATCCATTTGTGATTAATAATCTCTTTTTTAAACTGAATTTTTTTAAAAAACCTTTTTCTTTTTTGGTCTAGTAAGTATAGAAAAGGTCTTTATATCTTTTATTTAAAATATTATTATTAACATTCCCTTTGTTTTTTTTTTAGGGATAACTCCTATTCTGAATTTTGGACTGAAACTCTAAAATGGTAAATTAGAAGAAATTCAGTATTTTTTTATTATAGGACTGAAGTATTACTAATGTCCTTTTTCATTTTTTTCTTCCTAAAACTCTGAAATTATAAGTTAAGAAAGAGTTTGATGTATTTTTTATTATAAAAGTATTAATAATATTCCTTTTTTATTTTTTCTTTAGAAACAGCTTCTAAATACTTTAAAACTTCAAAATTACAAGTTAAAAAGAAATTTAGTATTTGTTTATTATAAGAACATTACTAATGTTTTTTTTTATTTTTTTCTTTAGAAATAGTTTCTAGAATCAGAAGAACATATAATTTTAAACTGTACATTATAGTAAGTTTTAAATCTTTAAAACTTATTTTTTTTATTTGAAAAAACTTTAAACTATTTTTTCTTTTTTTTGTAGATTTTTCTATCAGTTTTTATCAAATAATAGATAAATTTTAAAATGTTTTTTTTCAAAACTTTATTTTTTTATCAAAGAATCAGTTTACTAACTAGTTCTTTATTTTTTATAGGTTTCTTCTTAAGTAATAAGTCTTATAATTTTTCTAAAGCCTTTTGAATTATTTTTTTAATTAAAAAAATAATAACTATTTTTTTTTGTATATTCTTCTTTAAACTTTTATTAAATAAGTTGGATAAGTTTCAAAAATATTTGAACTTTAATTTTTTTATTAATAAAATCATTAACTAACTATTTTTTCTTTTTTTTTATAGATCATTTAATATTGTTTTGATGATAAATAATAAATAATACTAGATAGTGGATAATTGATGATTAATATATAATAGATGATAAATGGTAAGTGATGGGTATAAATAGATAGATAAATACTGGCTAAACATTTAATATATAATTTATATTATGTAATATTTTAATAAATCAAATTAATAAAATTTATTTAATTAATAATTATTATATATAAAATTAAAATACATAAAAATTGATAATAATTAGTTGATTATTAATAAACTCCGCATGAGCTAGCTCAAGTTAAGTTACAATCTGGCTTGGCTTAGCTTGAAAAAAAAAATTCTGGCTTGAGCCAAAATGAGTCAAACCACAAAAAATCTTGGCTCGACTCATTCAAGCCAAGCTGAGCCATGAAAAATTCTGGCTCAAGCCAAGTTGAGCTTTGAGCTGGCTCAAGTTAGCTCAAGCTTTATTATCAAAAAAAAAGCTGAAACTAGGCGTTTTTGTTACAAAAAAAAAACACCAGAACTAATGGTCCTGGCAGGACCCTGAATAATACTAATATAACTCACATATGGGTTTGCGTAGAATTTATATGAAATTACTTTTTAAACCTACAAATTGAGTTTGCGTACATCAATCAATTTGGGAGTAACTCACATATTATGTTTGCGTAAAGTTTATAATAGATATATGTGGATTTATTTTTAAAAAATACTAATTTTGGTAAATTAAATTACTTGGTATTTATCAAAATTTATTTTATTTTATTTATTTTTTCACTTTTTTCGGTATTTTATACTAAATTTATTTATTTTTATTATTCTTTTTCAGTTTTTAATACTTTAATTCCAAAAGTCTGGTCATATTTTTCACCTGGCAACACTATAAAAAATAAAAAAAAATAATTAATTAGTTAAAAAAAAGAACAACAAAAGACACCTCACCCACCCTCCCTTACCTTAATTCCAAAAGTCCGGTCGTACTTTTCATCTGGCAACACTACAAAAAATAAAAAAAAAATAATTAATTAATTAGTTAAAAAAAATTACCGAAAAACACTTCTCCCACCCTTCCTTACCTTAATTCCAAAAGTCTGGTCATGCTTTTCGTCTAGTAATACTACAAAAAGTAAAAAAAAGTTAATACTTAATTAATTAAAAAAAATAACGAAACACCTCTCCCAACCCTCCTTTACCAAGATTCTAAAAGTCCGGTCATGCCTTTCGTCTGGCAATACTACAAAAAATAAAAATAAAAAATAATTAATTAATTAGTTAAAAAAAACACCGAAAAACACTTCCCACCCTCCTTTACTTTAATTCTAAAAGTCCGGTCGTGCTTTTCATCCAGCAATACTACAAAAAGTAAAAAAAAAGTTAATACTTAATTAATTAAAAAAAAACAACGAAACACCTTCCCCAACCCCTCCCTTACTTTAATTCTAAAAGTCTGGTCATACCTTTCGTCTGGCAACACTACAAAAAATAAAAATAAAAAATAATTAATTAATTAGTTAAAAAAAACAACGAAACACCTCTCCCAACCCTTCCTTTACCTTAATTCCAAAAGTCCAGTCGTGCCTTTCGTCTGGCAACACTACAAAAAAATAAAAAAAATAATTAATTAATTAGTTAAAAAAACACTGAAAAACACTTCCCCACCCTCCCTTACCTTAATTCCAAAAGTCTGGTCGTACTTTTCGTCTGGCAACACTACAAAAAGTAAAAAAAAAGTTAATACTTAATTAATTAAAAAAAACAACGAAACACCTCCCCCAACCTCTCCCTTACCTTAATTCCAAAAGTCTGGTCGTACTTTTCGTCTGGCAACACTACAAAAAATAAAAATAAAAAATAATTAATTAATTAGTTAAAAAAAATACTGAAAAACACTTCCCACCCTGCCTTACCTTAATTCCAAAAGTCCGGTCGTGCTTTTCGTCTGGCAACACCACAAAAATAAACTGATAAATGATTAAAAAAAAGCAGATTATCTGATTAGATCGGCAAGTCACATGACCCTGCCTTTATACCAAATAATTTGTTATAGCGTTAACGGCGTTTTGTATTATAAAATCACAAAAAAAACACCAGAACTATTGATACTGCCGTTTTTTATTCATAAAATTGCAAAAAGTGCCAAAACAAATAGTTCTGGCATTTTTTATATATAAATTTGCAAAAAAAATGCCAGAACTATTGGTACTGGCATTTTTTACATATAAATTGTAAAAAATTGCTGAGCTTGATCTGGCTCATGAGCTGGCTTGAGCTTTTCAAGCCAAGCCCACTGCCAGCTTGAGTTTATCAAACCAAGCCTAATACCTGACTCAAGCTTTTTCAAGCTGGCTTGTGAGCCACCAAGCCAATTTAATCATGGCTTGGCTTGGCTCAGCTTGAAAAGCTTAAGTTGGCTCAGCTCATGTGGAGCTTTAATTATTAATAAGCATCAATTTAATTTTACCAATTTATTACCAATTTTTACTGGTTAATTTGTTAACAAGTAATAAGTATTGCTATATAAACTGGCTATAAAATTAATTGCTAAATTTTTTTGATATTAATCAATTTAACAAAAATTAAAAAAATTTGGCTAGAATTAAGATTTAAAAATCATTAATTTTAATTGTAAAGTATTGAAACCACATAAGGTTTTATTAAAAGATCAAATAGGATAATTAAAGTCTATTAATACATATAAACTATATTTCCAGCTGAAGGTCAATCTTATTAAATATCAAAGAATTAATATATACTAAAATGACTAAAAAAGAGAAATGTAACAAAAAAAGAAATTTTCTATTTTACTAGCAAAACAAGGTAAAATCCTACTAATTATTATAACTTTGAAACTGTTTCTGAATAAATTCCATCAAACTTTTTTAATTTCCACAATTTCTTTATGCAATTAATTTCAAAAGTTTCTTTGAAGGAGAAGGCCTTTGCTCTGTAATTTAATTGTCTTTGATATCTTAGTCTTCTTGTCTACTTTATGTCTAATAGATGACAGACTTCTTATGGAAACATGATTGGAACCTGTGGCAACAGCGCTGCCAGCTTCATGTAACTTATAGCTTTTTGAAGTAGAAGCTAAATGTTTGTTGATGGTTTTACCTGTACTTTTACTATCAACTTGCTGATGGTTTTTCTAAATACTAATAAAAGGTAGAATAGTATGGCAATACTAATTAAGTTTAATTCCACTTCAGAATGATTCTTTATTAATAACTGACTGAAGGTCAGTATATAAAATTCATGTACACAATGTGCATATGTGCACATTTTAATTTTTATGTGCACAATTTTTAAAATTTAATGTACACTATTGTGCACAAAATTTTTTTAAAAAATATTAATAAGATTAGTAAAAATGTGCACTATTGTATATAAAAATCTTTTGATTGTGCACAAAAAAAAATGTCTTATGTGCACATGTACACATATAATTTTTTTCAGATTTTATACACTATTGAAGGTTGTCACATATTTTAAAATAAGCAATTATCTTGCATTATTCATCTGGGTTCTTGACTAATTTTCTTTCCGAATGTTGGACGATTGGCACCTTAAATGCGCCAAAAAAATCGGCCTCAATTTGACATAGATTAGATCATCATTCGACCTATATTCGACCTGGTCAAATTTAGGCCGAATTGTCCTTTTTCGACTAGTGCACTAGTCGAAAAAGGAATATTCGGCCTCCAAAAAATCTGGCCTAGATTCGGCCAATTTTTAAAAAAATCGACCTAAATTAGTAATGATATGCAATTCAATCTATATTCGACTCTGATTCGATCCAGCCGAATGATGGTCAAATTGCGTATAATAAAAATTAAACTATGTTCGGCCTCACACGAATAATGGCCGAATTGTATTCACTTTTCTATATTAAATAATGGTTATAATATATTTACTATATTAATATTATTAAGTATAATAAAAAACAATGATACAATATTTGTTAAAAAATGTTTAAACAATTCAGACTAGTATAAATGTTATATTAAATCAACGCAAATGGAACTTTCTATTTATAGGAATAACGGCTAAATATTCTTTGGCATTAGATCGATCTGATTTTTTGTATTTTACAGGTATAAACCGACCTAAAATGTTGTGTATTGGGATTATATTGTCTCTACTGCTCAAATAGTAACTATCTTCCCATAATTTGACGTTACAAGTTTCGACATCATCGTCAATACTGAAATGGAATCGGGATGTCAAATTTGCCGGTTTGTACCATTTGATGTAAGCCAATTTGTGTGTCAAATTATGGGAGGATAAATGAACGCTATGTTCGAAAAAAAATTGGATTTGACCTGGATAAGTATCGACGCTATTCCCATCACGATTAATAAATTTAGCTAAGACAAATGAGCTCTTAATATGTCGTGTTGCAGCAGCAGATCCAAAAATTTCTGCACCGATTTGACATCTTCCATATCGATTCGCTTTGTTGATAATGATCGTCGAATTGGGTAAATTTTCCGTGAACGGTTTTCTGAATATAGAATCTACGTATGTATCCTTATAATATTCAATAAGTAAATCGTAGATTTGTTCATCAAGACGAATATCTTCAGATCGCGGTGCTAAAAATATACCCGGAAATTCCTCGCAACTAGTAATTGGTGATTCTAATATATTTCTGGAATTCATCAAAAATTGATACATTTCATTTGTTGGAAATTCAGAAAGAGAACCGACAGAAGGTCGTTTATTGAGTAATTCGATACCAATTACTTCTGAACTTGAGCTGATAATATCGTTTATTTGTGTTTTGGTCATCAATCGACGCATTATTTCAGGTTCAATTTGGCGGTGGCTATTAGGCAACGATCCTAATAAATATTTTATTATTAATCTTTGCTTAATGGAATAATATAATTCGAAAAATCGACACAGCAAATGAATTTAAATTTGAATTACCTAATACGCCATTAGCTAAAGCACCAGAATGAATACAGGGGTCCGTAATCGTAAGAGCACTCACATAGATGTAATGATAGGTGGAGGTTTGGCGTTATTTTTCCTTCGCCATAATGCTCTTCGATCAATTTAATTATCTTTACTAAAAGTTCATGGGCTTCTTTCATATCGTTAATCTCCACAATTCGTCTAACCAAAATCGTACAAACTCTTACAAAATACGTAAGAATTTTGCGATCTTTATTCGGAAGATGATTTCATAACACAACAGTAGCGTATATTAGGAAAAAGTTGCGCCATTGGTCAGCGGTAAAGTTAGAAAAACCTTCACCGCAATGGATTTTACCAGGAATTCGTCCCAAATCTGATGGTAGCTTAAATTCACTCATTTTCTTTTGAATTGATTGAAGAGCTTTTTCTGTTAATACATCTTCATCGATCCATATTCGTTTTGTTATCCATTTTGCGATTCCTAGAAAAAGGCAGTGCATCGGATCTATAACAACAAACCGAATCAGATCAAAATACGAGAGTCTTAATATTTCAGACCACCTTACGTCATTCACCTTGACGAATCTCTCTCTTTCTGCGTTAGATTTGCATCGTCGCCATTCCAAAGCCTTTTGACGATGCTCTACTGGATCTTTCATGATAAACTAGTCGCTCATATCCGCCATGCTACCAAAATTGCGATTATTGGCCCTTTTTTCGCATCGATGACATGATGCGAGGGCAGAGATATGCCCGCATAATTTTCGAGCTCCAGGAATATCGCACGAAGCAATTATTAATGCAGCTCGAATATCTTTGCCATTTGGACATTCATTAGTGCGATTAAGATTCACGCCTTCCCAAAGTGACTCTAATTCCGTTATTATTGGCGAAAGATAATGATTAACTTTATGCAATTTAACCTCATCGGGCCCTGGTAATATGCCGAGTATAAGCACATTTTCGGGCTTAAATCAAACATCCCGAGGTAGATTGCATATTACTGCGTATATTACACCTGTACTGTAAATCGTTCCTTCGTAAGGCTGGAACTAATCCAAATTCATCATTAATCCTAGATGAGCATCAGCCTTGTCTGGTCGGAAAAAATTATTTGACCCTTGTTCAGACGATTCCTTAAGATTTTTCCATATTTGGCCGTCATAAATATCTGATAGAACATTGTTAATTATTGAACGACGTGTCCAATGCCGCAGTAATTCTTCAAATCCTGGCTGCTTGAACATACTAGAAAGCTGCTATTGTATACTCGAGACCGGATAAATTAATTCAGGAACAATTGATATACTATTATTTAAAGAAATTTTCTTCCCTAAAGGAGTACGACATTGTTTTAATCTCTTTGTAGCCGAATTTGGAAATTCGACATGGCTGCATTTCATAACGGTATTATTATCTTTTGATATTATCTCCTCTTTTTTGTATAATTTGTGGCATTTTTGGCAGGCTGCAAACTGCGTAAATCGATCGAAAAGTCCTAACTTTTTCTTAGCATGTACAATGAATTTGGGAATGATTCGTAATTGATATTTTTACATACTTTCAATATTATTTTAATAAATTGTATTAATTCTTCAATTGCGGTATTTGGTATGTTATGACTCGACCTGAACTTCATAATCCATATCAAAATCCCTTTAATTAATTCATCTGTTGGTAATTCTGAAATATCTGGTGTGTCTGAAATATCTGGTATATTGAACATAGGATGAGAGTAATTCTCAAAATTATCTGAAAAATCGTTATCTTCATCATTAGGAGAATCTTCTTGTGTCAAAGATTCACTAGTGTAGATATCATCCGTGTCATATTCAGCTGGCACATTATAAGAGGAATCTTCAGCGACTAGCTCAACTTCAGTGATACGACAAAATGTGTCTGGTTTTGCCCTTTTTTTGCGTGGAAGAAATATATATTTCTGTTCCTCATACGTATCATTATCAGAATGTGTATCAATAGACATTGTCGTATCTTGTGGTTCTGCTAACGATATTGTCGAATCAATCAGTTCTACTAACTCTTGAGACGTTGGAGCCTTATCGCGATTTAATGGTTCCAAAGAAGTCGTTTGCTCATTCGTTTGCTCATGTTCCTCCTTCATACGTGGATCGACCATTTTCCCATTACAATGGCTGCAAAAGCACAGAACCTTCTCTCTTGATTTTCTGATCGTAAATTCAGTAGATGTTTATTCAGAGGTTGATGAACTAGGATTATTATATTCGTCTATGATATTAGCAGCAATGCGTTTTCTTCCCCCTTTTTTCATTTTTTGATAAAAGTCAGATACGATAAAGTTGTAATATGATTTTTACGTTGAATAAAGTTATAATATACTTTGTTATATTTAATTAATAGTGATTTTTTATTAATATCAAATTTTTAGTGATGTCGAATTTTTAGTGATATTGTGGTTTTTTTATTAATATCAAATTTTTAGTGATGTCAAATTTTTAGTGATATTATGGTTTTTTTATTAATATCAAATTTTTAGTGATGTCGAATTTTTAGTGATATTATGATTATATTCCGTTTTAAAATGATATTGATGGTATAATTAACAAAATAGACAAATTCGAATACGAAAAATTAGACGTAAGAAGTTGAATAGAAAATTAAACAAAAACCGAAATTTAAAAAATAAAATATATACCATACCACGCACTCAATGCGATTTAACTGTTCAATTAATTGAAAGTCTAGTTTGATGCGAAAGTTTAAGTCTAATCTGATCATTAACGGCTAATGATTGAAAGTCTAATTTGATATGTTTAATATATGTTTAATTAATTAAAAGTCTAATTTGATGCGAAAGTTTAAGTCTAATTTGATCACGCCTATTGAAAGTCTAATTTTATACAAATGTTTGTGATCGTTAATTGTTAAAAGTCTAATTTGATAGTAAAGAAATAGATATAAATAGTGGTCCAATTTCCTCGTTCCATACAAAAAAATCGCCCTTTTTTCTTTTTTAAAAAATAATAATAAAAAATAAAAATAATTTTAAAACAATAATGACTCGTAAGAAACCATCAAAACCAAATGCTTCTTCACCAGATATTGCTGGTTCGTCTACACCATCGCCACATACAACATCAACTCCTCCACGAAATATTGCTTCAACACCAACACCAACTAATACTACCGTTTCATCTACATCACAAAATATTGCCACATCACGAGCGTCAACACCAACTAATACTACACCACGAAATATTGCCACATCACGAGCGTCAATACCAGCTAATACTACACCATGAAATATTGCCACACCACGAGCGTCAACACCAACTAATACTACACCACGAAATATTGCCACACTACGAGCGTCAACACCAACTAATACTACATCACGAAATATTGCCACACCACGAGCGTCAACACCAGCTAATACCACCGCTTCGTCTACACCACGAAATATTGCCACACCACGAAATATTGCTTCAACACCAACATCACTAAATACTAATACTACAGCTCCTTTTAGACTCGTTGTTTCGCAAGATATTTTAGCCTCATTAAGTCAAACTCAAACTCAATCTCAACGAACTTCTGATATTATTAAAAGATATCCTAATATTAATGTACTGAAAAGTTACCGTTCACATCACGAAGAAGGAGCACCAAGAAATGTTCGACCGAGTAATGAAGAAGCGGGTAAACTGAATTTTTTGTTATATTTTAATATTTATTATATTACATCTGTTCGTTACGATTTGATACATATCCTTATAATTTAAAATAGGTAATTTAGAGCTAGGAAATTTAAAAAATGAAACCCTTCAACTACAGAACAAATTGAATCAGGAAAAGGTCAAAGTATCAGAAATGAAACGAAAAATAGATAATTTGCAAGACCGTGTTCGTAGGGTCGAGGAGGAGAATTCCTTACTACGGCAGTTTAATGAAATTTTTGGTGATGAATCGAACCAATTATGTGAAGAGAATAAAACTCTCCAAGAAGAACTTCAACGGCTCAAGCAACTTCGCACACCTCGAAAGACTATTGATTCTCCGCAGCAATATTCACCAAAACGCCCCAATAAAAGATGAGAAATCGCCTGATGAAGTTGCCGCTTCAGCTGCAAGAGTAAGAATTTTACAAGACTATATGCAGCCGAATTGTGTTAATGTATATATACAGCTTTTATTATTTCCTCTTATTATTTAGGACGAAATGAAGAACCTCTTGAAAGGTCAAATACCTGAAGAATATTGGTTGGATTACGGCAAGACTTTTAGTGAACAGACAGCAAAGATATACGAAAAATTGATACCTGAATTAAAGAGGTTGATGAGTGGACATTATAATCCGTCTGTAACCCAATTGTCGAACTGGTTACGATCGATTCACAAGCATAAAAGAGATAGATAACAGAAACGACTATCAGGCCAATTAGACAAAGTCGACCGTAGGATACACGTGAATGCGCGATTGTCTGAAGTGAGCAGTATTTTATTTTAATGCACTTCTTTTTAGTTATTTGAAATTAATCTTTATATATTCAACAGAAAAAAAATAGACGAGTAAAGGCGGCAATAAAATTATACGAAAGAAATGACGCCAACATAAAGGAATTCGATAAAGACGAATTATTACCAATGCTTGTACAGAATGATTGTCATTTCATTGAGCAATCAGATTCTGAAGATGATTCAAGACAGAAATTGTCTGATAATAAGCGGTTCTTGCATGTATACGATCGGTCATGGCGTTCAGACGAGGTATTAAAGTGATTACTGCTCCTAACCTATTTTAATATTTATTCGATATTTGTTTATCTTTGTTTTAATAGTTAAAACAGCTATTACGAGACGTATTAGACCCTGAAGCAGAATATATTCAACGCGCAAAAAAGCAACAGGAGCGAATTTATAATGATGATATTTACTTCATGTCTAGTAAACCTCTCGAGAATGCGCCTGAATGGGCGCTCGATAAAACGAAAATATACGAGATAGATGAAACAAACGAAACAATTGGTGTTAATGAATATGACGATATGGTTGATGATTTGATTCAATCTTACGAGGATCGTGTGCCAATAGAATCGAATTTAACAGAGCCATATTCAGATTTCTTGTTAAATTTGGCGGAAATGAATTCAACTAGATCTGAAGATTTGGATGAGATCAGTGAAAGTTCGACAACAGTAAGTTGAATTATTTTAATATTTTTACATCGCAAATATCGTTAATTAATTTTGTTTATATCATATATTGTATCATATTAGCAACAAAAAGCTGAAAAAAACTGAAAAGGAAAAGGAAGTGCTACGGAAGACGAAGAACTCCATGAAATATTTGATGCAGACGAATATTATTAGTATATTTTATATTTATTTTTTTGGTTATATAATTATTACTGGATATTTTATATTTTTTTTTATTTTTTTTGTACGGTTGATCATATGCGGGTTGGTTTATATAATTATCTTATATTACTATATACTATATACGTCAATATATATAAAATAAATGGTTTTTATTTGCTTATAAAATACAAAATGATGCTTTATTATTCGACCTTGAAAAACCTCTAGTTCGACCTATTTATCAATTATATTCGGATTATATACAGTAGTCGAATATAGTTTTTTTAGGGTCGAATAAATATGTAAATAATGTCCTAATATAGGTAAAATGATGGTCAAATTTTCTTTTCAAATTTGAGACGATTGGCACCCTAAATGCGCCGAAAAAATCGGCCTCAATTTGACATAGGTTAGATCGTCATTCAACCTATATTCGACCTGGTCAAATTTAGGCCGAATTGTCCTTTTTCGACTAGTGAGATGGAATAACTGAACTGTGACCTTTTGACCTTAGAATATCTTTTCATGTATAGAAATAACTTTTTATGTTTTATTTTTTACAACTAATAAAGTATACGATATCCGTCATCTTTAAACTTCAAAAATAAAAAATAAAAAATATTATTTGTTAGATTAAATTACTTATTATATATGGGTTTTTTGCTAGGAAAATGACCTTCTGAGAAATTTTTTAACTAAATTTTATTGTTAAGCTCATTTTAATCTATTAGCTTTGAAAAATAAAGAACTATAAAAATCTTAATTTTTAGTAAAAAGTCCTCAGAAGGTCATTTTCCTAGCAAAGAACCCATATGCTGTATATAGTACCTTTCTAAAATAATATTCCCTTTTTTGACAAGCAATTTATATTCCAATTTTTATAATTAATAATATAATCTTTTTATTGGATTTGATATATTTAATAATAAAGTATATATTGATCAATAACAATTATTTGTATTATTCTTCTATCTTCCAATATTTAGAGGTATTATTCAATCTAAACTGGCTTTTTTAAATAACACTAAAGGTATTATATACAGTATTATATGGTATATTAAAAAAAAATTAAAATATAAAAATTAATTAAGTATTATTAGTATTTGAATGAAATTATTTTAAATATAAAATAATTATATATTATATATTTATTAAATTATAATTAAACTTATATAATATATTTTAAATAGTTTAATAATAAATTATTAATTAGTTTTAATTATAAATTTAAAATTTTTCAAATTTTTAGTATAATAAAATTAGTAATTATAATAAAATTATATGAATTTAATATATAATTAACTTTTTTTTAAATATAACCTTTATAAATATATTTTATCTTTAAGTACATTTTAAAATTCAATCCTAAGCTTAAAACTTAATAGTTAAGTACTTCTTTTTTATTTATATTATGCAATAAATTTTTTAAATTATTTAGTATATTAAATATATTTTATAAGTGTATTTACATAATTTTAAATTTTAGTTTACTAATAAAAATATGGGATATAATAATAATATAATATGATCTTTTATTAAATAGTATTTAATCAGTAATATATATAATTTTAGTATAATTATCTTAATAATAGAATAGTAGTTTTTAAGTATAATAAAAAATACAATTTTTTATATATATATCATATAAAATTTCATAAATTGTGTAAGTGCATATTTTCTATTAATGCACATTTATATTTGATTCAATGTCTAAATTACATATTAAATAAAAAACTTGAAAAAAAGGATGATTTTTATTTGTACATCTAAATAAGGTAATTTCTGTGCTGATCATTTAATGTTATTTTCACGTGACTTTGTAATCCGTCACATGTTATTTGTTTATTACATGTTATTTGCTGCGTAATATGCTCGAAAAAGATTTCATCTCCGCCGCAGTGATTGAATTTAAAAAACATTTAAAAGGTAATTTATTTTTAGTTTGTAGAGGTTTTCTTAATTATTATATAAAAGAATCACGATTTTTAGTTTTTTCACAGCTACTCGATTAAGAAAATGACGGACCTGCCAAATATGCCTTCGTTCGAAAGCCTTGCACTAAGACCTGAACAGCGTTGCAATAAAGTTTTTAATGCTATAATAAAAACATTGCTGCATAATAGAAACCAATGGATGACGGCAATGCAGCTAGTCGGTATGCTAGTCGCCACGTTTGGAGATAAACTTGGAAGTTTTTTACGATAAATATCACTGAATTTAAACTTCTACTTTTTTTGTAGACGATTGTCGGAAATTAGATCTAGCCCAACTTCGGTGTGTTTTTCCTCCTCGAATTCTTGGCACGCTGTGATCGTAGTCTTTTTTCACTCGTGTCGAGTTTGACTAATTCTGCTGACTACTTAGGGGAAATACGCCGAGAGCTACCATTCAAGGTGCAATTTCCACAGGACTCTCTACGGCCAGAACACTAAAAGTAGAACCTCCTATTGAAAAATATAAAGCTACTTATGGTGTTTGTTATCGAATCTCCTTAAGTCTTTTTCCAAAAGATTCAGAAGTTATTGCCTCAATGGATATGAATCCTCCCCCCGATAATGTGAACCAAAATCCTCCGGTAAGAAAACCTCGTCCTAAAGCGCGAAAACTCACGTATACTAAAAAGAGAACACAAACACAAGTAAAGAATAAAAAACCTCCACCAAAGAAGCCCGCGATCAGAAAAACCACACAAACGAAACGAACTAAGTCTCGACAGCAGCTCTATGAATACACGTCGGAAAGCGATTCTGAAGAAAGTGATTCTGACGATAGCGAATCTGATGATAGTGAATCCGATGAAAGCGACACAGATTCGTCAGATGAACAACCTTCACGTAAAAGGATTGCAAGATATCATTCTACAAGTGAATTTACAAGTGAGAGCGAGTCGGATTCGTCTGAAAGTGATATATCAATGGATACATCACAGCAAGGCGCAAATGAAACAATACCAAACGAGTATGATTATCATTTTTTATTATTCGAATATTGAGATAATATTCTTATCATATTTATAAACTTTGATTATATAGGGTCGAAGATTTTAATTCTTCACTGTGTACAACGAGTGAGCCATCAGATTTTGATATTAATTTATTCATTGGCCCTACATCATTTGCTGTAGCTCAAGAAATAGGATACTCTTATGCTCGATTTCGGCATCAGGGTAATATGAGATGCCCCAAGACAAATTGTGAAGATTCTTTTTCAATAAAAGATCTTAAGAGTTCTGATGGATCGTTCTTGTGTAGATTATTTTGCTTAGCAGATGGTCATGGAGGTTCTGGGTGTTCTGCATTTCTAACCACTAAAATACCAAGTCGTTTAGAAAATATGTTATGCCAATATGATTATTCACAACTAGATGATCAAAAGGTTCAGGAAAAGTTCAAACAAGACATAACTTTACTTATTAAAAAGTTAGATGATGAATATCTTGATGCTAAACGTGAAGAATATCGTAAATGGCAGAATGATATAATTCATAATAGAGTTAGGAGTACTCAAGTAGAGCCAGTCGATGATGGAGCTACTCTGGTTATTAATCTCTTTTTTGGAGAATGGTTCATCAATATAAATGTTGGGGATTCTCGTACACTTGTTGGTTGTAAAACGGACAATAAGTGGATGGTAGAATTTTCTAGTGAAGATCATAAGCCATATCTAGAACGTCTCGCTTTACAAATATATTCTAATGGTGGTGTATTTGTGGATAATCAGGATAAACCTATCAAATTTGACCCATTTCCTCAAGAACGGAATGTTCGTGCAAATTTGAAGAATGCACGCATTAGACTACAGGCCGCCGATAATGATCTCGGTGTCCCGTACAAAAATAATAATGGCATTCATTTTTCACTTAATGTTGCTGCAACTTGTGGTGATTTACTCTTCAAATTGAATCCTTCGAAACCAGTTATATCATGTAAGCCGGACATATTTTTTGAAAGATTAGGACCATTTACAGAATATAACGGTAATAGGTTTATGTTGATGAGTAGCGATGGATTATTTGACCATTTGTACTCGAATAAGGCAGAATTGCAAAATCAAACAATCGCTACTTGTATTGGACAACAACTGGATGCTAGATGCCAGCTAAAGAAAATTGTAGCCCATCTTTGTAATCGAGAGGGTGATCGGGTCTTATTTGAAAATACTTTACAGGAATATGATGATTGCACATGTATATTAGTATTGATGTAAAATATTTTTTTTTTTTTTTTTTTTTTTTAGTTTATGTACTTGTAAATTTGAAATTTTTCAACTAAATTTCAAAAGTAACTTTTGCTTTGCATTTTCTTTAACTAGCAATTTAATTGTTATTTTAATTATATCCAAAAAAAAAAGTGTGTATATATTTTCATAATTAATTTTTGAAAATTACTAAATTTACAAGTATATGTAATACATATAATGGATTTTGGTTTTTTATATATAATAAATTGTCATACTGCATTATACCAATTAACCTTTTATTTTCTATTGAAAAAATATTGCTCATCACCTATATCGTCACAACTTTATGGCAAAATGAATTACTGCGCCACTTATTCCATATTTATAATTTGGGTGGCTTGGCTAGTAGCAACTCAAAATAAGATTTATCGAAGTATCATTAAAAATTAACAATTTAAAGATGTCAAAGGTAATAAAGTTGCTCTTACAGAAATGTGAGTCTGCTCATTTAACAGATACTTATTTAGTTGTTAATGCAATTATAGTTCGATCGAAAAGCTGATGAAAAATTAGTTTTTGAAACCAGTGAAGATGTTAAAGTGTTGAGTAGTCATTTTTATTTTATATATTTCCTATTTTATATTTTGCATAATAATTAAATTTTGTTTTTTTTTTAGGGTTCCCACCTTCGATGCCATAGGTTTAAAGGAAGATTTACTAAGGGGGATCTATGCTTATAGCAAGTATAAAATTTTCATAACTAAAAATTAATGAATAATAATAATTAATATTTACAAAATTGTTTCCAGATTTTGAAAAGCCGTCGGCGATTCAGCAAAGAGCTATCGTTCCCATAATAAAAGGTCGTGATGTAATCGCACAAGCGCAGTCTGGAACGGGTAAAACGGCTACCTTTTCCATTTCTATCCTTCAATGTATAGATACAACAGTTAGGGAAACCCAAGCCCTCGTTTTATCCCCTACAAGGGAATTAGCAACTCAAATACAGAGTGTGATATTAGCACTTGGTGATTATATGAACGTGCAATGTCACGCGTGTATTGGTGGGACTAGTGTTGGAGAGGATATTCGTAAATTAGATTATGGTCAACACGTTGTTTCTGGTACACCTGGTCGTGTTTTTGACATGATCAGACGTCGAAATTTGCGAACTCGTCATATAAAGATGCTTGTGTTAGATGAAGCTGATGAATTACTTAATAAAGGCTTCAAAGATCAGATATATGATGTATACCGATATCTTCCACCTAATACACAGGTCGTCCTCTTAAGTGCTACCTTACCTTACGATGTACTTGAAATGACTACAAAATTTATGACTGAACCTATTCGCATATTGGTTAAACGGGATGAATTGACATTGGAAGGAATTAAACAATTTTTCGTAGCAGTTGAAAAGGAGGAATGGAAATTTGATACTCTTTGTGATTTGTATGATACACTTACAATTACACAGGCTGTAATATTTTGTAATACACGTCGAAAGGTAAACTTTCTTATTTTTGATTCTAAATTCGATATAAGTCTCTTTTCAAATATAGAATTTATTCTTAGGTTGACTGGTTAACTGAAAAAATGCGGGAAGCGAATTTTACGGTTTCATCAATGCACGGAGATATGCCTCAAAAAGAAAGGGATACTATCATGCAAGAATTTCGTCAAGGTTCAAGGTTTGATATCATAATTAATAGTTCTTTTTATATTGACTTCGACCATGAATAATCTTTATGTTCGTCCTAATTTCAAGTCGTGTGCTAATTACCACCGATGTATGGGCTCGCGGTATTGATGTCCAACAAGTATCTTTAGTGTAAGTGTTTTAACATTAGATTTATCAATTTATCTTGATATAGTAACATATATCTATATTTCTATTATTTATTAAAGTATAAATTACGATTTGCCAAGCAATCGTGAATTATACATTCATCGAATCGGTCGATCTGGTCGTTTTGGAAGGAAAGGTAAATTTTTAAATAGATAATCATTTCAATCGCACTTAATTAATTTTTTTTTTTTTGGTTTTTTTTTAGGGGTTGCTATCAACTTTGTGACTTCAGATGATGTTAGAATTCTTCGTGATATTGAGCAGTTTTATAGTACTCAAATAGACGAGATGCCAATGAATGTATCAGATTTGCTTTAATCAATAAAGTTAACAATTTATAGCAATAATTATTATATTATAAATATAATTTATCAACAGAGATAATCATTTTATAGCAAATTTAGAATCGAGAAATGTTATTAATTTGATTCTTAAAAACATTAATTATAAAACAAAGCCACGAGAAAATTGTATATTCAAATAACACTTAACCAGTAAGCATTTTTTTTTTTTTTTTTTTTATTTATATTGTTTGTTTGCGTTTGTGTTTGCGATTGCGAAATTGTGTTTGTAAATTGTGTTTGTGTTTGTAATTCGAAATCCGTTTAGTAATTTTCTTTTTAAATATCTT
This sequence comes from Rhizophagus clarus, assembly GCA_015698045.1. Taxonomy (NCBI): domain Eukaryota; kingdom Fungi; phylum Glomeromycota; class Glomeromycetes; order Glomerales; family Glomeraceae; genus Rhizophagus; species Rhizophagus clarus. The sequence goes on along the minus strand of BLAL01000049.1, from coordinate 179,092 downwards.
AACACCAAAACTAAAAGAAACTAAAAAATTCTATATACAAAAAGATAAAGTTTTGAAATCTTGTTTACGAATTTTTAAACAAGACGTAAGAAAAAGAAAAAAAAATATTTACAAGAAATTATTTTCAAAATGAAAATTGATAATTAAGTGAATTGAAAGTCGAAATAATCTGGAGATACAAAGTAATTCGAGTATAAACGACGAATAAATATTTTCTTAAATTAATTGAATTGCATATTTAAAAAGGTATAAAAATTCTTATATGTTTTACAAAACCTATTATCGGCTTTGAAACATGAGATGGTAATTGTTTCTTTAAACTTGATATGTAAAGATAATTGATATGAATTAATCGATAAATATCTTTATGGGGATGTTTTTTTTTTTAAAAAAAAAGAGTAAAAAAAATAACTCTTAAATACGAAAGGTATCATATAGTTATAGTTGATAATTTATCTCCAGTTAAAATTAATTGATCATCATAATCGAGAAAAGTTCATCGAGAATAAGGGGAATTTTTAAAAAGTATATATAGTCTGAATTTGTTGATTTTCCAATAAGTGGTCATCGCATTTCAAATTGAATTCCAATTCATGATCGATAAATTTAATCAAATCTGGTTGACTATTCGCTAAAGTTGACAAAGAAGAAGCAGAATTATTTGAGGTCGAACAACGATCATAATCTTCCAAGAATTCCGAAGGGGCAGTTGAGAAACCTATTTCTGAATTCATTGAATACCATGAACAAGCAGTAGCGGAAGAACTTGCAGATAAACGATCATGTGACGTTGAAGTAATTTCTTCTTCGATAAAATCATCATATTCTGATACAGTAAACTTATGACATGAGAGGATTCGCTCTCTAAGTTTATCCAATGAAATGCGTTTTTCAGGATCAAGAGTAAAGATATCTTTTAAAATTTCATTAAGTTCGTCAGAAAGCGGGAGAATTGTCTTTAAAAAATCACGATCTCGTAAGAAAACGGAAAAGGTTTCATCACGAAGACAAGCTTGTTTCCAAGGATTACGACCACAAGTAAGATTGATAAGAATAACTCCTAAAGACCATATATCATTAGAAGCGGTTGCATATCCTTTTACTCTTTTATGTAATCCACCTTGACATTCTAAAATAATATTTTTTTTTAATAATTATGAATGAAAAAAAAATAAAATAAAATAAAATAAATAAATAAAATAAAATAAAATAAATACCTGGACTCATATAAAAAGTTGATCCACAACCGAAATCTCTTGACCAACGATCGGTTGTAGCCAAACCAAAATCAGCAAGTTTTACAGTCCTTCCACCATCAAAGACAAGAATGTTTTCAGGTTTTAAATCTCGATGATAAATTCCGTTAAGATGACAAAATTGTACAGCATCGAGTATTTGTATAAAAACTTGTTTGATAAGTTGATCATTTCCAAGATAACCTCCTTTTTCAGTTATCATTGAGAATAAATCACCCTCATGACAATATTCAAGTACCACATTAAGTGTATCTGAAGTTTCAACAACTTTTTCTAAATTTATGATATTTAGATGACCTGAAACTTGAGCGTGTAATCTTATCTCTGACTCATGTAATCGATGTTGTCTTGCATCAATATTTGTTTTTGGCATACATTTTACCGCATATACATGTTGATTTATAACATGTTTTGCAGAATAAACTACACCATAGGCACCGATTCCAAGAATATTAGTTATTTCAAGTCTACCATTATCAATAAGACTACCAATACGTTCAGAAGGGTTAAAGTAAGTTTCCTTTGTTGTCATCTATTTAAAATAAATATAAAATATAATATATATATTAAAAAGTTTGCAGCGAGAGGTAAAAAACGACGAAAAAAAAGAAGAAAAAAAAAAAACCTTGATTTTTTATAATTGGAAAAATTATTCAGTTATTTATTAAAATTTAGCTCAATATTAAATAATAATAATCGAGAAAAATAGAGCAGAATACACTACTTTAAATGATAATGAAAAGTATGTAAGTTTTATTTTATTTTTTTTTATTTTATGACAGGAAGAAAAATAGTGAGAGTTTATATAAACTATACCCTTTCTCTTTATTTATTTCTGTCTTCGTGAACGAACAGAATAATAAATTCTCCCGAGAATCGATGATTTTAATAAAGGACTAATGAAAAGAAAATAATATAGGGAGACAATGCATTTATATAATGAATGCTTTTTGATAGATTGATTATATTTTAAATATTAAAATTAAAAAGAATTTATAATAAAAAATGTAAATGTGATGTAAGGTTTGGTTACGACATATAATCAAGTATGGAAAGGAAGCGCGTGAAGGACAATATTAAATGATAAAAAAAAAAATGTAAAAGGATCTATGATAAAGAGACAACGAAAAAAAAAATTTGCTGCCTTAAAAAAAAAAAAAAAAAAAAAAAAAAAAAAAAATGAAATTTTGAAATTTTTTTTTTTATATTTGACGGTATTATTTTTATTGGTAACATAAGGGGGCTGAAAAATAGCTGATTGATGAAAAGGGGTCAAAAGAGTACAAAAAGAACAGGAAATAAAAAATTTCTAATTGTAAATAAGTACTAATGCAAAATGTAATCAAAAGAAAATCAGCCGAAAAAGTTGTGACACTACGTAAAACTACATCCGTGATAAAAAGAGAAATGTCACAAGAAAGAGAGTTTGTGGGGTAAGCCGAATTATGGTACAACTCCAGGTATCTGGATTATTAGAAAATGAAGTGATAGATTGTAACAATTTAAAATAGCAGATAAAGGTAAATATTAAAAATCTTAAAAATAAATAAATAATAAAAAATATTTTTAACTTCTTCAAAAATTTCATGCATTCAAAAATCACTTAAAATTTAAAAAAAGGTAAATTGGATTTAATTTAAAAGAGGCTTTGTCTTGAAAATCGGATCTACGCATAACATAAAGTTACAAATATCCGTAATAAAGCACATCTAGAAAACAAAGAAATCATGCAACTTTCGTGTGTTACTGAAAATTAAACAGCCCATTAACTAATCTTGCAGTAATTTTAACATGAAAATGTTGATAATTCATGCTTTCTTACATAGGAATAATACCCTTTTTTTTGGCAAGAAAAGATCTTCAATGACCATTGTCCTTTATATGTGGTGTGACTTCAATATTTCTTTCTGCACTCCGCTGTATTCCACCTTCTTTCAATTCGTCACTGTGATGTAATTGAATTAACTGATAAGCTTAGAGATAATGGTTACTACAAAGTTTACTACAAAGTATATGTTGAAGCTTTTTTTTTTTTTTGTAACATTGGTGGGAAATTTTTTTTAAAAAATCTTGAACTAAAACAGGGTCTCACTTTTTTTTTCCAAAGTATAAATTATCAAATGACCCATGAATTGATTAACATTCTGCAGAATTATCGTAATTTACATCATAAATAGAATGTTTTCCTTCCCCACATTTCACTAGTGACAAACAAACAAAATTACACATAATAAATTTATTCAAAATAATAGATAAACTCTGGCGTTTTTTTTTAATTTAATTTTTTTAGTAATTTTATTATTATACTGTAAAAGTTAGAATTTTAATATTTTGATTTCCAAATATTACTAATAAAATTCGGTTGTAATTAAATTCGTCGCTATGAGCCAAGTCTCATATATATCACGTGTTCGTTAATGTAATACCGCCATAAATAGTTATATATTTCAAGGATTGTTAAAGTATCTTCTATAAAACCGTTTAATTTCTAATTGACTTTATTACTCAAATAAAAAAAAAATATCTTTCAAATGTTACAATCCATGATACAAGTTTAAATACTTTAAATGTGGAAAAGGTGCTCGAAGGAAAAAAAAAAAAATTACAATCATCAAAATATATAAAAAATATTACAATCAGGACCCCCAAAGAATTTGATTATATGGATTTTTGACGAATTTGATTGGTTTTATCTAACGTTATCTTACGTGTCTTACGTGACAAGTTTGAGCTTGTATAGCTTGTATAACTTGTACTGTATATGCAAGATACTGTATAAACGCGTTTAAAAGTTGTGACAAAATCAATTTTGTGAAACGTGATAATCGTCATCGATTCATGAAATCAGTTTAGAATCTCCAAACCCTTTTGCCTGGCCATTTATTGCAAAAATTTTTGTAAATACAAAAGAAATTCTTTGAGTCGAAATTGAATACGCACGCATTTGACAAATATACAAGTTGTGTAGAAAATATGAATACGAAAGTTGATAGTTCATTCAAATGCTGTTGACAAGAGGAGGATGAGCACAATTGCGGAGGTGAACGAAAAATTTTTCTCAAATATTGTTATTTTATCGATATAATATTTTTGCTTGTTTGCAGTGGTATTTGGACTTATCATCACTTTCCTTTTTATATCTAGCCTGGCGCAATTACAGTTTCCAAAGCATATGATGATAAGTAGGATTGATAAATTCAATTAATGCAAATATGGAAAACATTGTGAATACAATAAATAATTGTATCAATTAAAGAGCGAGCAGATGACAATAAAGATAAAGATGCAGAATGAACTGAATGAGCTTGAGTTCCTGAGAAATGTGCCTTTTTGGTTTCAGAATACTAGGATGAACTCTGCATGAGTTCGGGGAATGCATTCTGTTATAAAGCTGTCACAGGTATAGTCTGGGTATAGTAATCCAGTATCTGAAATGCGTTCCGCATATTGTGTGCGAGCAGTATGATGTGAACTGTTTTTAATTTGAAAATTTCATATTTTTATAAATATTTTTATTAGTGAACGTTGTAAAAATTAAGAATTTCATAATTGGAATCCTTTAATAAAATGGTAAATTTATTTTTTTATTGTTATTAGTACTTATTTTTTTTTTTTTTTTTGAATTTATTGTATTCTTTTAAGCATACTTGAAATTCGAATTCGACGATGATAATATTTTAGATTTCTTTGTATAAAAAGCTTTCGCCATATGGCAAAATCTATCAACCGCGTTTAAGTTGTGGAAATGAAATAATGATCTCAAGCTTTATTTGAATACCTACACTCCACACTGAAAAAAATGATATTGTCAGAAAAAAAATCTCGCCAGAAGCGTTTTTGCTTTATTTTCAGAAAGTAAAAAAATAATATTATTAATAATAAAATATAAATTTTGAAAGATATTGTACATCTCTAATTATTCCGTGAGGGAATCTAATGGTGGTATAGAGCATCCTTTCTAACCTAATTGTGGGTGAAGTTTCATGTAAAAATGAAACCTTGTCCCAAAAATGCCTCTAATAATATATTATGCAATTTGTTATATTCACCTTTTTGCAGCATAATTGTATAAAGAACTCATTTTTAAGTTATCAGAAAACAAATTAATTCATGGGGTTATTAAATTAAAAAAATTTCTTGCTCAGAGTCATGTTCACCCTCACGACTTAAACTGAGTTATATTACATTTTCAAAGTACTCTAAACCCAGGCGTTATCCATATAGTAGGAGAATGTCATTTCTAATGATCGATATGTATAGTATACTATATGACCATCCTCCTCGATAGCATCAAGAGGTGTTATGTTTTTATTTAGAACCATTTTATGAATCAATTTTGTTTTATTCGCTGCATTTATATCAGTTGCTTTGGTGAATGGACAACTCGTTACCTAACGACGAATGAGCCTGAACTTTCCTGATTCATATTTGAATTATTTTGAATCTAGTATATGACAAAAGCTTCCTATAAACCAGCTCTCAACTCTTCGTATTTAGCTGAGCTCCTTATATGGATATAATAGAATTAAATAAATAAAAACTTACTATCTGAAATATTTAAATAATTCTGATAGTTATGTGAGTACAGCCGTCCAGTGATTATACGCGATTTACGCGTCATGCCAGGGTACGGCAGTTACGCAGTTACATTTTATACCGGCATTATGGAATTAAGAAATTAACCATGTGATGAATTAGTATGTAACAAATAGACAAATAGAAAAAATTACAAGTTCCAGAATACTTATGAAAAATGGGAATGAAGAGGTGTGACATGGCATATCAAATACTTTATTATAATCATGTGAAGGAAGAAAAGTGATTGTGATACTGAATAAAATCACAATTATGGTAATGATATATAATTATTAATTGATTATATATATAATATAATTTTTTTTATTTTGTAATATTTGAAGTTTTTTATAAATCTAAAGTCTCTTAAATTTTAATTACTACTTTGCTTATAAATTGGAAAAATGATATTTAAATTTCTTATACAATAAAAACTTTTGTAATAATAGCATTAAAAAAATAAAATCTATATAATTAGAAAATTATCAAATAAGTATATTTTTATATACTTAAAATATACTTAAATTTTAATTTAAGACTATTTCTATTTGTACACTATTGTATTTGTACACAGATTATGTGATCAGCATAAAATTTCTTTTATGGAAATATTATTACACAAAATTCTAATTACGGTTATTTTGAAAAAAAATAAAAAAATTTTTGTGAAATAGGTATCACTTAAAAAAAAAGGTCTGTATTATACAATAACCTAATATGGTAATTTTTAATATTTTGGCCAAAATTATAAAAAATTAAATATGTAACATATAATATATAACAAATAGGATTTTTAATATAAAAAAAATTTTAAGTCCTTAAAATACTTTATATAAAAAAATAAAAAAAAAAAGTGTGACAAAGAAGTAATAAATAATAGTTATGTAACCTGTGTTTTGCACACTAATTTAAATATATTTTAAGTATATTTTAAGTATTTAAATAAAAATTAAATATATTAAAAATAGTATCTGAAATTCAAATTTTAAATCATATGCAAAATACGCACATTATTTGAAATTTTTATGTGCGCAATTTCTAAATGATGTGTGAAAAGCATTTTTTTATGTATAATTTATTTTTTCAATAGATAATACAAAATTTAAAATTTTTTATAAAAAAAAAATACTTGAAATTGTAAAAACCTTTAATATAAATTTATAAAACCATCAATAAACACTATTATTCTTATATCACACATCGGTCATGTCACATGACACTCCGATCATTAATATAAATTTTGTGTAATGTTAAATTACGAGAATTTCAGTACTATTGCAACGTAATTTTTTTCAAGTAAACTACCCTTAAACCTTAATGAACTTTTGCTTCTCAAGCTTTATTCTATACATTTTAATAATTTTCTTTGTAATATAACGCTTTTATAAAAAGTTTATATAAGACCTACTTTTTACTATTTTTTTGAACTTAACTTCCAGATGCAAGTTTGTATAAGAACGAAATACAATTTTAAATTACTAATTATACGTAATTTTTTGCGTACAATTGAAAAACTTATTCGCTAAAAGAAGATTAGATTAATAATTTTTACTAAAAATATATGATTTTTATTTTTATTATTTAATTAATCCAATAATTGAATATAACTGAAGTTATTTAAACTGCAATTTTCAAAGATTCTATTATATTATTTTATTAATTTACAAAAATAATATTTATTTAACAATAAAAATCTCAAGCTGACAAAATATCAAAGGAAATATTCTATTTATTATATATTATTCGCTAACTTTGGCTTTATGATACCTCCATGCTGCTTTAATTTTAGCTTTATTCCAATCACTCGAAAGCCTATTAAGAACTTTATTAATAGCAAAGTCTGGTAGTTCTTCTTTATAAACTAACAATTCTTCAAGTATTTTTTCCTTTTCTGGAGTCGTCTGTTTTTGTTTTTTCTTTAGTACTTTTACTGGATCATTTTGACTACCAGGTAAATATGATAATTCCAAATTATCTGCCTGACTAGGATTCCGGACATTACTGATACAACTCATAATCATAAAAAAGAGCAAATTGATGTAAAATTTAGAAGTTAAAAAACATGTTTTTTGCAATTTTCTCGTCAACCAGTGATCCAAATTGGATGAACTTTTTTTAAAATGTAGTTTTCAATAAAATCTACAAAATAAAAAATAGTTTATCAAAATTGGATGAATAGATGGCGAGATATCCTTAAAAAACTAAAAGAGCAAATTGGTTTAATTTTGAGAAAAATGGGTAAAAAAAAAATATGAGTTATTTTAGTAATGTCCGGGATCCTACCTGACTGCTTGATCTACCTTCTTGTAATACATTCTGTTGGGTTTGGGATAATTTAGCTCCAGTTTTATTTTTTTTTTTTAATTATTAAAATCTTTAAGTCTTGTCCTAACTATTTCTGTTACTCTTCTACCTCATGTATTTTTAGATTCTATTTCTAGAACTTTTTGTCGATAAACTGCTTTGATTCATTCTAATCCTTTCTCATAATATGCAATCAGACGTTCAGCTCCTTGATGATGCAATTCTGTTGGTGGATACTCTTGAAATAATTTATGAGATAAAGGATCAGTCATTCCAAAAACATCTATCAAATTATTCACAAGACTCCATAATGATTCTTTTTGTGATTCACAAGCTCATTCAGCATGCAAGACTGTATTATTATCTAAGTATTCATATAGTAGCAAATCTATCCTATCCTTTTCATCCTAGCATGCTTTAATTTGATTTCTAAGACTTTTCTCATCAATTGTATTTCCGGTAATATTTTGTTTAACATATTTGGCTCCAAAAGTTTCTAGCGCCTTATCAAATCCAAAACAGGTATGGTAAGAATTACTGTCTTCATTTTTTTCATGTAGAATCTTAAAAGAACCAACATAATGCAATTTTTCTTCTAATTGTGGATGAGCAGCTATTATTGAAAGATAATGAGCAATTGCAGTTGTATAATTAGATTTGGCAGCGCTAGCAAAAAGAGGTTCAGCTGCAGCTAAAAAATCTTTTTGAATACCAAAATTTCCTACACGAATTCCCATTTTATAAACTTTCCAAATACCTGCCCATCTATAGTAAAGATACCAAATTTTAAGACAAATGTGAGTATCGTTTTTGCCATCCATAATTTTGAAAAAAGATATATTTTTTGATTCAATATAAATATTAATTGCTATTTCTACAGCAGCCTATAAAAGATCAAGAATTCTAGCTGTTGAATGGTAATCAACTGCAATTTCAAATTTATCTAAAAATTTTACACCAAGGTGTGAAGCTAAGCTTAATAATCCATAACTTGAAAATAGAACTAAAAGTACAAAGCAAAAGTCTTTCGAGGTATGCTACTAACCTAAATGAGGTTGCAAATTAGGTCATATTTTTTTACCTTAATTAACTGACGAAATATTGCTTCATCAGCTATAATATCAAGAAAATTAGAATCTTTTAAACCAAAGTTTTTTTACATCTCAGTAGCATGTAAAATTTCTTTATCAGAGTTTGGATTAATCCTAGGTTCAAGAATGACAATGTTAGGAGATGGACCTGAGCACCCATGATCTAACTTGAAAAGTACAACATGTTTGATGGTTTTGATATCAAAATTCCTTTTGTAAGTTAATTCACCATTAATATTTTCAATTTGTAATAATTCGTTAAGTGTTTCTTGAAAAGTTATTAATATTTGATCTATTTTAGAATTTGTACCAAATAATGATGTATCTGCTGTTAATTTAACTATTACTTCAGATTCAGTTCTATCTATTGATAATTGTACTTGGAATACCATCCTTAATATTGCATGAGAACTTCCACAGGTAACATCATAAATATTTCCAAATTTAAAACTTTTTTCTTTAAAAACAATGTTATCAATGATCGCTAAATTCCATATATTTCCTTCTTTAATTAAACATTATGCTGGATTAGCTTTTTCCATTCGGGCATTAGCAAGTTTTCTTTCATATCGATCTGTATGAGAAGTCATGTGACATATCATTAATAATCAGTAAAGTGAACTTAATAATCGTGGCTTGTAACGTAAATTTGCTAAAACTTGAGGTAGCCAAATTTTTAAAGAAGGAAAAGCTAGTCCTACTATTATTGAAGTGATGAATGTTACAATTTTAATTGTTTATTTGTAAGTTACAGTTAAAAGTGGTTTTTGACGTTTTTTTCGTTGATAATTATTAATTTCCATTTTTTTTTCTCATAACTCGTTAATTATTCCTGAAAAAAATGAAGTAAAAAAGTTTGGAAATGCATCATAATATTTTTCGATAGTGTGTGGTAATTCTAATGAAGATTTCTTATTGGTGGTAATATCTGACTTTGAATCCCATAATTTTCTTCCAATTACACGACCAAGTTCTTCATAATTATTTATTTTCAAGTTTTGATTATTGCTTATTTTTATAGGTGACTTAATAAAAAGCATTTTAGTGATAAATAAGCTAGGTATTTGATTTGTATTAGTTAAAATTAATTTGGTAAAAGTTTGTTTATTAGAAGGTAGAAAGGATATAAAAGGACTAAGAGTATTAATTAATGCTATTAATACTTTATTTTTAATTTCTTCATTTTGAGATTGTGAAAATTTGGTTAACCAATTACTCAAAAATTCAAGTCCTTTACTAGTATCTTCTAAATATAATTGTTCACACGTGGTTTCTTTTTTTCCCCTTTTTGGACGTTGATAAATATGACCTCCAAGTTTTTCATAATATGAGCAACAAAGGGATTTTTAATTAACATTAATATTATTAAATGCTTGAACGTATATAGGACGATATAGTTTTAATGCTTCATAACCATATTGTCCTATATATAGTACTTGAATATTATGTTCGTTTAGATATCAAAAATGTTGGGTACACCCTATACCTCATGAAAAAATGTAATATATTTATTACAAGAAATACATCTACGCCACTGAATTATTCTCATCTCAAAATTCTTTATTTTCTTTTCTTTTGAATTATGTAAGTATTTATTATCAAATTGGAAATGCGAATCACAAACATCCAATTTCTGTAAATTACCATTTACTTCTTTAATTGCATCCCGATCTACTTGCTATGTCCCAATAAGATTGCACAATTGTCTTATATTCCCTTCTTTTTTTTACACCATTAAAATTTTTTATCAAAAACATCAATTATTATGCATGATGTCAATTCTTTTTGTTCTATATTTTTTATAATTTCATCAAATTCACCACTACCGTCACAAGCTAACTCTTCATTTTGACTCTCATTTTCACTCTCATTACTACTTTCATCTTCATAATAATCTGAGTCAGAACTATTAATTTCATCATTATCTATAAATACTTTATATAAAAAACTAAGATTACATTCTTCCAAATCAGCACAAAGATCAAGAAATTCATGGTTACCGCTTACATTATTACTGTTTATATCATATTCTGAATCTTCTGAATCTTCTGTAAAGTTTTCAAAAATTGGATTCAAAGGGTCATTATTTTTATGTAATGACATTTGTAATTAATCAGGATTTCAAAAATTCGCAAAAATAGAATAAAATAGAATGTGAGATGCAAGTTTCTGATGACTTTTCTTCATTGTATAAATGCAAAAATATCTTTTTTCTAACGTCAAGATTCAATTATCTTAATATTACAAACATAGGTTAAACAAGATTATCACATATTTGTATATTGGTCAAATTTTGTGATTTTTCGTTAATAAAACCAGTTTTTTATTATAAAAATAATTCAATAACTATCCAATTTTAGAAAAAATTAATACACAATAGCTTCAATATGATGTGAAACTATGTGGGAAATTTCAGTACACATTATTATATAATTTTTTTTTTAATTAAAAATGGTTAAAACTGGTTATTTCATATAAGTGATCAATATGTGTGTTTATCTCGACTATAGGCCTTTCATTGATTGGTAAAGATAGGCCGTAAAGTGGCCTATTTGCATCCAATCATTCAGGTTTATGACTCCTATGATTAAAATTAGTTCAATACACTGGCCCGTGACATGACCGGTGATTGATATTATAATATAAAATTCAAATATTATTAGTGTTTACTTGTCATATATGTTCATTTTTCTATTGATTAAATGTCTTATTCTAATTAAATTCTTCAATATTATCAGGTGCATTTAGAAATATTATTAAATGCATATCTAATGTTTCAACATTTAACCTATTACTATATATGAAACTAAAATTGATTAATTTTGACTCTCAAAATAGTCAAAATGGTCAAAATGATTTTGACCTGAGCCCCTTTAAAAGTCAAAATGACCAAAATTACATTATAATCATGTGATTTTTATAGTAAATAATAATATTAAAATTCAAAGTTAATGATTTCTACATCTAGTGATCTGATTTTTATGATCTTTATATGGTTAAATTCAGCTCATCGAGAGGATTTCAATGATATGTGTTGCATATCTGTAGCATCAATATTGACAGAGTTATTTACATTTAAAATTTAGTATTAAATTATAATTATAAAAATCACATGACTATGATGTAATTTCAATTATTTCGACTTTAATTTTAACTTTTGACCTTCTCAAGTCAAAATATTTTGACTTTTGGGTTTTAATTTCAACTTCATGTATACCTATTATATAATCTAGTTTTTGTTAACTTATGTTGAGAAAACACTCTTTCTATATTCGCATTCAAAAGTGACACTAATAAAATAATACTAACTAAAATATTAATATTAGGAAATTGATTTTTAAATTAAGAAATACCCAGGAAAAACTCTGGCTGTTAATCCGTTGACCAATTTTTGACAGAAACAAAAACATTTTATTTTGTTTAGAAACCATTTTTACAGTTAGAAAACCTGTACTTTAAACATCAAAAATAGATTTTATACCATAAAAAGCTATATTTGATAATATAGAGCTATTCTTTTAATGATATAAAGACGCTATTTTTAAAGATATTAAAGATATCGTATCTGGCATAATATCAGACAATCTTGATTTGCAGCAATAGATATAGACGAGGAGGCACTGAAGTATTACTAGTCGAAAAAGGATAATTCAGCCTAAATTTGACCAGGTTGAATATAGGTCAAATGATGATCTAACCTATGTCAAATTGAGGCCGATTTTTTTGGCACATTTAGGGTGCTAATCGTCTCAAATTCAGAAAGAAAAATTTGACCTATATTAGGACATTTACATATTTATTCGACCTAAAAAAAAACTATATTTGACTACTATATATAATCTGAATATTATTGATAAATAGGTCAAACTAGAGGTTTTTTAAGGCTGAATAATAGTAGTTTTATTAACATTTATTTATAGCTACATTTTATTAATAGTTACATATTATACATATAAAATTCTATCTAATATTTATCTATATATTATCATTCTCATCCATCCATCCGTCTGCCATTCATCTACAACCACTATCTATTAAGACCAATGTGGCAAAGAAACGCATTTATAGTTCAAAGCCAGACCAATTTTCTAAAAAAAAAAATGGAAAGAAAAAAAATGTTAACATTTTTTAGGTAAAAACTGAAGGCTATTGATGGTGGCCTAAGGTATATTTACATAGAGCTTTATGATCGCTTTTTTTGAGACTATTCTTCTATAAAACTTTATCTGGTTTCAGTGAAGCTGATTTTCCTATAAAAAGAAAAAAAAATGAATATTAGTATAATATTCGTTGAAATAATACGAAAAATTAAAAAACAATTTTACCTGCAGGTATTGCATCAGAGACTTGAGAAATTATCTAAAAAAAAATGATCAATGAGTAATGATCGTTAAAATAAAAGTGAAAAAAAATTCACTTTTTTACTTACTAAAATCCAAGTTCAAACTTTCGAGATAATCACCATTGAATCGTCTAAAAAAAAATAAAATAAAATGAACTGTTAGCAATAGTTTGTTAAAATAAAAGTGAAAAGAAAAATTTGTTTTTTTTGTTTACCAATATCCAATCGATCCCAAGAGAAACTTGAAAACCACCTAAAAAAAAGGAAAAAAAAAGCGAACGTTAGTAATGTTCGTTAAATTACAAAAAAAAAATTAATTTTTTTTTACTTTGCCGAATACTGCATCCAAATATTCAAGAAACTGGTCATCTAAAAAAGAATAATAACGAAATGTTAATAATCATTGCGAAAAGAAATAAAAAAAAGACGTTTGTCTACTGAATTGCTTACTGAATTTCTACCGTCCAATTTCTCACCGAGATCCTATATGTTCTCTATTCATACGCCAAGAATCTGAAGAACTAATCGCCTAAAAAAAGTAGTTCCATTAAAGAAGGAACTAAAAAAATTAATTAAAAAAAGACAACAATCTTACCAAAATTCTGAGTCTAAAGGTCAGTTTCCTTTAGAAAGAAAGACAAACCGTAAGTTTTATTAGAAAAAAAAAGAAAATAATTAAAAAAAACAAACTTAACCATTGAAATTCCACATAAGGTTCAGTTTCCTAAAAGAAAGAAAAACAAAACATAAGTTTCGTTAAAGAGTAATTAAAGAAGCTCTTCGTGTCTAAAGATCGGTCACCTAAAAAAGAAAGAAACCCAAATGTTAAGCGATGTTTCATTAAATCAAATAATACAAAAACTACTCCCCCTTCCCCTCTCACTGAAATACTTCAAAGAGTCGAAGAGCTGTAAAAAAAGAAACAAATCAACAAATTACAGACGTTCAGATATCCTGAAAAGCCAACCAGTTGTCTACAAAAGAAAAAAACAAACTATTAACAAAGTTTGTTAAAAAATTAAAGAAAAATAAGTTCTCCCACCGAGTTTCAAGGAAGAGATCTGAGAGAACGCCTAAAAAAAAGAAAGAAAATGAACTGTTAAAAACCGTTCATTAAATAAAAGTAATTGGAAGAAAAAAAGAAAAACTTACTTGAAGTTTCGTGTCTAAGAAGACCAAAATAACTACGTAAAAATCAGATATTTCGTAAAGGTTTTTTTTAACAGAAGGTCGAGAGAAATGGGAAAAGAGAAAGAGGGGAAAAGGGAAAAGGAAAGGAAAAGACGAAGGGAAGGAAAAAGACGAAAGAAAGGGAAAGATAAAAGATAAGGAAGGACAAAAGGATGTGAAAAACAAAAGAAAGGGGAGGGCAAGGAAAAAGTCAATGGCAAATGAAAAAGGAAAGAGTTTCGTTAAAAGTTTAAAAAAAGCATAAAGATCTTTTTTTTAAACTTTGATTACATGACACGTAATGTGAGTTCATGCGATACTAACTGTATAAGAAGAAAAAGATAGAGTTGACTTACTTTTAAGTGAATATCTTAAAGATACTTTAATTTCTCAAAGTAAACGTGCAGTTGATTCCAGAAGAAAAGTGTTATGGGAACTAGTAGATAATTTAGTTGTAATTTTTGGCATGATGGACCTGTTATCACATGATATTTTTAAAGATCTTAAACTGCCTGAAATACATAAGGAAGACTGTGAAAAATTAATTGCATGTTATAACAGTGATTTAGAACGAATGCAAATGATTTATAAACAGAATGTGATAAAAAATGAACTCAAAATGCACAAGGAAGGTGTGTTTTAGGAATTTGCTGAACAAAGTATAAGGATTATGTTAATCAAAAAAAGATTACAAAGCAAAAGAGAAGGCATGAAGAAATACAACCGAAGGTATGCATAATTTGTAATTACATACCTAGTTTTTTTATTTATTTTCTTGTTATTTTAGCTATAAGTTAATAATGAGATGCCTAAAAAATGAAAAAAAATACTTAAATATGAAAAAGAAATACTCAGCTGTTTATTGTCTTATAAAGAAAGAATTCTAACTCATATATATGACAAAATTCTTCAATCACTTGAATCTGAATGGGATAAAAAAAGGGTTTATAATTGGTAGAATTATCGTGTTAATAAAAATAATTAAGCTATATAAATTTTGTATAATAAAAAAAATAAGGACTACCTGATTGTAATTAATATAAAACAACAATTTAAAGTTTTTACAAAAACTATCACCTAAACTGCTACTTCCTGCTTATGTTTTATGAAAAATAGTTATGAAAAGTGTATATTTAGGTAGTTTTTTGAAACTTTTAAATACATTTAACAGTTCAATCAGTAATATAAAGGTGAAAAAATGGATAAAATTATGTCAATAATATTTTTATATACTGTATAAATACTAAAATGGTTTTAAAACTATAAAAATATGTAATACAATACAAAAAGGATCAATGGTGAAAATTTAAAAAATTTTAAGTATATAGCTAAAAAATTGACTTTGATATAAAATTTTAGGATTATTATTACACAAATTAAATTTATTAATGATCGGCAAGTCTTGTGACATTTCTACTGACTGTTATAGTTAAATATATTTTGTATTATAAAATTCATTTTTTATGTTAAAATTGTAAACTTAGTTGTGAAATAACAAGTTATAATAAAATAAAACTTATTTTTTCTATAAAAAATTAATTTACAAATCTATAAAAAAAGTTTTTTTTATAATCAAAATTTTATATAATAAATTATTAATTTAATATAGTATAATGAATTATTTAATATAAAACTCTTTCTCATCGATCTCTGTACCAAAATTTTGCATAAAATAATTTTGAAAAAAGCGATATATAAAAGTCCTTTATTCTAAACATGACTAATAAAAGAAGTGCTCGTCTTGCTAATAAGTCTGCTACAAACCAACCCAAGGTGGTTGTACCCGTCGAGAAACCCATTGTTGTTATTCCAGCTCCAAGTATTGCTTCCAATACTTCGTTTCAGCAAACTGACCAAGGCGCCTCCGCCAAAGGTCCCTCTATAACTGTTAAAAAAGAAATCATGGCCTCGAAAGCTAAACTTACTCTGGCAGAAGAGCAAGCTATTGCTAAAAAAAAAGCTCTTACTTCCAACTTAAAAACTGAACGTTCTCTCGTTAACGACCTCTTTGCTGAAAAAAAGAACGGTCCACTTGAGGATGGTGCAGATCATCCAGTTTTCAAACTGCGCCTAGATCGTATTACTTCAAAACAAGTCAATAATTCTGTTAAGAAACAAACCACGTTCACCTGCTATGCCTCCGATTCAAATGAAGACGCTATGGTGACTGATTCGCCAAATCAGGAGGATCAACAAACTCGTTCAAACAGGTTATTTAAAAAAGACAAATCCAGATCATCGATCAACAACCATCTGATCTAAAAATGGATGTAGATCAAAAATCAGCCTCCCAATAGGTTAACGAACAACCTGTTGATCAACCTGAAATTATTACTATATCTGATAATGAAGACAGTTTTGTTCTCATCCCCAAGTTGTTTACTGTCTATACTGAAAGCAACAATCTTCCACATGTAAGGAAGACTGATAAAGCACACGAAGTGCTGAAATTATTACAACACTACCTAGGTTTCGAATACGCCAAACCTGCACACCAACCCATACGTCAAGAAAATGATAAAAACAAGCTTATTAACATCGTTAAAGCTATTTTTAGTAATGAAGATAGCTATAATAAAGTCCTGCAAGGAAGATTCCATATTAAAATTAACGAAGAAGACCAAGATGGTAATATCGTAGAAAAGGATACTACCTTCCAATTTAAATCTGTGATGAAAGAAAAACCGCAGAAAAATAAGGAAGAAATCGACAATGAGAAAGAACGCACAATTCAAGTGTTTGACATCCCGTTGTACACTGAAAAGAAAACAATTCAAAACTCATTCAGTCTCCTTAGAGAGATTGAAAAAATCAATACAAAAGCTCAAGGGCAATACCAACAAGCTTACATCACATACAAAGATGCAAACTCAGTCCAACGCTTTTATCACAAATGGTCGCACTTCATCGGCAAAGAATATGTCAGAGTGACGCCCATCCTTTTATCAGAAGAACAAAGAGACCAACGGAAATAATATAATCTCTGCCTATCTGGCTTACCCATAGGTACTACAGCCATCAATTTACGACCAATCTTAGATGAGATGAATGCAATGACTTGCTTCATCCCAAGAAACCCGTTTCATTATAAACCTTTCACTTACGCTTATGTCAACTTCAAGAATGAAGAAGATAAAGAAATTGCGATGAAGAAAAAGTTCAGTATTAAACAGGGCAAAATAGATAAACCCTTGTTTATATCAGACCCCACTATCAAACGTAATATTTGCAACAATTGTGGCAATCCAGACCATTTATACGCTGGATGTAATATCAAAAAACGTACAAACAAACGCAACAATACAGTTAAGGCTGCATGGAAAGAAAGGACTAAATTAACTGCGCAAAACAAAAATAGATCATATGCTCAAGTAGTCAAATCCAATGCAACCCCAACCAACCCTCTTAACAGAAACAACGCTTCAAATCAGAACAAGAACCACCCCAAAGGAAAAAATCCTGCACATAACAACAACAAACACGCTACAACTCACTCCCCAAATAATAAGTCTCAACATCGAGGCACCAATAAAGAGGGATCAAATAATCAAACCAAGAATCCCTCTGACAAACAATAACAATACTTACATTCACTCGTAGACAATCTTGTGAAAACATTAGAAGTCCAAATCACCCAGCAGTTCTCTGAACTCAGAACTCACATTGACCAATTTGACTCAACGATTAATCAATTCAGGAAAGAACAAGATGAACGCCTTAAAAATATTACAGCATCTGGTATTTTACACTCATCTGTAGCCAGATCTCCAAACCCCTTAACTTCGTCTCCAAAAAATGATAAAAATGAACAAAACAAAAGAGTCAGAAAAGATCCAGCCTATGATAACTCATCTTCCTCAGAAGAGGAACAAATTGAAAATATGCTTCATACCCAACGTACGCTAGTACAAAAAGTAGATCAAGCTACTAGCGGACTTCAAAGAATGATCGAAGGTGCCTTACAAAACTTTTTAGGTTTTGCCACTTCATCTACAACAGAACAACAATTTATCTCGTTAGAAGATAATGAGGAGTATCTTCCAACGGACAATGAAGAAGAAGAGGCTGATGTCAAAAGTAACATCAACGCGTAAATCTTCTTCACTCTACCATCAACTATCAGTGTGCAATTATGATGGACACTCAATCAAAAAACAAAAAATCAAATTCAATTAAACCCCTCTCCTCAATACAGAAACAAAAAAATTCACTAAAACATGTTCCTCAAATACAAAAAATTAATTTTAGAATTGCAACTCTTAATATACAAACAATTAATCAAGAAAAAATTGTAGATGTAATGGAATATATGACAACCAATAATATCGATATCCTCGGTCTGGCTGAAACTAACGTCAATAAAAATACATTAAGAATTCTAGAACATACAGTTCAAGATAAATTCAAATTATACTTTACGACAAAAGAGAAGAAGGGGACAGGCATCAGATTCTTAGTTAAAAAAGAATTCGCCATTTATGTACAACAATTCCAACATTTCGAAGGACGAATAGGTTTCATTGACTTCTATACTAAAAATAAGAAAATCCGTATTGTCCAAGCATATATTAATGTACAAGACAAGGAAAAGCCGCAAGTTAAAAGGCTATACAAACAAATTGAACATTGGACAAACCAGTGTCTGGACTCTTTCGTTAAAGACATTATTATAATGGGAGATTTTAACACCAAATGGAATGAATATGAACTCCTTGATGCATCACATTGGCGGCATGACATATTCAATTATTTCAAAAAACACTTCATCAAAGAATCAACTTCAGTTTTCTGCGATGACATATCAGATATGTACACATACATTCCAAACAACCCAAATCACGCGCACAATAAAATAGATTATATATGGTGTAATATAGATCTTATGTTATCAACTATGGATAGTAAACCACAAGACGTTCAACCGGTCATTAAAACAGACCACCGAATGATCACTCTGGATCTTTTCATAGATGATATTATTATCAATAAGAATAATACACAGAAACGCCAAACTCTTCCAAAGACAATTTATTGTTATGATGAAATGCAAAAAACAGATGGAGAATGGAATTGGGATAAATTCAATAAAGACATAAGTGAGTATTTGGATGATCCAAATATTAAACTCACAACCAACAAGATAAGAGGTATTAACTCACAAAAACAGTTAAATCAATTATGGAGTTTATTCAGAAAAGCCATAATGCATAGCGCCAAACGCAACATCAAATAAAAAAAGAAAAAAATTAAACAGAATCGTCATTCACTATACGATTCTGACTTAAAAAAAGATTTGAACATGTTGAAAGGAATGCTCAACAGGACACGTAGAGCAAAACTAGACTTCAATGATAGGTCAATAGAAAATAGGCAAAAAATAATAACTCATATTACCGCCTTGCATAGAAGAAGTAACGGTATTAGATCAAGTTCCTTGTCAGACTTCATCTCAATTACGAAAAGACACAACATTTCAATCTCTAATCGCTTTTTACGTGATAAAACCTTTCAGTATAAAGATATTCTACAAAACACCATCATTATATTAGAATCTAAATATATTAATGCAACATATGAATACAAGAAGAACATGATGGACACGTTCATACAAGAAAGGAATCAAAATTACAAAACAGATAAAAAGAAAATGATCAAATCTGTTTTGGAACGTCCCCATACTTCATTATCTATTGATAAAGTTTATAAAAATGATAACAATGAAGATATTCTTTATACTGAAGAAACTGAAGTTAAAGAACAAACTAACCTTCATTTCCAAATGATAGCTGGCGCTATCAATTGTGAGAAAGATTTATCCCAACATCCCGAATGGCAAGATCAATATCAACCTAAACGTGATGTTCAATACACCATATATAGTGATTTAATAAAATATCCAACGCTAGACGAATGGATCGATAATGTTAAATCTCTCCCTAATAATAAAGCCTCTGATCCTTCTGGTATATTTTATGAAATGCTAAAACATTTGAATGAAGATAATCAATCCTTTCTACACGCGTTTATATGTGTATGTATGGATTTAAATAATATACCTGACGAATGGAAAAAAGCTACAATATACCCGATCCCTAAACTGAAACCCTTCTTCGCTAATTTAACAAACACCAGACCGATTACGCTCCTCGAAACTCCTCGAAAAGCTTTCATCAGTTTACTAAATAGACGCCTTAGTCGAATATTGAAGAACAATAATGTGCTCAAAGGAAACCAATTCGCTGCTTTACCAGGCAACTCCACCTTCGAGCCAATCCGCATGGTTAATGAAATAATACAAGACGCGAAAGAAAATAATAAAGAACTTTGGCTTCTTTCCTAGGATTTAGGAAAAGCCTATGATCGTGTTAATATTTCATGCTAGAAAAGGCGATAGAACGTATTAAGATACCGCCCAATTTTATAAAAATAATATCTAGCCTCTTTAAAAATCGACAAAATCAAGTAATTACCGCTTATAGATTGACCGATCCATATGACGTGTTAATTGGAATTGATCAAGGGGAAGTCATATCACCGTTGTTATGGTGCATATACTATGATCCCTTACTATATGAGATAGAACAAAGAAAACTTGGCTATACTTTAGAAGCATCAAAGATAGCCTTAAACAAATTTTATGGTGAAGATACATCTGAGGAAACAGAGAAACTTACGATATCTTCCAGCGCATACATGGATAACACTCAGTGGCTAGCTCCTAGCCAAAATAACTTAGAAAAAATACTCGAGATAGCAGACTCCTTCTACAAACTTAACGATATTTAAGTTAATAAAGAGAAGTCTGAACTCTTAGTCAGATACAAACAAAGAAGATACAGACCAAAACTAAAACCACATGAACCTGTCACGCTAAGGTTTGGGTCTGATTCAATATTTATAATCCCTGTTTCACCTCGAAGTTCTATCTGCATATTAGGCGTCTATTTTGATGAAAGAAATACTTTTCAATCAACAATCAAATGAATTAATGACAAAATCAATGAATTACGGTACAAATATGCCAGAAAAAGGATCACTGATAAACACATGATCTACATTTTCAACAGCGTTATTATCCCCAGAATTGAATATTGGTCGCAAGTTAAAGTACTTACCAAAAAATTCATGGATAAGATCATGAATCGGTTCCTGTCAACATTCAAGAAAAAGTTACGACTCTCGATAACTACACCTAATGAAATCTTTTTTAATAAGATTTATAACATTAAAAACATTGGTGACAATCAAGACCAAGCCAAAATTACTAATATCTTGATTCAAATCAACGATGCTTCAGTTTTAGGTAAAATTACACATTTAAGACTTAAGAACATTCAACACAAAGAATGGCTCCCTTCATCTTTATTGGCTATACTCCCAGATAAGATTGTCAAAAAGTACAGGAACAACTTCTTGATCGCTTCGCTCAATCTATTGAAAAATCACAACATTTCATTGATTAATAATTCGTCACATGATTGGTTGATCCCTGGAGGACAAATATCGTTACTTCAAGTATTAGAAGATGCATATTTCCACCATTTATTTTTTTTTAAGAAATATAGAATCTTATTTTTAGAACAAATCCTTTCTGATGATGGTCTCCTGTTGAGTACTAACGAAATCAGAGACAAATTCAATATACCAACCATTTTAGCGCTCAAATGGTATCGTAAAATAATTATAGCGTTGAATACAAACAAAGAAATACTATCATCTATTAATCGAATTTACAATACTAACTACACCAATTGTCCGATCACAACTCAACAATTCTCCAGAGAATCTGAGACAGACAGAATACGGAAAAATTATACTTCAAAACCAATCCTACTTAACACTGATAATTATCCTAACTATTATATAGGTACCCCAAAGAAGAATGTAGACTTTGATACAAACTCCTTCACGTTAGAACATTATAATATCGATTCGATAAACAACAATAATAAATTAGAAATAAGTCGTTGTCAAGGATGCAATAATACATCTTCAACATATACACCCTTGCGCTCACGAAGGAATCAAGTACAGGAATCATTCTATAATATCGAATGTAATATTTCCAATACATCTATTTTATACATGGGTCAATACACGACTGCAACAAGGTACAAACATCGCCTTATTCCAGTCGATCTTGACTCACACTTACACCAAGTAATTAATTCAACATCATCCATAATTAATATACTGACAATCAGAAATACTAGCACCAGCATTATTAATCAATCACATAATATAGATAAACAATTACTCCAACATTTCGAAGTTAATTCTAAATTGGAAGTGTTACACATTATTCAACAACATCTTAAAGACGAAGACACTTTATCCTTTTATACCGATGGTTCATTGATTAATGCTAATACACAAGCTGCTTCAATGACTGCTGGTTTTATACGCGTCTTTGATACAAACCTCATCACTCATTCGTTTACAACTACAATAGAAAATTGGCCTTCATCTCTTAGAGCTGAACTTTTCGCCATCTTATTATCACTTATCGTATCACCATATGGATGTCGAGTAGACATTAATACTGACAGCCAAAATTCGATCAACATTATTCAACGCATTTATAACAATCCCATCTTCTCAATTAGAGATTATTTTTGCCTTCCTAACAATAATATAGTTATTAACAATATTGTCTCAATTATTAAAGCTAAAAATTTAACACTTTGATTTAACAAAATTAAAGCACACAACAACAATTATTTTAACGAGAGGATTGATCAGGAATGCAAAATTGTGCACTATGACTCAACTCCCGCCCTCATTATTAAACAATAATATTTCGATAACATTCGGTTCATACTACAATGGGGTTCTATACCCATTGAACGAAAATTAAGGAAATTTGTTACAGATAGTTCTAATATTAAAAACTATTTGTCATTTTTACACCTACCACAAAATTACAAATACAAAGACGTTGTCGATTGGAATATCACATTGTGGATATTATGCAACAATGGCGAAAAAGCAGAGACCAATTTTGAACAACACCGTAAAATGATCTTTAAATACAAACTATTATCAGAACAATTAGCTGTTCTAGAAAAAACTAAGCGACAATACTATGATATATATCAAGACTCTGATTGTCCTTTATGTGCTGAAGAAAAAGAAACCTTTACTCACATTTGGTTATGTCCGTACCAAACAGAAGCCTTTAGTTAATTATATAACAATTTCAAAAATGCATTAATTTTTGGGATTTTAAATCTAATAACTGACGTCTCTGCTCAACAATTAAGTGATCAATTTGATCTCTTATTATATACAAAAAGTTTTCATGCTAGCAATATCACATTTATAGATATTATTAAAGGTTTTGTCCCCATAACATTAGTAGAATGGCTGCAGAAGTATACTACTGCAACCCAACGTCGCAATCTCTTATCCAAAGCTTTTGTTAAATTATACGAAGATTCACTGGAACTTTGGAAATCACGATGTGAAGCATTTGCTTCAATCAAACACATGTGTGGTATTACACAATATATGAAACGTTCTATTCATATAATACGAAATATAAAGAACCTTTTACTTCTTATTATAATATTAATTCTTTTTTTGATTTTTCTTCTTTTAATATAGAATACATAGAATATATAAATTTATTGATTCGATTTAACGTAGCATATATAGATCTATTTGCATTTGATACTCCATAATGCTTGGTATTATTTTTCCCTAATGTTTATTACACTTTAGTTTATTTACTAGGTATTTAGTTAAACACTCTTAATATTTTTGGGGGGTTGTGGGATAGGTTGTTACAATTTTCTCCCTTAATAGAAAATTGGGATTAATAATCCAGCAGGGTCTACTTGATTCGTCAAGCGCTGATATCATAGTTTAGCTAGTTCAGTTCTGTAGTTGGTTATAGTTCCATAGTAAAAACTTTACCACGGACTCACTTCATTTGGAGTATTTAATGTAATCTCTTCGTATTTTATGTTAACTTGTCAATAAAAATAAAAATAAAAATAAAAATAAAAAAAATATAATGAATTATTTAATATAAAGATATAATTATATAATTTGCTAATATAATCTATTAAATAATTAATAATTTGATCTAATTTTTTTTTTTTTTTTATAATATTGCTAAATAAAAAAATACAACTAAATTTTTAAAATTAAGATAATTAAATTTTTTTTTGTTTGTAATATGTTTAAATGAAAAGTATAAATGAACTTTTAAAATTAAAAAAAATAAGGATTAGAAGATAATTTTGTTATTTTTTTCAATTAATTAAATTAGTATATAACTAATTTATATTTGGAATAATTTTATCTAAATGATTTAATTTAATAATTTTATATCAAATATTTTATTTATTCTATGTATTATTATTATATATATTTTAAATAATTTATATATTGATCATCTTAATATTTATTTATTTTAGATAATTTATTTTTTAAATATATTCTAATAATTATTTTTTTTTGGATTTTTTTATTTTTTTGTTCAGTTTACTTAAAATACATTTTTTTTTATTTTTTTTTATTTTTTTTTATTTTTTTTTATTTTTTTTTATTTTACTTTTTATATTTTATTTTTTATCAATTTTATTTCATTTTTTTAAATCCTTTAGTTTTTTTTATTTTGCAATTAATGTATATTCAATTTACATAATTCAGATTTTATGTTTTTTATTTTTATTTTTTATTTTTATATTTTATATTTTATTTTTTTTAGGTCTTTTTATTTTTCTTTACAATTATTAAGATGTATTTTTTTTTATTTTTTTTTTTATTTTTATTTAATATGTAATTTTTGTTCTCTATTAACTTTATTTCTTTTTTTATTTTATAGATAATAAATTTGATTTTACTTGATCTCTTGTTTATTTTACTTTTCATTTTTTTTTTTATTTTTTTGTTCATTTTTTTTTTTTTTTTTTTTTTTTTTTTTTTTTTTTTTCTTTTTTTCATTTACTTTTTTTATTATTTATTATTTTTTTTTTTTGTTTTTTTATTTTTACTTCATCTTTTTTATTTCTTTACATTATTTTAGGACCCCAGACATTACTAAAATAACTCACATTTTTTTTTTACCCATTTTTTTCAAAATTAAGCCAATTTGCTCTTTTAGTTTTTTAAGGATATCTCGCCATCTATTCAACCAATTTTGACAAACTTTTTTATTTTGTAGATCTCAGTGAGAGCTACATTTTAAAAAAAAGCTCATCCAATTTGGATCACTGGTTGACGAGAAAATTGCAAAAAAACATGTTTTTTAGCTTCTAAATTTCACATCAATTTGCTCTTTTTTATGATTATGAGTTGTATTAGTAATGTCTGGGGTCCTATTATTTTTCATTATTTTAATTTTTTTATTTCTATTCCATTTTTTTCATTTTTCTATACTACACTTTATTTCCTTTTTTTATTTTTACTTCATTTTTTTTTTATTTCTTTGCATTATACTTTATTCTTTTTGATTTTTTTTTTATTTTCACTTCATTTTTTTTTATTCTTTATACTGCTTTTTATTTTTTTTATTTTTTATTTCTCTTTATTCTATTTATTTTCCTTTATTTTTTTTAATTTTTTTTATTTTTCTTTTATTTCATTTCATTTTTTCATCACTTTTTCTTCATTTTTTTTTTATTTTTCTTTTATTTCTCCTATATTTTTTATTTATCTTCATTTCTTTTATTTTTTTTTATTTATATATATATATTAAATAATTTTCTATATCACTTATCATAAATCTACTTTAGGAATATGTCAAAAATTAGCTGATTTCCTTCAATTAGTAGCTCTTGCTCCTTACCTTCCACCTAATCATATTCTGATTGGCTAAAAAAATATATAATAATATATATAATTATATGAAATAATTTATTTACCGCTTCACGCGTTGCAAATTTTATGTTTATCATTGCCATTTTAAGAAATTTTTTATGTTTATCATTGTCATTTTAAGGGGGGTGCAGTGTATAAGCTGGTTGATCAACATAAACAATTTACAAAAAAGGAAGGATACGTTGCAACGCAGGTGCGTTAAATAAATTCACTCTAATTATATTTATATAATTAACTTAAAATCTTGGTGAATATTCGAACTGGTATTAATATTAGAAGCACAATATATAAAATAGAAGTAATATTTTGTATCCTCTCTTTATTTAATAAATACGAGTGCATTTTTAACACCAAAAAAAACTTAGAATCTAGTAACCAATTTTTATAAATTTTTTTTTGTTTTATAATTTTTATTAAGTCTTACAAAAAAAAAAAACATTTAGTTAAATTAAGCTATTAAATGGCTAAATAATTGCAAAAAATTATTTATATTATATATATTATATAATTTATAGTCAATCATATGAACCTGATTTTTAGGTTAACTGGTCCTTATCTCTTTTATTAAATCAGCTGATTTCTGATATGTTCCTTATAAATTTATTTATTAATATTTTTATATATTTTTTCTTTATTATTATAATTTTTTTTATTATTTCTATTAAAAAATTTAGTATTTTAGATTATAAACGCTATTTAAATCCAAAATAATTTAGGATTATAGCAGCCCAAATGTACAAATCCAAATTAATTTACAAATTACATATATAAATTTTGCAATTTATGAATTATGACTATTAAAATGTACAAATTAATTTGGGATTTACTTAAAATAATTTGGATGGCATCTATATTTTTGATAATATGAATTTGTTAAATAAAATATATAATCTACTAAAAATTAACAAATTGTTATGCATATAAAATTTATTATATTGCAAAAAAAATTTAAGTATATTTAGAGTATACCAAAAATTAACTGATTTCCTTCAATTAGTAGCTACTTTTTCACTTGATCACATTTTGATTGGCTAAAAAATATATAATAATATATATAATTATATTTATATAATTAATTTGAAATCTAGTAATCCAATTTTTATGAATTTTTTTTTTATTTATAGCTTTGTTAAGTTTTACAAAAAAAAAAAATTTTTAAATTAAGCTATTAGATAGCTAGATAATTGCAAAAAATTATTTTAATATATAAATAATAATAATATATTATATATATTATATAATTTATAATTAATCATAGAAATCTAATTTTTAGTTTAACTCCACCCCTTTATTAAATTAGCTGATTTTTAGTATATCCTTTATTATATACATTTCAAAAAAATTAATATTAAGATTTATAATATATTAAAATATTAAAATTTGTACGAAATATTTAGCTAATCAAATTTAATAAATTAAATTATTTGGGTGAAATCACTTCTTAGTAATTTCACCTTAAGTACAAATTAGCAATATTTATTAAGTTATTTATTTTTTTTTATAATATTATTAATAAAAAATATGACTGAGTTTTTGGAATTAAGGTAAAAAATAAAGGCTGAAGGAAGTTTTTATTATTGTTTTTTTTTAATATTTATTTTTTTTTGTAGTGTTACTAAATAAAAATTATGACTGAACTTTTGA
Source organism: Rhizophagus clarus (assembly GCA_015698045.1). Taxonomy (NCBI): domain Eukaryota; kingdom Fungi; phylum Glomeromycota; class Glomeromycetes; order Glomerales; family Glomeraceae; genus Rhizophagus; species Rhizophagus clarus. Next base: position 150,881 of record BLAL01000049.1, on the reverse strand, counting down.
AAATAAGATGAAGAAGAGTTGGTGTAGTATTTTTTATTATTTTTTTTAATTAATTAAATTATTTATATTTTTTTCTTTTCTGTAATATTGCTAATTAAAAATACAATAGGATGGCTTTTAGAATTAAAGTAATAGAAAACCTGGGAAAAGTATTTTTTGTTATTTTTAATATTTATTTTTTTTTTTTGTAATATTGCCAAATGAAAAATATGATTGGACTTTGGAATTAAAATAAAGGAGAACTGGAAGAAATATTTAGAGATGCTAGATGAAATATAAATAGTAGGCAGGTATTATGCAGATGGAGTTAACTCTGATGTGCAAATGCAAAGCTAATGAAATCAATGACATAATTTAATATTTTGATATTATTAAAATGATTTATTAAACATCTTTTATTTTAAAAGCATTTTGTACCTTTCATATATTGTATATTTAAAAAAAATTATTCTTTATTAAATGATCATAGGGCCATTGGTATATCAGTCATCTTCATTTTATTGGAAAAAAAATTTGTTATAAAAAATTTGGTATAAAAAGAGTCATTTTTATATATGCTGTTTTGTAACTTTATTTCATATAATAGTAGCCCATGATTAATAAAATTCAGTTAATCAAGGGTTTTTTCATATGTTAATATCTGTTCCACATTAACAATTTGTTATATAGTGTTTTTTATTATATTGAGGTTCGCTGTAGAGAGGGATGACTGTACTCATAGTAGAACCCCAATCATCGCTCACATATGAGTTTGTGTAACCCCGAAGTACTTCAATATTGCGATTTTGGCTAGAATTATGAGAACTTTGGCCGGAATTAAGTTAAAACAAATAGTTTCTTAACTTCGATGTATGGTGGTGATAAATATTACCTTTTATTGTTTTTTTTGCTTTTAAATTTTATTATACTGTATATATATTATATAATCAAATAATCTTTAAATTATAATAAGTTCATTTATTTGGACTTATTATTAATTTAAACACATATATTTTTAAGACAAACAAAGATGAGCAACATTATTTTATTTTGATGTCTTTTTAAAACGATTTTTTTTTTTTTTTTTGTCCTTTTACTCGCCTATATTCTAACATTTTTCTACTTTGATTTTCACAAATTCTTCATCCATCATTTTATCAGTATCAATCCTTTCTTGTTCTAATAACTTTTTTAATTCCTTAAATTGATTGATTTTTTCTTCTCTTTTTAGGTTTGTTGCCGTGCCAGCCGTTGATGTTATGTAAAATAATTTTGTATTTAATAATTTATCGATTGGAATCTTATAATCAATTAGACCATAATTATCTTTACTACTATTTGATTTTACTAATTGATTGTACATAATTTTGCCATTCAAACAGATGAACTTTGGTTTAATCTTGGCCATCTTCTCCCATAATTCAATAAATCCTTTATCCATCATTTCACGAGATATGCACTAGAGTAAAAAATCAATATTGATAAATAAAATCTTAAAAAAAATTGAACAAACGGATAATATTTACTAACAGATGAATGATTTTCTGTACTTCGTATTAAGTTGCATAAACCAATCTTAAACCTTTCCGGAAGAGTGTAATCCTCTTCGGGAGAAATTTGAACTGGTGTAAAACCTATAAATAAATAAAATTATTTATCTATATTAAGATTATAAATAATAAAGATATAATTTTACCTGATTGATGAAGAGCTTCATAGAAAATATTACTAGGATGAGAGTAATAATGATGTTTTACTGAAGCGTTGCTCCCAGAAATTAAACCTACAAACACCACTTTATAACATAACAAAAAGATAAATGTTATATTAAAAAAGTACGGATTAGAAACATTGTAAGTGCCAATATTTATCTACCATCTAAATCCTGTTCTAAATAATCTGGCAAAGGTTTTTTCACATTTTCTGTAAAGCTTACTTCGACCACTTCCTCCGGTTCCGTTTTAATTTTAATTTCAGAAGACGATAATCCATAAGGATTGGTAGGATTGGTACGAGAACTTCGGAGTACACGTTCTTGAATTTTCGGAGACATTTTAATCAACGATAATTTTTCTTTATATTATTTTGTGAAAAAGAAGCTAACATTTTTACATTCAAAGTGATATCGACTCAACTGATCTTATCAACCAATGAAGAATGTTGAATTGTGATAGTTTAACATTATTAGAAGTTTGAACTATGTCATTTCCTTAAAAAAAAAAGTTCGTTGTTTATTGTTTACGTATACGGTATACAGTATATCAGATATTGTAACATAAAAAACTTGATTCGCACTGCGTTACTACGTTTTAAACAATATCTTGTGACGTCATAATTCATGCTAAATGAAAATGCAATATAAATAAATTTCTTTCTTAAACTAATACATAATTCAGTTTATTAATATTATTATGAGCTATAACAAACGACTTAATTAAAGATAAATCAAACGCGTACACAGAATTCTATATCCTTATGAAATGTAAGTAAGTGTAACATAGGGTGACAAATTGGGTGCGATAAAAATAGCTAATGACATTAATATTTTTACATGAATAATATTTTTACGTCTAAATTCTATTTATATAGAAAAAAAGTTTATAATTTTAAATAATCATAAAATAACTCAAAATTAAAAGTACAGAAGACAATAATAAATTATTGTTGTTATTTATATGAGAAATAGCATTTGATTTTGCAGAGGTTGTAGGACTCGCAACATTAGCGGATGAAGATTCAAGGTATTGAGTTCCATCGGTGATAGCAGCCGAAGTGGCAGGAGCTGCACCAGTTGTAGTATCAGTCGTAGCACCGGTTGTAGCACCGGTTGTAGTATCAGTCGTACCAGTATTTGTACTTTCAACGTAAGGTGATGCATCGCCTACACATTGGTATACTGGTTTAATATTAAATCCAGCACCTTGGACAATTGGTACAACCAATGGGGCTTGAGCAGCAGTTTGTTTGTATAAATCATGTTCTAATGATATATGTCCTGTAGGATCATCTTCTTTAACCCATTCAGTAAAATTTCCTTCGACCCAGGATATTTGAAATGTCTTATCTTCTCCGGACATCCAATCATTTGTATCTTTATCCCAAATGACAACTTTATAACCAAGTTGAGTTAAAATTGCTCTCACACGATCGTCAACATCTCCATAAGGAGGTCGCATAATTGTTGGTGTAACACCAATAGCTTGTTGTATTGCCAATTCTGTCCATTTGATTTCCGCAATAATTTCCTCATTAGTCTGTGTTGTAAGAGCAGTATGAGACCATGTATGTACACCAATTTGATGACCTAATTGATGAATTATTAAGAATAAATATATAATAAAGACACGCATAAACATATATACATATATAAAACTTACCGGCTTCATATTCATTTTTCAAAGTTTCGGGATTTTCAATTACGCGGGAACCGATAACGAAAAATGTTACTTTGATATTTTGCGAACTTAAATAATCCAACAGAGTAGGCGTAAATTCTCTAAAAAAAAAAAAAAAAAAAAAAAAAAAAAAAAAAAAAAATTTATATCAGTAAAATTAAAGCCCGAATATTTCATATTTTTTTTTTTTTTTTTTTGAGATAAAAACTTACGTTGGACCATCATCAAAAGAGAGACCCCAATCTAATTTTTTAAATATGAAAAAAAAAACAAAAATAAATAAAAATAATTTTAAACTTGATTAAAAATTATTGTAAAAAAAAAAAAAATATATATATATATTAACCAGCTTTGTCTGGACATTGAATAATATCAGTCGTATTTGTACGAACACAATTAGTACAACTCCAATTACAAAAATTATCATTTGCTCCACAATTTCCCACTGTTTTTATTACAGGAGCGTTCGGAACTTTTGTCATATCGACTAATTTAGTCCATGCATCATTAACTGGTGGAGGTTTATCAACTGGTGGCCAATTTCCTGGTAGCTGAGCATTGGCAAATGTCAACAATGATAATATGAGCGCGAAAAGATAAAGAGATTCGTCAAATAACATTATTAAAGAAAAAAATGAATAATAAATTAAACAAAATAAAAAGCAAAGGAAGTCAGTCGTGTTGACTGATTTTTTTAAGGTCCAATTTTGAGAGTTTTTATATCTTTTTTTTAAAAAAATGAAGAGGTCATACAATCTATTAATAAAAGAAATTCTTTATATTGCGCCCTTTAATTTACCAAATAAGGTTAAAATTGAATAAATATCATTACAAAATGATAATGTGCGTGGTGTGGAAAAAAAAACTTTTGGTAAGGATCTCAGATTTAATTAAAAAAAGTCAAATTAGGTAATAAAATATATTATTTCTTTTAGGGACCGAATTTTTTTTTTCAAATCTATCGACTGATAATCGGTGTATAATTGGTCATAGTGAAGCCTATTATTCTCATTTACAAATAGAGTTTAAAAATATATTTTATTTATATTGGATTTAACGAAATCATTTTAAAGGAAAATCCAAAATGAGGGGTGCCAAGAAAAATGATGAATATTTATGGTTAGCAGTTAATTGTAACGTGACGTTTATCCTAAACTACCTGTGGATCAAATATTTTCACCCTTTTTTTTCGATTAATAAACAAAGTTTAATTATAGATGACACGAAACCATATAGCCAAGAAATTTTGCCAAGTTGCCAAGATTGCATTGTTAGTAAATCGTAATATTAACTTAAATTTAAAAATATCCGGTAAAGGGTATTAAAGGTTATTACCTAATTTTTAAAAAATTTGATAAAGAAAATAAAATAAAAATAAAATAAAAATCGTGTAGGAGAATTGGTTCACTATTATTACAAATTTTGCAAACAAAATAAATCGCTTCAGGACTTTGATCTTTTTAATACGCTAACTATAAAAAATGTCGATCTCTAAATATAGTAAAAAAAAAAAATCTGCTGAGCGATTACCCTATGGCATGATGTCCAACGGACGTTTTCCCGACATATAGTTCGTGAAACTTCTATCGAGGATTCGTCATACGAGAGAAAAAGGATAAAGTTTTATTACCTCCAAGTTATTGTTTTTTGCCTTCTCACATATATTTTGTGGCTAGATTACATATACATTCCATATAAGGAAATTTCATACAACACACTTGTGTTTCATAATTATTATCATCGCATGAATTAAAGTGCATACTCACATAACAGATATTTTAAATGAAAATTATTTTATTTTCTTTTATTTACAAAAAAATTGTTATAATTGATATAATCGTTAAACCCTTCTTTGACGAGGCATTTCAATACGAACATTCACTCCCTTTACCCGAATGTTGCCTTTACTAAGCGCAGCATCATATGCACTTGCATCAGCAAAACTAATAAAAGCAAATGGCTTAATTATTATAATTGACAAAGAATTAGTAAAGTTATTTTTATTATAATTAAAAAAAAAAAGAAATAAATATTTTATTACTAACCGAGACTGGATCTTTATAATATTCTATAACCCGCCCAAAAGCTGTTTCAATATGATCAATAAGAATATTCTTCGTAATTGGTGATATGATGTTTCCAAAAAAGAGTTTGAATCGATCCTTATTAACTATTAATTACATATTAATCATGTAAGAGGAAAAGTGTAAAATTTACTGAATTAGTAAACTTTTTATTTCGTTAGAGATATATATATATATTTATATATATATACCTAGTTCATTTGAAATATGCGAATCATTACCATTTGGATGAGAAACAGGATTAATATAATTAATTCTTTTAAGATTTAATAATCTTTGATATTCAATAATTTCTTTTTGAGCGTGTAATAATTCATCTTGTGTATTAATAATTTGTGCTCTTAAATTTGAAATAATCTTATCACGTTCCTCGATTCGATCACTTTTTTTTTTACATTCAAAACATTGATTATAATGATTATTAGATAAGGATGACATTTTTTCTTTTTTACTTTCTTTCCTTCCTTCTTTTTTTTTTTTAAAAAAAAAAAAAAAAAAAAAAAAAAAAAAAAAAGACAAAAAACGTACTTAAAAGTAAAAAAGTGGAATGAGAAAAAAAAGATTTATACGATTAATTACTTGTGATTTATTGCTAAGAACGGAAAGATATTCATTTACACGAAATTACGTACGTTCATCGTTTCTATTTACGTCTCCTCTCCTATTTTTTTGAAAGTCTTTGCCGTCTTGGTAATATATATATATATATATATATATATGTATATATTTTCTAATCAAATAAAAATTCGTTTGTCTGTAAACACAAGTAATATATCTCTTCACATTTAATTATCATAGATATTTATTTCTTTTCATATTAAGTTACTTTTAAATTTAAAGTTTGAGATTTTAATCATTTAATAGAATTTTGAATTATTGAATATGATTTGAGGTTTACATAACATACTTTTATTCCCTGCATTTCTTTATATAAGGATACGTCAAATGTGTCAATATTGTTACATAATGTAACTTTACCATAATTTTTCGTTTCTGTAGCCTAATTTGTCTTATAGATTCCTACGACGATCTATGCATCCGAATGATTGGCAATCAGAAGTACGTCCATTATGTTGTTCATCTCTTGTCATAATATCGCAAACTGGGATTTTATCATTTTATAACGCTACGTACAGTACCCATCTTTTATTCCTTCTTCTGAAATAAAATTTGGTTCCAACATGAAAAGAAATTGGTTTAACAGCCGGAAATTCACCGTTATACTATTGATAGGGGGTGGGTAACCATATACGACGATAAACACACTTGTGGAACATAGTTATTGAATCATGGTAATTAAAGCACGATCTCTCTATTAACTTTTGGTAATAAATGAGTATATCTTAGAATGGCAAATCGTGAATTTCCTTTTCCTTGATGATCTACAATTTACAGAAATTCATTCTTTTAATAGACTTCTAAAAATACACTTCAAGTGTAGCGAAGATTTTATCCTAAAAACCGTTTCCTAAATAAAATATTCCGGTTGATCTTGAGCATCATCTGTGGCAAAATTCTTGGTCACTTATACAATAATCTACCTTCTGTAAGTTTGAGAATTGCGATAAATAATTATCATGAATTTAATTGAATTGAATTTTTTTTTTTTTTTTTTATCGAAATTTTATTGTAAATATACAATAATTATACAAGAAAAAATTACATTTTTGAACTGATTCTAATTCTTTCGTCATCCTCTTAAGTTTCATTATATAAACCTCTTAATTTCAAACCAACTCGTCTTCTTCTCCTTCCTTCAATATATTTCATTAGTTCATCATAAGTTTTCGGCATAACCCTTCTTACTTCTATTGCTGGATTATCACAAATAAAGGTGAAATGAAAAATATTTGTCGTTTCACGTTTTTCTCGTTCAATATCTAATACATCCGCCGTTACCTATTTTAGACCAGTATTATTAAAACAAAAATTTTATTATTATTATAATTAAGAAAATGATTTATAACTTACCGCAACTTGAAAACTTTTATGTGGTGAACCAGGTGCATATACTATTTGTGAAAACATGCAAAGAATTGAACCAATTTGTACGGGTTTTCTAAACGATATTTCATCTAAAGCTAAAAATTTTGGTCGATTCTTCAAAAATACTGATGCATTAGAAAACGCGAGCTGGGAAAAAAGAAGAATGTTTAAATAAGATTATTTTTTAAACATGAAAGAAAAAAAATATATATTATATTATATTATATATAATTTACCTCATATGCAAGTCTCATTAAATATCCACCAAATACGAAACCATGAATATTGCGATTCTAAAATCAAAGATTCATAAAAAGTTAAACTAATAAAGTATATAATATATATTATGTTTATTATTATTTGTACCTGTGGTTGCATAAATGTAACCGATTCCATTACAGTTTCATCCATCCATATAATATTATCAGGTAGCTTTTCTTTTTTATCTAAATAAGATGTACTTAATAATTTGTAATAATTGAAAAACTTTTTTAACATAAACTTAATAAATTTATTTACTAGCATATTTGCTGTATTCCAGATAACAATCATGAATAAGAAGCTTTTCTTCCTCCGTTGGAGGTAATCTTGTAAGAGCTGCAGCAGCAGTTGCGCTTCTCCTAGCCTTTTGTTCTAATTAAAAAAAAAAACCTTTTCTTTTATTTGATTTATTTATGAAGCAAAAAAAAAAAAGGAAGAAAGGTTTTTTTTAGTTCATACCTTCAGCAATTTGGAATAATTTCTTTTGATAGTCATTTTCTAATTGAAGAGGATTTATTTGTGTAGAACGGTTCGTAGATGGGTCTCTTGCAACCATAATAAATCTTGTTATCATTAACGTTTCTCCTTGAAAATTAGTTTCAGGATTAGTTTTCAATTTCTGGAAAACTCCGTCTTGCAATGCTTCCATTTTTATTAACACTAAAAAAAAAAAAAATTTTTTTTTTTTAAAATTGTCCTATCTTTCAAAAAAAAAAAAAAAAAAAAGAAGAGGGAAAAAAAAAAATTAAATTACCTTCCATAGAACTATAACCAGCATAAGATATATGACCTATAATTCAAAATAAAATGAATTAGGGATAAAAAAAGACATATATATGATATCATTTATATATATTTTACTTGCCATTAAGTCTTATATCACATATAGGTAATGGTTTTATTAAATCTAATCTATCAACTGAAGCTGTTACAATAGTTATATCGGAAAAATTTTCTTTTTCATTCATACAATGTTTATAAGAAATAATTGATGCTAATAAGTCCAAATCTTCAAATATTTTACCAATTCTATTAATTAAAAAATTGTGAATATAAAATGAAATTCCTATTTGACTTAAAGAATTAAACATTACCTAATACCACCATCTGGATTAACATATTCTTCTAATAAATCAGGATCACTTTTAAATGGTAAAAATTCTTCTACATAAGAATCTGACATTGTTCTTAAATTTAATTTTCTATTAATAGATGATTTAGTTTGATAAATTGGTTGTTTTGCTTTAGCATTATATATTAAATCTTCTATCCAATATGATGGTTTAGATGGTTTAAATTGTGATCTCAACTTTTTATGCGATTGGATTGTATAACTGGCTACAGGTTTTTCTAAACAATAACAATAAAATAATATATATAATTATTATTATAAAAAAAAAATGTATATGTTTATTGTATACCTTTATTTAGCATTAAATTTTCAATAATTTCTATATCTTTAAAATCTCCATTTATTTTTTCTTTAGGAGGAATACTTGAATCTTTAAGATCATTTTTAATTGATGATTTTACAGATGAAACAATTTGAAATTGTCTTTTAAATAATGATTGTTTATTAATAGTCGTCCCCCTTACAATTAACAATGATTTAGAAATAAAATTATGAAACATAATTTAAATATAAATTAAAAGGAGAATTTAATTTCAAACAAAAAAAAAAAAAAAATTTTTTAAGTAAAAAAAAAATTTTTTAAACATCATCGGTATATGGATAAATGTAATTAGCGGTAGAAATCCATTACATCATAAACATTCATGTAACATGATTTAGCTGATCGAACTTTCTATGTAAAAAAATACCTATTTAATATATATTATTCATTTAATTAAAGTATAATTTCTCTTTGATAAAATCCATTTTTATGCCGACCGAAATTTAAAGATTAAAAAAAAAATGAAAATTTCAAAACAATAGGAAATTTGACTCCGGATACTCCGGGTAGCCATTACTGATCGTCAGTTATTAGGTCAGTTAGTCGATCTAAAACGAGTCGTGATTGGCCAGATCTTAAATTGACCAATAATAAATAAAGAGGTCCACTTATTGGAAATTTCTTGATATGCATAAATTTTTTAAATCAACTTTCATGGAAAAAAACACTTCTAATGTAACACTTATTATTGAAAATCATCCCATTTAGGATTATCATAAATAATCTTCTCCGATCTCCGTTATTATTTCCTAAACCAGAAATTTTTATTAGAGTTATCCGCAGTTCAGGTCATGTGAATTCTTTTGTATGCTTAATAAAGCTTAAAAGCAATCATTTTTCGTTTTAACATACAATGCACATGAAATGCACAAAAGCATTAGCATTTTTCTTCGATAATGTTCCAAATTATCCACTTTGTATACCGTATCACAACATCCGAAACTCAAAAAAGTACAATTAAAAAAATGTGAAACACAAAGGAAATTGTGATGAACACAAAATTACAAAATCAATCTAAATATAGGCCGATCTCATTGAAAGAATTTTATAACTTTCATAAGGAATTAAAAAAAATTTTCAGTGAAAAAAACTTGTTTACATAACATTTAATGTCACTCTTAAACTTTTTTGTAATCGGCCGAATTCAGGGTTTATCTAATTACCATATATGAAATTTCATAAAGCGATTTTTTTTTTATAAATAATTTCTTTTTCTCTGTTTTTTTTTTTTATTTTTTTTAAAAAAAAAAAAATTTGAACATTCAAAAAATTTTTTCTACGTGAAAACATGGCAGGAACAATTGATAATCAAGCTTTAGATATATTATTTGCAGAATTTTTTCAAGCTCCACCATATTTTATTGCAACTTCAGCTCGTACACAAGAAATACGGGAAAGGGCAATAGATTTAAGTACACTTTTAAATGTTTATTCACAAGCATCATATGTTAATGATGGATTTGAAGTTGAAGATTTTCGTAAATGGTGGAAATCCAGGCATCATATGGAATTTAGGGGAGCGAAAAATAATCGACCAATTTCATTCTTAATAATTTATTCTCTATATAATGATTGGAAGGAAGAAGTTATGACAGTTTTATGTGATAAATGTAATGAAAAAAATTTAAATGAAAATTTTTGTTTAAATTGTGTTGAAAATGGTAATAAAAGTGCTTGTCCAAAGTGTTATCCTAATGTTGAAATACCTTTACAGCAATATTGTATTGGACATTGGTTACAAAAAGGTGAATGGACATCTAATAATAAATTATTAGATGAATGTATTCGTTCTACTCAAATTAAACATGAATCTGAGGAAGTTACCGTACCACCGTCTATTCGAAGTCATAGAAGTCATCATCATTCTGGGAGGTCATCTTCATTAAGAGATGGTGAATTAAGATTTCGTGAAGCTAGACATGAATTTGTTTCTTTTCCTTCAAATTTTTTAGAATGGATTCCTTTCGAACAATTTAAAGAAGTTCAAACTATTGGAAAAGGTGTATTTGGTGTTGTATCTTCTTCTATATGGTATAATGGTCCTGATTGGAGATGGGATCAAGAATCTAAACAATATTTTAGAGAAGGAGAGAGGCAAGTCGCATTGAAAAGATTATTTAATTCTGATAAAGATATTTCAGCGTTAATACAAGAGGTAAGAAGAACGTATTTTTATATTTCGTTATTTTTGTAAAAAAAATTTAATTTTTTTTTTTTTTATAGGTACAAACGCATATACAATTTTCAGGGGAGAAAAATATTCCAAGATGTTATGGTATAACAAAAGATCCATCATTAGGGGATTACATGTTAATTTTAGAGTATGCAACAGAAGGAGATTTACATGATTACTTAAAACGTAACGATAAAACTTTGACATGGAAATCAAGACTAGAAACACTTTTAGAAATAATTGAAGGTTTACATAAAATTCATTTAGAAGGTTCATTTCATAGAAAACTTCATTCAGGTAATATATTGAAAAATCAAACTACTACTTTTATTTCGGATCTTGGAATGTGTTGTCCAGCAGAGATTCCTACCGCAGATTATAATAGTTCTGGTGTCTATGGAGTTTTACCTTATGTAGCTCCTGAATTATTACGAGGAGATCATTATACTAAATCCGCTGATATTTATAGCTTTGGTTTAATTATGTGGGAATTATCAACTTGTGAGAAACCTTTTTCTGATAGAGCTCATGACGTACAATTGGCAAGTCAAATTTGTAATGGATTAAGGCCGTATATTGATGAAGGAGATAATTCTACTCCGAAACGTTATATTGATATAATGAAAAGATGCTGGAATGCTGATCCTTATAAACGTCCTTTTGCTAGAGAATTAAGAGATATAATTAAACGTTGGTATTTGGGTGAAAGTAATTCTTTAGAATTCGAAGAAGCAGAAAAAATTCGTCAAATTAAAAATACTTTTGAAAAACCGGCATCACATCCTGATGCAATTTATCAAACTAGATTTTTGAGTTTTACAAATTTACCCGAACCGAGAATTTAGTTAAATAATATTTTATAAAGGAAAAAAATCATCATTTTGTATTTTATTCATTATCTTATTATATAAAAGGAATAATTAAAAAAGGTATTTCAACGGAATTGAGATTGATATATAATATATTTAATTATAAATCGTTATAAAAGCAATAAATTAATTAAATTAATTACATTATTAATTATATTACACGCATAGTTATCATAACCTGTAGACGCGAGTTCGCAATTCTAATAATACTAATAATAATAAAGAAGTAATCAAAATAGAAATTTTTATTTGATTTACATTTACCTGTATAATAAATAGAAATAGATTATTTATTAAATATTCAGTTCAACATCCCACGTGAAAGATGAATTCGATTAACAAAGATTTTGAGATTTTTTTTTTCGTGGTGACATATTTTTTTTTTTTTCATCCATGATTTTCCAATTTAATATTTTTAATTTCAACTTCATTTTCTAATTTAATATTATTAGTAAACATTCCTCCACAATGAATTTTAATTTTAATTTTATGATTAACAATAATATGTTTTCTGTCATTTATAGTCCAACAAGGATTTTTCTTATTTTTTTCATTCCACTCAGGAATTTCTAATTTAACTTGTAATTTGACTTCATCATTAGAATTTAAATAAATTTCATCCCTTTTAATATTTTTTTCTACTATATAAAATGATGATTTTTTGGAAATTTTCCCTTTAGTTGTTAATTTGTGATATTCTTTAATACCGAAAAATATTTTCGTAATTTTAAAATCTTGTTTATGAAATTTCAATAGAGAATTTATAATAAAGGGCATATTTGGTCCTCCAATAGAATTTTCCAGTGTAATATTATACCCTAATCCACGAGATATAGTTTGAGAATCATTAAATTGATACCAATTAAATGGTTTTAAATCAGTTGGAGATGGAAAATATTTATCAAGATTAATAGATAATATAACCCATTTTTCAGATCCTTTAAACTTCCATAAATTTCTTTTACGATTAATATTAGCAATTAATTCATAATTGATTTTCCCTTCACCTCCATCAATTTTAATTGAAGGTGGTAAATTCTCAGGCAAATTAATTTCAAATGGTATATCCATATTTTGAATTTGTTCATAATTTCCATTAAGATTTGATGTCTTCCATAAATCAAATTGTTGGTTTAAAAATACATCTTTTGCTCTATATGTTACAGATCTTTTTCCGTAAGACTCTGTCCATTCAACTTTTTCATATCCTTTTAAAATGATCTCAATTTTAGTTGCTAATAAAGGTTCTGACGAAGAAAATCTTATGTGTAAAGTTCCGGCAATTGAAACATCCGTATCTATTCCATAATGTCCTGTTTGAAAATGATTTTGATTTCCTGAATATGAAAATTTTATTTTATCACTCCTTATTTTATAATCTGATTTTGATGGAACATTATTAATAAGTTCTTTCATTGTTTTTTTTTCTGGAATTTTCAGGCAAAGAAAAAATATTTACGATAAAGAAAGAAAAAAAAAAAGTAAAGTTACTAGTGAAAGACGTCCTTTTTATTCCAAAAGTTGTAATACAATGTCCATTTGAAGAAACTTTTTTTTTTTTATTCAAATTTAGTTAGATGAGAAATAAAGATCACGAAATTCACCAAATACAGACATACAATACCTTTAAACCTTGTACGGTTAAAGAATTAAATGACGTGTCGATCCCTTTCATTTAAAAGAGACCTTATATTTAATTCATTAACATACACTTTACTTTTTTTGTCTGTAAAGATAATTAGCAAATTCATTACTATAGACAGTTATTGTATATCGCATTTTAGCGGTGATCGTCATCATACACACCACCTGCATGTTAACTTGGGCGTATTCATTATTTTTTGTTGTGAAACAATACTGTGGATGTTGTTCTAGTTAAAAAATCACGTGCGCGTTATGAAACGGAACGTCTATCTTCGATAAGGTAAACGCACATTTTTATTTTTCCGATGCAGCTTTACTAAAAATAATTGTGATGCGAGCATGGTACATCATTAAAAATATGTCATTATTGCAAAATCCAAATAAACTTTAATTGGTCCAAGTTGCTTGACGTATTAAGTGTATTGATATATAACAAATTGATGGGAATTATATTTATCAGGAGGAAAATGCTTTAATTCTTCTATATATGACCTTTATCACTCAGCATTACTTGAGAATTTTACGCATGAAAGATGTAGGCGGTATAGTTCGATCATCTCGAGTTTTTTGATTATTTTGATTATCTCGATATTTATAATTCTCTGCCAGCTTTCCAATGCGTTGCATTTCCACATTGTAGAAGGTAAAAGTTGTGAGAATAAACTCATCATAAGCTCAAAGTGAAAATGCCACTTACTTCCAAGCCTTCTCATCTACCAGCTTTGTTATAAAGAAACGCCCAAGAACGATATAATCCGTCATCTTTTAGGTCCATAAAAAATGATTCCATTCATTCACTTAGTTATCCCTAATCTTAATGCTGCAAAATATACAACTTCTTTGTAAGCGTATGTCCATATTCAAATATACCGGCTTCGGCTTGACCACTTTTTCTTTGTAGTTGATATCAATCAATTTGCGAGCTCGTAATTATGTCTTTTTTCTGTTGTAGTGATGTACATTTCAACGGTTTTATTTCTGAGTTGAGAATTGTGATATTATAAACTACGAAAGAAAGGTTGTTTTTTTTCTCGATCCAATAGTTCAAGACAAGTTTGTACTCCTTAGAGGATTAAGAAAGAAGAATTTAGTAATTGGACAAATAAACATGTAACAGTGCTCTACTTCCGTTATTTTTTCCATCATTTTGATGGGGTCATTTAAGCCAATATATCTCAAAGAAAGAACCCTTTAGACCACAAACTCATAGATAAACAAACAAAATATGATACTTACAAGTCATTGAATGAGTATGCTACATCTCTACTTAGCCTCGTTTTTCCACCATTCATAAATACATCTTCACCGGTGAAATTGTTACAAGTTGCTTCACGAAGGTAGGTTGAAATCTCTTTTGAAAGATGGAGTTTGTAATTGTATACGGATTTGATTTTGTAATTCCTGCTCATTCTTGGTTCGTAAAGAGAATCATGATCGATGGTAATACCCTAAATGAAGTGATTAATAAATCTTGATATCATTATAAATGTTATATTTCAGAATATTTGCAGAAGTTCCCAGTCTAAACCTTCTCGTTCCGCCTTCCTGAGTACATCTTTTTGATAATTCCTGTTACGTTAATAACTTCACACTAAAAAAGAAAAGAGAAAACTGAGAATGCGCGAAATATAAAAATGAAATCCAACACGAAACATACTTTAACTGCTGGCTCTCGTCGCAATTCTATTGAAATACCATCAAGATCAAATTTTATTTCCTCATCGTTCTCATCTTTAAGTTCTTCAACACTTGATTTAGGTATCTCGCTTTCACCATTTATGTTCAAACGACTTCACTTCTTGTAATCTGATGTAGAAATTGATCAGAATAATTCACTATTAACCTTTCCTGTTTTTTCAGCATTAATGTCTTCGAATTTATCGGGTGTTTGCCCAACATCAACAAATTCGTCCACTAAGTCATAATTGATGTATTTTAAACCGTTTTTACAAAGGTGGACTTGAATCGAGAGGTTTAAATCTATACCAATAGGCTCAATGAGAACGACTGATGTTAAGAAGTATCTAGAAAAACATTCGTAAGTGAAGTGAATGCCACGACCTCAAAGTCTAAGCCTGACGAAAACTCATCATTGTATGTGATGACGAATTTTGCTCTTTTCATTGAAAAGTTTACGCGTTAGCGGCTCTGATCTACGCACATATGTCAAAGAGTTAATAGATGTTTTGCTAGCTAAATTTGATATACAGTATACTGACCTTACTTAGTGGCATTGCAGGTAATGTTTCCCGTTTTGAAACAATTTATTCTTCAATGAGGTCGCGTGCTTTATTATTAGCAATCGACCTATCAACAAGGAATTTATTAAACCAAAATTACGTTAATATGCTTGGTACTTGATCTAACTACTGAAAACACTTAATCTGGAGATCCATCCTCTCAATTCAAAACCTTACACCACTTCCTCATTTTTGTTTATCAGTTCTAAACCTCACACATGACGTCAGGTGGCTGCATACAAACGAGACGCATTCTTGGCACCGAAAATATGGTTTCAGGCCTTCATACAGACTTAGAACGAAGCCCATCGGAGAGCAAACCATAACTACTCCAAGTATTATTGGGCAGCTTGGTGGTTGTTTGACAATATCCACCTTTTTCTTATCTCCTATCTCATTGAAATCTGTGGCAGTTTTTAACTATACACAGCTTTACAAAGATTTAAACATTGACCAGAAATCATTTTTGAGAGAAAGTGCAGCCTCAGACCATTTAGGCATTTCCGAAATTCGTGTTGAAATTTTGATATAAGTGCGTGTTCAGTTTACCGTATTTAAAGATATTTAAAGTCGTCCTTGTAGCGACGGAATTGGAGCATTGAGATTAGGCTTATCTTCATTTTTATGATAATCGCTATAAAAATTTCTGATTCTGTGAAACGTAGGGCGTGACAAAAAGATTTAAAATCTCAACTGAAAATTTACAACGGAAGGCTCAGTAAAAGTAACGTTCTCTGCCTTAAACTAAATGTGGGCACACTATATATTTTCGATTGATTGAATGCTCTTATTCAGCATTATTCCAAAGTTAATTTACTCTTGCTTAATCGCGTTTTCGGGATACGTATAAGATGAAATAATTTAGCTTAACGGAAAAATTATTGATGCATACGAATTTGTCAGTGCTTGATGTAGGTGAAATGACAGAAAATGCTAAGCAAAAGAAATGTATGATGCTATATCAAGGAGCAAATGTTAAATTGTTTTAACAAAGCATTTTAAACCGAGTTTTGAGCACAAACTTTTTAATATGTGCTTCAAAACGCGCTTCGAACCTGTTTAGCAGTTTCATAATATGAGCTCAAATTAAGCTTTAATAAATATATAAAGCCTAATTTAAACGCGTTTATTTAAGCAACATTTGAGCAATATAGCTAGTTTCTTTAGTACTTTATATTTTTTTTAATAAATCACGATGACTGTGGAGATGATACCTATGTATCTTTTATCAGTAATTACTTCACGGGAATAGATATAAATTTAACGAATGACACTAATAAACCCGAACAATTTTTTAGTCATACAAGCGAGCAAATGTTTTCAGTTGCTAAACATACAATTAGGCCAACCCGGAACAGGCTATCACAAGAGAAGGTTCACGCAAGCCTCTGCCTAAAAACATGATATGAAGCAAATATTATTAAAAATTATTCAGCTATTAATTGAAATTTCTATTGTGAATGTTTTAAAATTGACAAATAATGCATAATTTATATTTATATAGTAAACGCAAAACTAGATACAGTATATATACAGTAAACTACATAATATAACCATGCTTAACCTATAATTAAGCTTTATTGCTCAGCTCACTTATTTAATATTGCTTAGCTTGCTTTAGCTGGTTTCAAGCACAAAGCTGTAGCTTAACTTAAACTGAACCATTTGATAATCTGAGAAACAGTATGGCATATCACTTGTGAAAACACATAGAAAAACGGTTTGTGTGTCTGTATGATGTGTGTTTAATTTGTGTTGATAATGCCAGCCGGCTAAATAAAAATATATGTAAAAAACGGGTTTCAAGGGTCAAAGCATAAATGCCTGCTGAGTCCTAACTGGTATGATGATTGATAACAGTCTCTTTGCTATTCAATGTTATTATCTAAACTACTAGTAATTACTTTTTTTACAATTCCTTTCAATCTTTTTCCAAGAATATCATGACTCACTGTTTCAGACACATATTCCATAGAATCTTCTTTCTCTTTAATCGAATCAAAAACTCAAAAGAGATGAACTAGAATATCTGATGAAAAGCTTTCACATGATCGGTTTGAAGCTTTCTTTTTAATAAGGTTTGATTTTGCATACCGACCTTATTAAAAACTCTTGCGCACAGCTATTAGTAAAAAATTTTAATGTCTCCTGTCTTTATATACAGCTGACATGTTTGATGAAATGTCAGAGAAAGAGATTTGTTGTGATATTTTTAGGTTATTATTTCCATAGAGCGTTATATTTGTTCTTTTACTTCGTATTGCGAATAAGACCAAATGCAACAGACTCATTTAGAAAGACAAATTGAAGTTTTTGTCTCCGCGCCAAGAGCAGTTTTTGAAAACTATTTGGCTAAAGATTCTATTTAGTAAAATTCCAAAGAATTCGAGACAGATTATATTGTTAATATGTTAATTATTAGGAGAAGGAAAAATATCAATAGACAATATCTAGGGTATTTTTATATTTTTCTTGTAAATAACATCTATATTATATGGTAAATCAACGAGTTTAATAAATTGCATCTGCTCAAATCACACTAACTACTTTTCTTTATATTAAAATGGAGAAAGGTTTTCTTGATATCCCTGATATCCTGTTTCACGTCCTTGCATCCCATATCATATGTGAGTGTTTTCTTGATATCCCCGACATCCTGTTTCACGTCTTTGATATTCCATATCATACGAGAGTTTTCTGCGCTTAATAGTTGAGTTTTTGACAATCAACTAAACCATCATGAGTTGAGCTATTTACTTTAACTAAATCTACCGTAAGATGAAGGTGTAAAGTGAGTTCACTGCAAAACACTACTGGATATTTATTGGGTTAAACTTGTTGAAAAACTTGTAACTGCTTAAGCACTCATAATCAAAATGATTCAGATTTAATAAGTTCATTGTTTGATTGATATTTGATAGGAAAAACAAGAATTTCTCAAACATTTTCTTGCCTTGAAGTTAACATCATCAACTACTTTATATTCTTCTGCATTTATACGATTATCAAATGGTATTATTTGCTCGTTCTCAACATACAAATTACATGGACGCCCAGATAATTTTTCCTATCTGTAACAAAGGTTTGTTAGTATTCAAGAATTCATTTAAATATTTAAAATGTAATTATTACTTGAAGTACTCACTTGTAACGCACTTTTAGTGGTAAAAATGGTAGGATTTTGAAAGTACTAGTTCATATATGAATATTCAGAAGATGAACAGTAAAATGATTTCATATTGTCAATATAATTTCGCGCCTTATCAATTATCTCATCTTTAGTATATTCATTTTTTAAAAAGAGCTCATTGAACCAAGTTATGGAATTAATATGTAGATATAACTTCGTTCGGACGTAATTCACGTAATTCAATTCGATATGTTTCTTAGAACGATTTGAATTCCATGTATTTCTTTTCCTATACAGGACAACTTTACGGCTGCATCAGATATCATTTTTTAATGATTATCAGAGATGGTCAAGATTATCAAGATTATCACTATCACGATTGTTGTTACGTAAAATAGTCTTTTAATTAGTTTTTATGATTTTATCTTATTATTGGCTTTATGCAGGCTAAGTCTAATTAACTAAAAATGAATTAGAACTGGTAAAGACGATGTTATCAAAAAAATAAATACGAAATCATCCGGTGTGAGAGACTTTTTTTACAGAGAAAAATCTTGTTTACTTATATAGGGTAAAATTATACAGTTTGACTCAGCTTGGTTCATCCTAATTTTATAAACTGGCTAACTAAAAATAAATTTACTTTTTATGGATAAATTCATAATGATTCAGTAATCGCTAATTAAGAGTCACAATTATTTGAAAATATTATGACAAAATAATATACCGGCACGTGATATTTCCGAACACGAAACACGGATAGTATCACGTGATTCGAAATTATTGACATGACACGTCATGAGGCCTTTAGTATAATATTTAGTAGTATATAAATAAACCATATATAAAGGAAACCGTTTTTTAATTAACAAGTAAACTTATTCAAGACTTTAAAAACAAAATAATTAATTTTTCTTACAACAAACACCACGACAATGATAAATCAAAAAAGCACATTACATTATTATCCGGATGGGGATATCTTGATAACAGTTAAAGGAATTACGTTTTGCTTGCATAAAAATATTTTATCACTTTGTTCAAAAGTATTTCAAGATATGTTCGAATGTGCGAAAGCGATAACGTCGTCCAAAGAAGATTGTTCAACAGAAGGAGATATACCGGAAATATCATTAGATGACGAATCACCAGAAAAATTTCAAGAAGTTTTATCATATATTTATCCAGGATATTATCATCCAATTACATGGCATAATGTATCAGAATTTCTTAAATTATCAGATAAATACATGATGGATTCAGTTATGGAAGCAACAAAAGTATTTTTACAACAAAATTTCAGAGAAAATCCTTTATTAACTTTAGTTTTATCAGAACAATATGAATTCAAATATTTATATAAAGAATCCTCTAAATTGGTATTAGATCAATTACCTGCATATCAAAGATTACTGGGGTTCAGATTTCTTTCAAGTGATTCTCGTGCAGCTTTATTTGAAAAACATATGGAATATACGAATTCTTTGGGTAGTATTAATGTTGAAACTTTCGTACCAAGATTTAATCGGATTAAAGGTCCTGTAACAAGGCATCTAAAGGATTTTAAACGAAGACTAAGCCAAGGTATTAGACATTTACAAGTCTTGCCAAATCCATCTCCTTCTATTACTTATAAATTTCTCTCTAGTTTGATAAAAGAGAATAATTATTGTTATATTAATTTTCATTTTCATTTACTGGAAAAATTTGAAATGTTTTTTGAAAATTTTGAACCATTGGATTGTGACAAGATTAAAGGCGAACATGATGATTGTTATATTTTTATTGAATTAGGTGATAAACAACGAATGCCGAAATAAAGATTAAAGAATATTCGATTGTAATGATTATACTACCAATAGAAAATGAATTATATATTAAAATTATATAAAAAGTAAATAAAAAAACTATAGAAACTCCGATAATTGATCATTCGTAAATAAATTATCAGATAAACTAACATTTAAATTTAGTAAATTCGATATTAAAAAATTTGTACTGCCCGTTCCTCACACCGCAAAATTAGAGAAATTAAAATTTAAATTACTTAGCAGGACATCCATGAGGTAAAAATATCTGTACTGACAACTAGTTATTTTATTTTATTTATTTCTACCAGTGAAGCATATTTATTATATTTCTTGAGACTTTTTCCATCGAATGAAGTAAAGTTGCACAAGATAAAAAAATTTTGTGTAGCTAACAAGCCACTAACCATTATCTCATTCCAATCGCCGACGATGTTAATTTTACAATTCGGATGGCGTTGATGACACAATAGCCTAAAAGGAGAAAAGAAAATTCTTAGTTACACATGTTTAATAAAAAATTTTCTTTTAATTTTGATAGGTTGATTTAGATTTCCATTGTGATCATATACAAACTTGGCATCTTAAAGAACACAATGAACATTTTCCAAATAATTTTTTTAACATTTTCTGCGGATTACGAGTTTGGTTTATCCAGAAAAAGCAGTACAATGTCATCATTCTAAAAATAGCTGTTATTTGCTAAAAATAGGTTGATCGTCGTAGCTTTTGAAGTATAGTATTTTTTTTATTCGAGAAAAACAACAGAGTTAAAATCAATCAGTTAAAGCGATTATTCTAAAAAACTTTTGAAAATGTTTAAATTCAACTATTTATAGTAAGCTATATTTAGAGATTAAGATCATACATCGGGAGTATAATTCCGTCGTATTTTTGACCAGGGCAGTTGCCGATACGGAACATAATAAATTCCTCTAGGTAATTATTTCAATAATTCTATAAATTGTCAAATACTATATTAACTAGATAAGGTAAATATATATATTTAAGTTTTTTTTTGTTTCGTATATCGAATAACAGAATTTTTATTATACCGAATAACAGAAATTAATAACCAACTTTGGAAATTGTATTTCTTAAAATAATAATGTTAATCTTTTGACGATCAGACAATTAATCATAACTTTTAAGTATGATATGCAATCCCTTTGTGCCATGGCACAACCAATAATATTACAAAAAGTATTATTTTCACATTTATTTGTGTATTATTCCAAATCTGGGAAATAAAAAGGAAAATTGGCATATAAATAACTTTAAATTCCCTTTTTTCCCAACAAAAATAAAACTTTTTTTCTTTTTTTATATACATATAAATATATAAAATAGATATTTATATACGAAAGTATATCTTCGATAATATGTCTCAACAAAATAATCAGATACATTATTATATAGATGGAGATGTTTTATTCATAGTAGAAGACACAAAATTTCGTGTACATAAAAATATAATCGGATTGGCATCAAAAATGTTTAATGATATGTTCACATGCGCTACTCCAACTCAAAGTGATAGTGATAATATACCAGAAGTAGAATTAGAAGGGGAATCAAGTAAGACATTTGAAAATCTATTATCTCATATTTATCCGAATACATTCATTGATATAAATTGGGTCAATATAGCAGAATTTTTAAGATTTTCAGAAAAATATATTATTGATAGTGTTTTATTAAGTGCGATGAAATTTCTTGAAAGAGAATTTCGTAAAAATCCTTTATATTCATTATTTTTAGCTGATAGATATCATTTTAAATCTATTTATAAAGAATCTTCAAAATTAGTTTTAGATAAATTTCCTGAATATAAAAGAAATGAAATATTTTCTCAGCTTTCTTTATATACTCGTAATTGTTTAATTAAAAAATACACTTCTTATACGGATTCTTTAGCCAAATTGGCCAATGTAGATTTTACTTCAGGTTATTTACATTGTGATGAATGTAACAAACAATCCGAACATGATTTAAAAATTAATCAAGAATTTATTGAGAGAAGTAAACAAGTTCAAATTTTACCTTTACCTTTACCCCCTACTCCTCCTTCTGGTACTAGAAAAATTTTATTTAACAGTATCGGTTATAAAACTTGTGATAATCAATTTATGACTTTTCAATTGCCTAGAAAATTTAAAAAACATTTTGGTGTTTTTGAACCTTTAGAATGTAAAAAACATAAAAAAGATCCTAAATTTTATCTTTACATTGAATTGGGCGAATGAGGGAGAAAAAGAAAATCATATTCAAGAATCTGTATATCTTAAAAAGAAAATGAGATTAGAGCATTAAAAAAAAAAAACATTTTTAGCGGTGGCGTTGTGAGTGATTTTTATATATACATATGTATACATATTTTTCTTTATGCTTTATTTTGTAACTATCATATTTGTTATTTTTTTCAAAGAAATAAAAATTTTTGCATTTTTTTTTTCTCTCATTTTTTACAAGCTAACCTAAATTAGGAATAATATGTTGAAGATGCACTATTTAATAATTGCTCGCATAATTATTCACGTGATTTAATATAACTTCATTGATTAACCGCATATCTGTTATTACCATTTCGTTTTTATTTTTACGAGATAAGCTTAAAAAATCGTGTAACGCTCACGTGTTTGATTTAAACGCTTCTCGGAGTTCTCTTGTGGAACTAGTCTAAAATAGAAATGGTTCATGGTGAAGAAAGTT
Source organism: Rhizophagus clarus (assembly GCA_015698045.1). Lineage (NCBI taxonomy): Eukaryota > Fungi > Glomeromycota > Glomeromycetes > Glomerales > Glomeraceae > Rhizophagus > Rhizophagus clarus. Next base: position 127,146 of record BLAL01000049.1, on the reverse strand, counting down.
TTACAGTGTGAGCACGCAAGTGCATTTAGTTAGATGAAATCGTATTAATGGTCCTTAAAAGAATGTCATGTTGTATATTGTATTTGTAACTAATTTATTATCGCGGTGATTTTTATTTTAACCAATCAGAGTTATCACAAACTGCTGTGACCTAATTTCCCAAATATTCGTCAACCTGAAATGGATTTGCCAAACATTGTAGCAGTTCCTGTCTCACAGAAAAATTGAAAATGATTCTTAAAATCCGCCATATATTATCTCAATTTTCTTTATAATTATACCACTTTTTTTGACAAATTTCTGTTTAGAATGATAGCAAATGCTGACAGTATTCATTTCTCTTTTTCTCTATATATGTAAAAGAAATTTAAAGTTTAAAAAAAACAGTACTACTATTATAAAAGCTTTAATAGTGTGTTAATTACTTTACTTAAGCATTTTTTTATATTATCATATATGAAAGAGTATGCCATAAAGTTCCCAAATGTATGTTGAATAGTACAGAATTGATAAATCTGCAAAACACAGTTTTTTTTTTATTTAATACATAATTCCAACCTAAATATTTTGATAAAAAAAAAATTAATGTTATCATATAATACTTTTTTTTATTGAAGTTACATTATAATATATTATTATTGCTCCTGCAATATAAATAATAAAAAGGCTTAATTTTTACATTAAACTAAAAATAGAAATTACTTAATCAAATCATTTTATTATAAGTATTATTTTTTTTTAAAATCCTTTTAAAAGAAAAATGTTTAATATAATTTATTGGTTACAAAAACAAAAATACATTACAATAAATATAAATTAAAATCTAACTAATATTCATTACAAATCTTAACTACACTAGAAAACTACATTAACTGCTATTCAACAAAAGATCCTATCTGTGAACCTTTTCTTATGCTATAATTTTAATATAAATAAACATCTAAAACCATTTAAAAGAATACTATCTTAACCTATAAGACCTTATATTCATTACAAATACTGTATAATAAATCTATTTATAATATATTAAAATTTAATAAAATTTTTAATTAAAATTTTTAAATTATAAAATATTTATATTAGTAATTTTATTGTAATATTTATCGCCATTTTCAATTTAGTGCGATCAGGCAATTTTTAAGCTGTATCACATTAAAAAAATTGGTATTCAAGATTTCATGTGATGATCAACATTAATAAACCAATGAAATTATTTTATTACGCGTATTACAACAATAAGAAACATTGTTATCCAATAAAATTATTTTTATTACGTGATTAATTTCGAATAAAAAAAAAATACTTCATAAAAAATAAACTGTTTATTATAACTAAAGACCTTATAACACATAAATAAAAGTTCTAATAAATACTTTTTCTAGCTCTATAGAACCAATAAATTATAAATATAAACTTTTCTTTTAAGAGTTTAACATTTTTTCTACATTAAATTATCAAAAAAAAATTAGTTAAAGAGAAATCAAGGAAATTCAAAAAGCTTCATAGCTTGAATACCAGCTCTTACTTGATAAATATTATATTTTTAACTTTGTAAATATACAGTTTATTGTAAATACTTTAGAAAATCTAAGAGTAATCGCAAGTAATCCCACTTAACTAAGAAGTTTTATTAGAAGCTTTTGTAAAAAATTGAAGGAAATCAGTGTAATCAAACTAGATTTTCTTATAGTTACACAACAATGCTGATCGCACTAAATTGAAAACGGCGATAATAATATTATTATAAATTTAAAATAAATATTTCTAATAAAAGTTACTATAAAATTTTTAAGATTAATATTTATAATAAATTTGCTTTATTTCAAATTTTCTTTTTATTAATTAATTAATTCTATTAAATTATATATAATTTTACCTTTTAAATTTATAATTAAATAAAACTTTAAAAATTATATATAAAATTCATAATTTTTTTTTATAAATTTAGTATTTTTTATTTTTTTAAAAAATTAGTTTAATTTTTAAATATAATTATTTTTTAAAAAAATACACATTTAGTATAAATACAATATAATTAAATTTAATATAATATATTATATATAATAGATTTAATTAATATAAATATATAATTTATTAATTTTTTTTATATAAAATAAAATTTAAAATACATTTATTTTTAATGTAAATGAAAATATTATCATAATTAAAACTTTTTTAAAAAATAAAATAAGTTGCATCACATTTTTTGATGTAAATAAAAATGTTAAAATTTATAATGATTAAAAATTTCCTTTAAAAGTAAATATAAAATATATTGTATTTTTTAAAAAAAAATTTCTTAATTTACACTGGTATATGAAATACAGGTCATGTAACTATTATTTATCATTTCATATCATATCCCCTCTTTTTCATTTTTTATAAGTATTTTAGAAATTTAAAATTTTTTTCATATTAAATATTCTATTTATCATATATTATATATCGCATCCTATTCATGGATTACATCTAACTGAATTGGTAGATTTTATATTATATATATGATATTTTTAATTAAATATTTTATATTTAAATAAAACACAATTTTTGAATTAAAAAAAAAATATATCGCATCTCTAATTTTTTATAATTCTAGTCTGAATATTAAAAATTACCATATTAGATTATTGTATAATACAAATTTTTCTTCTTAGGTAATACCTGTTTTACAAAAATTTTTTCTTATTTTTTAAAATAATCATAATTAGAATTTTATGTAATAATATTTTTATAAAAGAAAATTTTATGCTAATCATATAACCCATACTATACAAATACAATAGTATACAAATAAAATATATTATAGTATGAGACTAATTTTAACTTGGGGTGATTTAACCTGGTAATTTTTATTTAAAAAAATTTACATAATATTTTACAAATTATTTATTTGTTTATCGCGGTATTTCTGGTCTTCCACTCTTTCTTCTACTCTTCCTTCACCTTTAATATTTCGAATTTTGGCCTTTAACACAGTATATTCTTGGATTTATTTATTGTTTTTTTATTTTTTGCTGATTAATTATTTTCTTCTTTTTTTTTGTAAGTTCTTTGATGCTTTAATAAACAGTAAGTTTCAGATTTTTCAGAATTTCAGAAATCTATTTCCTTTACAATAACTAATCAATCCTTTTTCTTTCCTTTAGTCAGATTTTATCCTGAGGTTCTTCTTGGGTTTCTTCTTGGTCTCCTAGGCCTCTTTTCAGATTTATGTTTGTATTTCTTTTTGGACTTTTTGGGTTTCTTTCTGGTGGGATTTTCTTGCACTTTTTTTTTCTGTTTTTGGTTTATTTTTTACGTTTTCTTGGGATTTACTTGGGTTTTTTCCTTTGTATTTTTTCTTGGGGTTCTATTTACTTAGAATTTTTGTATTTCAGTCAGTTTCTTTTTGGGTTTCTTTCTGGATTATGGTTGGATTCTCTTTTCTTTTTGGTTGAGTTTATTTCGGTTGGATTATCTTAATCTTGTTTTTTATACTTTGTGATATTGTTTAATTTTTTTATTTTCAAGCTTTGGTTTATTTCATTTCTTTAGTTTTGGTTTGACTTTATATTTTTATCATTGGTTTCATTTCAATTTGGTATTTGATTTCTTTTCCAATTGTTTTATTTTGTATTTGTTTCAATCTATTTTTTTTTCTGTCCTGTAATAATTAAATAAAATAAACAATTTTTTAATATACAAATATATAATTCTATTCAGCTTTAATTTATAAATAAATTTTATTTTATTTTTTTTTTTTTACTTTTATGAAAAATAAAATTAGCCAATAAAAATTAATATAAAATATTATAAAATTTTCATGGGAGTGATTTAACCCAGGTGATTTAACTGGGGGGGCAAGTTAGTAAAACTCTATATTATAAACAAATTTTATATATTTTATTTTAACTTTTCTTTTTTTAAATATAAAATTTAGGTTTTTTTTCTATATATCTGTTCAAAATATATAAGTGATATATAATGGTGACAAAATTAATAGTTTTTTTAGAATTAAAATTTTCAAAGTCCATAAATTAAGTGGTAAAAATGAAAAATAGGAAGGTGTGACATATATGACAAATTTCCTATCATAGCAAACTAACTCTAACTTAACTCTAACCTAACACTAAATTTCTGATATTATAGCCAATTATTAGAAGAGTGTATAATACATATAGTGCATAAAAAATAAATTTTCATAAAATTTTATTAAATTTTTCATTTTATTTTTTCTTTTTAATTACTTCTAAATAGTTTTAGAGTTCTGATCAGTTTTAATAATTATTGAACTATACTAATCAGTTTTGATATCAAAGCAATTTTAATTTTATAATTTATTGAACTAAAACTTTTAATAAATTTACCAATCAATTTTGGTAATTGCAGTTTTTATAATTTACCAAACTGAATTACTAAATTAATTTAATTAAATAATAAATGGTATCAGAAGTTTATACTAGACAATAAAATTGAAGTACTTCAAAAACTTTCAATATTTTAAAAAAGGGTTTAATAATTTTCTGCACTTGCGATGCATCACACCCTTTTTTGTCACCTGTATCACACCCCTTCTCTTTTCATTTTTTTATATGTATTCTGGAAACTTAGAATTTTTTTAGTTATAAAAAATCTATTTTTCACACCTCTAGTTAAATGTCACATGTTTAATTTTGCCTAGTATTATCATAATTTTGCCTATAGTATTCAGAGTGCAATGTATCACAGATGCAGAAAAAAATAAAACCCTTTAAAAAAATATAATTTTCAAAAAAATAAACTGGTAACTTTATTTTTCATGATATATTCTATTAAATTACTGATCAGATTTGCAAAAAACATTTATATAAAAAGTTATAAGAGTTTAAAGTCAAATGATTTTTATATTATTAGCCCAAATTTAAAACAAATCATATCATGTGAATGCAATTTTATTGGCCAAAATCTTTTATAATTCAAACTGAAATTATGATAATTTTAGTGCCAGTCCAAATTATCTTTAAGAAAAAATAAGTGATTATAAAAAATCTTTAATTTTTACATGTAAATAGGTGATTTTTTATTCAAATAGCCAATAATTGTTTATTAAAATGTTATATAAAACAAAAAGATAACTATAGATTAATAAAATAATTAAAAAAAGAATGTTACATATCAAATGATCAGGAAGAAACTGAAATAGAAACTGTTAAAAAAAGGACGGAAAGCAAAATTAATGAAAATTGGATAGAAAACAAGACTGTTAAATTTTAAAAAAAAAAAATTTGGAAGAGTTTGAAAAAGTAAAAAAAAGATTATTACTAAAGTTCTTTGTTAGAACTTCAAGAACTACGATTTGAAAAAAAAATAAAAAAAAAAAGAATTAGCATATGATGCGAAGGGAATACAGATATTTGATACATTATTCAGAAGTAATGAAATATCAACTAATTTGCCAGGACCTTAAACAATATATATATAGATCAGATAAAAATTTTAAAATTTACTATGATCGATAAGCAAATTATTTTAGGTTTTACTAAGCAAACTCTTATTATAACCTTTGAATTTTTTATTTTATTAAGCAATTTGTTTTATAACATATATTTAAGATCTCAAATTATATATGACCAATATAAATTACATTAAAATAATTTATAAATTTAAAAATCAAATACAAATAGATTTCAATATGACAAATAATTTTATTTAAGTATAAAAAGATAATTTAATTATAATAAATATATATAGTAATAGTAAATTAATTTTTTATATTATTTTGAAAAAAAATTGTGAAAATTGATTCACTAAACATCAATAAATTAATAATATAAAATAATATATTAGTGATTAAAACTTCAGAATTTTTAATTTTAATTAATATTAATATGATATTAATATATTATTATTATTTTAAAAATAGTTTTAAAATTTGAAAATTAGTATTGTTATAAAAATGCAATTTTTTTTATAAATATTATTATATTTAGATTTATAAAAATTAAAATATAAATTATTGCCAACCCTTCTGAACAACTTCTTAAAGTTAACAAGCTGATTTAAAATAAAAAAAATTATACTTTAAAATTAAAATCACTTAAATAATAAATAATTAAACATACAAAAATTGATCGTATTTTATAAGTATTAATCCAATTATCCTAAAATTTTTATTATAAGTAGATTCAACCCACTAAACAACTTTACTTAAGTGGAAAAAAGTGATTTCATTTGACCAAAATAGTGAAATTACACTTTGAAATTGCAAAATAGGTTTTTGCAAAAAAATTAATAATACAAAAATAACCAATACTTCACAAATATTAGTCCAATTATTATAAAAATTTATATGCAGATAGATTTAATATCATAAAAAACTTTTTAAGTATAAAAAGTAATTTTATTTGACCAAAGTGATGTTATTATATCTTAAATTAAAAGAAAAAAAAAATTTTTGAAATTAGTACTGTTTAAAAAATATAATTATCTTCATAAATATTATATTTAAAATCATAAAAATTGAAATACAAATACTTTTTATACTACTGAACAACTTATTTAAACATAAAAAGGTAATTTTATTTGTCTAAAATTCATTTTATATATGAGTAAAATTAGTAAACAAAAAATAAAAATATAAGAATATTATTATAAAAATATGATTTTTTTTATAACATATCCACTGATTTTCAGAATTAGTCAAAAATTAAAAAAAAAAATTTTTTTTTTAAAAATCATGTTACTTAAGTTTCAAAAACCCAAATTATATCGCATTACATGTCATTGTTACGCATAATTATAAAAAAAAAATTTTTTTAAAACTGTGATAATAAATATTCTCTTCCTGTCTACTTCCTATCAACCTCTCTATCAACTTCCCCATCACTTTTCAAGTTACCAAACTAAGTGTTTTACAAACAATTTTAGTAATATTTTTTTATATTAAATATAAATTTAACAATTTTTTTTATTATTTAATCCATTAATTAATAAAAAAAACAAGATTTTTTAGCAAAGATGTTAATTTAATATTTTAAGATTTGTAAAAAAGAAACTCAGGTAATTAATGAAATAAAAAGGAATTTTTTATACACTGTAAAACACTTCTAAGAGATGGGTGCATTTGAAACAAATTAAAATTTTTTTTTCATTTCTTTTTTTCTTTTTAGTTAAGTAATAAGTGAGCTCTCAGAAGGAAAAAATTATCATTATTAGTTTTTTTTAATTTTGAATGTGAAGAATGTTAGCCAATGAAAACTTTCTTTTAAAAGTTTTCACCTAAAGAAGTAGTATTGACATTATTATCAACATCATGTGGATTTTGATATTTGTATTGTTGAACCATTAGTAGAGCTCTGATCAATAGAATGTGCGTTCTTATCGCCGTTTTCGAATTACTGTGATCGGCAACTAAATTTGTAATAAATAAAAAATTGATTTGAAGATTACAAAAATAAAATCACGTTGTACAATGAAAACTATGACTATCATTTGATCTGTATAACTCTAAGCCACCATTGCATAACATCATTAATGAATTTTTTATCGTTCGCCTTTTGTTTTTGTTTTAGCTTATAAACCGATTCCTGAAGACCGATTCTTAAAAGCCGATTCCTAAAATCGACTCCTAACGATTCTAGAAGTTCACTACTAAGTATTATGTAATATTTTTTTTTTATTTTATTATTTTTTTTTCCTTTTTTTTCGTTTCTAATTATTTTTTTTATTTAGATCTTTAGTTTTTAATAAATAAAAAAAAACACCATAAAACATCTGATAAGTATAGTAAAGAAGGCCAAGATGTTAAGTTTAATGTTTTTTTAAAAGAAATAGTTATAAAAATGGGCTTTTGATGTGTTTATGATAGTATAAACTAGTAGTATTTTTGATAAATTAACTGTTTTCAGTTGTTTTCGGTGTTTTCGATGGTTTAATTTTAATTGATCGGCAAATCACCTGATCACACTAATTCGAAAACGGTGATAAAATAAGAAAAAAACATTAGAAATTTTTAATAATAAATAAAAACTTCTTTCTCTATTACTTAATTATTAAATATTGTTTTTATTCAAAAAATTTACTGAAAAAGAGCCAAAAAAAAAAATTGTTTTATGGAAGCTAATGAAATTTAGCTTTTTTGAATATAGACTGGAAAATGTTAACTAAAAATAAGCAAGTATAGGTAAAATTTTTTTAAGAATTTTCTATTTGGTAATTTCTTGGAACGTATTTGCATGGGCAAGTTTTGGTATTGTTTACTATATAATGTGACTAGTCAAAATTTTCCTTAATTTAGGACCATCTTTTTGATCTAGAAAAAGATTAGAATAAAGAATGAACAGAAATATAGATGAAGATGAGAGGGAAAGAAAGGATTAAAAACAAAAAACCAAAGATATCCACTGATCCTTAAAAAAAAAATAAATTTTTTTTTTTTAAAAATCTTATTATTTAAGTTTCACAAACTAAAATTATATCGCACTAGGCATTACATGCATAATTACAAAAAAAAAAATTTTAAAACTGTGATAATAAATATTCTCTTCTCTTCCTATCTACTCTATAACAATTTCTCCATCACTTTTCAAGTTATCAAACCAAAGAGTTTTGCAAACAAATTTTAGTAATATTTTTTACATTAAATATGAATAGAGTGAATTTATTTACCGCACCCTGCGTTATAATGCATCCTTCCTTTTTTGTAAATTATTTATGTTGATCATTAGTTTATACACTGCACCCCCCTTAAAATGAAAAATGATAAACATAAAAATATATATAAATTTGTAACGCAGGGTGCGGTAAATACATTATTTCATATGAATATAACCACTTTTTTATTATTTATCTATTAATTAATAAAAAAACAAATTTTTGGTTAGAATAAGATTGTAAAGGTAATTAATAAAATAAAAACAGATTTTTTATATATTGTAAAACATTTCTAAGATGAAGCAAATTGAATCAATTATTTTTCATTTTCCTTTTTTTCAGTATACTTAATAATCGATAAGGAAAAACATATTATCATTAGGAATGCATGATGACTAATTGATTTAATTATATCTTTCTTTCAAAAGTTTTTCTTCTTTTAAAAGATTGGTATCAATCTTATTATTAACAACATGCGAATTTTAATGTTTGCATATCATTGAAACTATGACAGAACTCTGATCAAAAGTATTGGTGTTAGAGGTATGCTCTAAATTTGGTTAACCGGTCAACTGGTAAAACTATCTGAAAAAACAGATTCAGATTGATCCGTTTGTATCATTAGTTTGATCAGATGATTCATCGGATATCTGATCAATCTGGTAAAACCATCTGGAAAAAAAAATAGATTTAGATTGATCTGTTTGTATCACCAGTTTAATGGATGGTTCATCAGATATCTGACCAATCTGGTATTATTGGACTAGCCAGATTAGTTCATCAAAAAAAAGTTTTATAAAATATAACTATAAATAAATTGATAAATAAAAAAAAATATTTATATATTATAAATACTTTTAAATTTTAATATTAATTAATTCGGTAATATAGTCAAACAGCAAATTAAATTATCAGATAGATTGTGTAGTGCAAGTCATCTGATAATCTCTTTTTTCTTTTTTATGAGAAGGAAATTATTTTTTATTTAATGTAAATTTTTTTTTTTCTGTTTTTGTAGGGTTGCTAGATGAAAAGCATGTTCAGACTTTTGAAATTGAGGTAAGGGAGGGCCGGAGAAAGGAAGGTTTTTTTTTTTTTAATAAATTTATTTTTTTTCTTTATTACAGGTTGCCAGACAAAAAGTATGACCGGGCTTTTGAAATTGAGGTAAGGGAAGGCCGGAGAAGAGGGAGTTCTTTTTTTTTTTAACAAATTTATTTTTTTTCTTTATTATAGAGTTGCCAGACAAAAAGTATGACCAGACTTTTGAAATTGAGGTAAAGGAGGGCTGGAGAAGGGGAAGTTCTTTTTTTTTTTAACAAATTTATTTTTTTTCTTTATTTTAGGGTTGCCAGACAAAAAGCATGACCAGGTTTTTAAAATTGAGATAAGGGAGGGCCAGAGAAGAGAGAGTTCTTTTGTTTTTTTTAACAAATTTATATTTTTTTTTTATTATAGGATTGTCAGATGAAAAGCATGACCAGACTTTTGAAATTAAGGTAAGGGACCAAGGGAAAGTTATTATATACTTTTTTTTAATAAATTTAATTTATGTTTTCTTTTTTATAGGGTTTCTGAGTGAAAAATATAACTGGACTTTGAAAAATAAGGTAAGGAGGGTCAGAGATGATGTTTCATTATTTTTTTTAGTAAATTTAATTAATTTATTTTTTTCTTTTTTAGGGTTTCTAGACGAAAAATGACCAGACTTTTTAAGGTAAAAGAGGAAGGTTTTATTATTTTTTTTCAATGAATTTAATTTATTTATTTTTTTTTCTTTTTGTAGGATTACTAGACGAAAAATATGATCAGGCTTTTAAAAACAAAGTAAATGAAGATCGGGATGATTTGGGATGATTCTTTGTTATTTTTCTCTAATAATTTCAACTTATTTTTATAAGGTTTTATAAAAAAACAGTTTGAAATTGAGATAAAGATGGACTAAGTAATAAATGTTCTATTTTTTTTTTATAATTTAGAGAGATTTTTCTATTTTAATAATAATAAAACAATTTTTTTTTGAACTTTAAAATTAATGTATTAATTTATTGATGACTTGATGACTTAAATATTTATAAAAAATTTTATTTATCTAAAGAAAAAATCAATAAAAAAAGATCAGATTATTTGACCAATCTGGTCAATCTGTTCAATCTGGTATTTTTTTTTAAAAAAAAAATCAATAAAAATGACTGGATTATTTAATCAATCTGGTCAACTGGTCATCTGTGTAATATCTGATCAATCTGATGTTATCTGATGATTCCATCTAGATTATCTGCGAACTGTTCATTAATAATCTGGATGATCCATTTTTTGACCAGTTCAGATGATAGATTGAACAGATTTCATCAGAACTAACCTCTAATTGGCATTATTAAATAGAAAAATGTTAGAAATATTCACAAATTAAAAAAAAAACTCTCTCTCTATTATTTACCTAAAGTCCTGATCAGCAGCTCTAGTATTTACAATAAAAATTTAACTTTTTTTGAACATATATAAACTAAAACCTAAAATGTTTATCATATTAATGAATAATAATATTATTGTTTAACAAAGTTGATTAAAAAAAAATCATTTTTACCAGCAATGATTAAATTCACTAATTATTACCTTCAACCTGATTTTTTTTTTTTTTGATTATAAAATTATAAAAGAAACAGTTTACTAATCATTATTTATTCATTTTTTATAGTTTCTTTCTTCTGGATTTTGACTTAAGGATGGCCCCAAAACCAAAAATATTTCAGATTTGTCAAAATTCTGAAACTGTAATCCATCAGGAAAAATTTGGTCTGCAGATCTGCACAATTTTGCGGAGTACATTTCTGCACAGATTTGAGAACATGCCGATGCGCAGCACTGAAAAATTTCATGAATTTCTGCGCAAATCTGCAAGCACAAAAAAAAACTGCAAAATTTTTCAAAAATAAATCTGCGAAATTTTTCAAAAGTACTAATGCAAATTTACAGTTAGGCAGTGTTTTAACTTTAATATTAACTAATATCAATTTATTAATTAAAGATATTTACAAATTTAAAAGTACATATACTAAACTATCCTATTTTACTAACTAAATGCACTAATTAAAAGTCTCTTTTCTTTTCTTTACAGATTGTCAAATTATGTTGTTATTAGTGGTTTGGATATTATTTTAGTTGGTTCGATTCCAACAAATAACAAAATACAAAAAAAATTCATGTTAGTCAAAGTTTCGTTAATATTTCGTTTAAAAAAAATTAAAATCTTAATTTTATTCGAAGTTAAATACCTTCGAAATCTTTCAGAAAGCATCCAGAAAGCCACAAGTCTACAAAATAAAAGACGAAACATTAGTTAATGTTTCGTTTAAAAAAAAATAAATAAAATTTCTGAAGGTATTTATTTTATTTACCTTTGAAATTACGTCCATGAGGCACTATAAAGCCACAAACTTACGCAAAAGAACATAAAATAAAACGTTAGTTGATGTCTCGTTTAAACAAAAACAAAATAAAAAATAAAAAAATTTCAAAGGTTACCTCTGAAATTCTGTCCATTAGACGTTCAGGAAGTCTTAGACCTAAAAAATAAAAGAAAATCGAAATGTTAATCAACGTTTCATTAAAAAAATTATTAAAATAAAAAATTCGAAGGAAAACTATTTACCTTCGAAATTATATTTGAAAGCTGAATCTATTAAAAAAACATTAACGTTAGTTAACGTTTTGTTTAAAACCCAAAAAAAATTGAGGGTTATTCATCTTTGAAATTCAGCCCAGTGGTATTCGGAAGCTGCAAACCTGAAAAATCAAATGAAAACATTAGTAAACGTTTTGTTAAAAAAAAAAATTAATAATTTTGAAGCTTACCTTCAAAATTTTGTCTATGATGCGTCCAGAAAGCTGTGGACCCACAAAATTAAAAACGAAATGTTAGTTAATGTTTCGTTCAAAAAAAAAGAAAAAAAATTAAAATTTAATTTTTTTGAAGGTAAACACCTTTGAAATTACACGTTATTATGTTCAGGAGGCATCTGGAAACTGCAAATCTAAAAAATAAAAAACAAAAGGTTAGTTAAATGTCTACAAAACAATAAAATTGAAACATTAACGTTAACGTTTCATTCAAAAAAAAAAAATTGAATTTCAAATTTTTTCGAAGATAAAATACCTTCAAAATCCTATATCCACCTGGAAAGCATCTGGAAAACTGCCAAACTACAAAAAGAAAGCCAAAACGTTAGTAACATTTCGTTATGAAAAAAAAAATAAATAAAATTTTAAAGAAACTTTGAAGAATACCTTTGAAGTTCTGTAACATTTCAGGCCTATAAAAAAAATGCAATGTTAGCAAACGTCTCGTTAAAAGGAAAATTAAAAATGAATTTTGAAATTCTACTTTCAATATTTTTTCTAGGAATCCATCCGCAGACTACAAAAAAAAAAAGATAAAAAAAAAAAGATAAATAAAGAAAGTTAATAAATGTTCATTAAATAAAAAACCAAAAAAAAAAAAATTAGAATTCGAAGGTTTACCTTTGAAACAGGAGTCAAAAACACTGGCTTCCTAAACTAAAAAAAAAATAAAATAAAAGAACGTTAATAATGCTCGTTCAATAAAAACAAAAATTAAAAAAAATTGAAGGCTTACCTTCGAATAGAGTCCACCTTCAAAATTGAACGTCTGCTTAACCTAAATAAAAATAAAAATGTTTGAACATTAGCAACGTTCATTATATAAAAACAATAACTGAAAATAAAAAAAAATTATTTTGAAGTTTTTATTTTACCTTCGAAATACCCAGTCTGCTTCAAAATGGAGTTCTGGACCTACAAAAAAGAAGAAAAGTGAAACGTTTACTAACATTTTGCTAAAATACAAAGAAAAAAAAATCATTTTTTTTTACTTGAATTGGTCCGCCTCGAAATGGAATTTCAGACCTAAAAAAGAAGAAAAGCGAAACATTACTAATGTTTCGCTAAAATACAAAGAAAAAAAATCATTTTTTTTTACTTACAGTGGTCTGTCTTGAAATGGAGTTCTGGACCTAAAAAAAAGGAGAAAAGCAAAACGTTTACTAACATTTCGCTAAAATACAAAAAAAAAATCATTTTTTTTTCTTTACTTAATAGTCCGTCTTGAAATGGAGTTCCAGACCTAAAGAAAAGAAGAAAAGCAAAATGTTACTAACATTTCGCTAAAATATAAAGAAAAAAAATCATTTTTTTTTTACTTACAGTGGTCCGCCTTGAAATGAAGTTCCAAACCTAAAAAAAGGAGAAAAGCAAAACGTTTACTAACATTTCGCTAAAATACAAAAAAAAAATCATTTTTTTTTTCTTTACTTAATAGTCCATCTCAAAATGGAGTTTCAGACCTAAAAAAAAGAAAAAAAGCGAAATGTTACTAACGTTTCGCTAAAATACAAAGAAAAAAAAATCATTTTTTTTTTACTTACAGTGGTCCGCCTTAAAATGGAGTTCTGGACCTAAAAAAAGGAGAAAAGTGACGAAACGTTTACTAACGTTTTGCTAAAATATCAAAACAAAAAAACTTATTTTTTTTTACTTGAATTAGTTTATCTTGAAATGGAGTTTCAGACCTAAAAAAAAGAAGAAAAGTGAAACGTTACTAATATTTCGCTAAAATACAAAAAAAAGAGCTTTTTTTTACTTAGTAGTCTGCCTCAGAATGGAGTTTCAGACCTAAAAAAAAAGAAAAAAAGCAAAACGTTACTAACGTTTTGCTAAAATACAAAAAAAAAGAACTTTTTTTTTTACTTACAGTGGTCCGCCTCAAAATGAAGCTCAGGACCTAAAAAAAAATACAAAATGAAACATTAACATTTCGTAAAATATATAAAAAAAAATCATTTCCATCTTCGAATACTTTGGTCTGCTTCGAATTGGAGTTCTGGATCTAAGAAAAATGAAACGAACGTTAGTTAACGTTTGTTGAAAATAAAAATAAAAAAAAAGGTATTTTTTTTTGAAGTTACCTTCAAAATAGAGTCTGAGCCTATATGTTCAGTGTTCTGGACCTAAAAAAAAGATAAATGAATGTTAATCAACGTTCGTTAAGTATATTTAATAAAAAAAAATTATTTTGAAGGCCATACCTTCGAAATGTGAAGTCCAGCTAAGATTTTCAGCAAAAACTCAGCTTGAAATGCTGAAACAAATAAATTTTGTTCACTCATTTTTCGATAATTCCAAAGTCCAGAAGAGCCCTAGTAAAGAAAAAAGAAAATTTTTTTAGATTATCAACTGATCTCTAGGTCATATGACACCGCAGAAGCTGATCGGCTACAAAGTAACCTTAGTTAGTGACGTTCGTCAAAATAAAAGTAAATAAAACATTTCAAAGTTTACCTTCGAAATGGAGGCTGGAACTTGTTTTTCAGTATTCTGGACCTACAAAAAAGGAAATTGAACGTTAATGGACGTTTATTAAATAAATTAATAAAAAAAATTTTTTTTGAAGGTTACCTTCGAAAACTAGCATTAGCTAACATTCGTTTATGATTCGTATGCTCAGAACACTGTCGAAAGTACATTTAGTCCTTGTAAAGGGTCTATAAAATGATTCTTTTAGGGAGATAGAAAAGATAGCAAGTCTATTTAATAATTTTGAAGCTTAAAAAACTACAAAAAAAAGTTTTTTCTTAAAGTATTTTTAGACTTTAAATTGAAAAACGTTGAAAAAAATTTATTTCTTTGAAAGGTGTTGAAAAAAAAATTATATTTATGAAAAATGTTGAAAAAAATTGTTTCCTTAAAGTATTGCGAATAAAAAGTTTAAGTGTCTTAAAGGAAATTAAGTGTAGAAAATAAACTGGAAGCTTATCAAAGTTTATCATGCAAAGTTTATCAAATTAAAGAAGAAAATTGTGAAAATCTTTAAAGATTTTTGTATGAAGTGTTTTTAAAAATCTGCAATTTTGGAGATTATCACAAATTTTTCATAAAAAAATCTTTGAAAAAAATAAAAAAATAATTTCTGCAGTATTGCGCAGATTCTTAACAAAATTGCATTAAAAAAATGCGGCAATCTGCTAAAATTGCAGATCACTGCAAATCTGAACTGATATAACTTTCCCGATGTCTGAAATTCCAGCTGAAATGCCAAAATTAAATATATAATTTTGGCCAAAATTATGGGTTAATTTTGGCTGGAATTACAGAAATTATAGAATTTTCTTTTTAGGAACTTTATACTATTACACAAGATTCTAAATTCATTCTTACTAAAATTGATTTTTGTGAAATGTTATTACCTAATATGAAAATGATCGATATACCTGTTTTCATGTGACGCATTTTTATTGATTAATTTTAATTTTGGCATTTCAGCTGGAATTATAGATTTCAGCCTTAATTTTGACCAGCCAAAATGTTTCAGATTTCAGTTTCAGAATTTCAGATTTTGGATTTTGGGAAAATCAATTTCAGAGCTATCCTTATTTTAATTGGTATATAATATTATCCACAATAATTTAAATTTGAAGTTTTATTATATTAAGAATGTTATGAAAATCATTACAATTGTAATAAAGTTTTCTGTTTTCAAATTTGAGAATTTGAAGTATAGCTAATTTTCTATTTGTTTCATTACCTCCATTTCTTAAAGTCTTGTGAAAAAATTGGGTTACATGTTAATGGTTTTTATTCTTAACTGATGCGCATGAAAAAGATTTCAATCACCATTTTTTATGCTTTTCTATAAATTCATGAACATGAAAAATAAGAACATGTATATAAGGAGTGACATCACTTGGTCTATATAAACCTTGAACAAAATTATTACTGTTTGGTATTCTAGTAGAAGGTATAAGAAAAATCTTCAACCATATTTTTGCATTTTTTTTTAAATATTTTGGGATCAGTAGTTGGATTCCATATGACAGTATATAGATCAAAAATCCATTCCATAAATTTCTAATTACATTCAGTTCACGTGTGTTAGTAGTAAAACCTTATTAAGATCAAAAAATTCTAACACTTTCAATTTATCTTGACCCATAAGTGAAATAAAACTCCAAGATCAACAATTTTTTTCCTGCCAAAAATGAAAATTAACTTTAGTTCTGTTCATTTCTTTAACTATAATTTCCCTAGCAATATCATTAAAGTAACCATTTTCTTCAATTTTATGTAATAATAAATTCCACAGTCTATCTGTTACACATAACATAATGTGAAATTCTTCTGGTATCCAATTGTCCAATGATATCATACTAAATAATGGTGTTAAATGATAACCATTATACGTATTTATATCTTCTATTTTCTTTGATATTAGCCACTCCTTTTCAATATTTGCTATATCTTTTTTTGTTATTGTACATCATGGACAAAAAAATAAGCTATTTGCCAAATTGAAATCTAAGTAAATAATCAAAAACTTCCAATTAGAACCAAAATACATGTTAACCATCCAATTAATTCCATTAATATTTATTCCTATTTTTTTCAATTTTTGTAATTCTTCTCAAAATAACATTATTGATATGTCTAAAGATTTGTAGTTCTCCAAACCAGGATATAATACTACTGTATAGTGATAATTAGGATTAGAGTTTTCCTCAAATGGATAATATCCTAGGATATAATCTGGATATCCTATTATCCAGATACAATCTGAATAAATTTTAAACAGATATCTGGATCTACAATTTATAAAATGGATAATCCTATAGGATAATCTGGATTATTCTAGGATTTGGCGCTGAATTATAAATATTTATGCACAATACCGCTACTTTTGCACATCATCTTGTTCAAAGAAAGAAACATACAACTTAAACAAGAAAACAAAGAAATTCTTTGAGTATACTGTTTCCAAATATATCAACTGAAAATACTTCATAAAAACGTATTAGATCTGAAGATAATCCTATTATTACAGAAGATATTATTACAGAAGATATTGTTACAGAAGACATTATTGAAGTGGAAACTATTATTGAGATAGAAAAACTAATACCAGCAAATGATATTGCTGAAAAAAAAAATGCATTTGAAGAACTTCTTATTAATAAAAAAAATTCAGATTTATTAAATCTTCAAATTAAAAATAAGGGGGGAGGTCAAAACTCCGCAGTTGGGTATATAATTGGGGTGAACGAGTAAGTCATCCAATAGATTCAAAAAAATACATATTTGTGTGTAATCAAAAATTAGAAAGTGATGAAAATTGTAATACAAAAATTAAAACATCAGATCCAACAGGTAATATAAGGCCTGTTCAATTCTGATTGATCAGGTTTTTGATCGCAAAATCTGTTGACTATTCCATGAATCGTTTAGAGAACCTAAAATTCTTGATGTGGTGTCTGCAAGTTCCTCATCTGATTCTTTTCATCCCCATTATGCAAAAGTTTTTGTGGTAAAACGCTCTTATTACTATCAGCAAAATTAATTACGAATTCTTCACATTTTTCTCATATAATTCGTGAAAGTGATGAAGGAACCATATCCTTTACTGGTTTCTAAAGATAGCATAATGATAAATGTCTAGCACTAGATCAAAAAACATGTGATTGTATATAAAAAAAGAATTTTACCATAAAAGATTCTCTCAACTATTCTGGTAATATTTGCACCAGATCTGAATTATTGCTAATTACTTGGTTGGCCAGAGGATCTTTTCAAGTCAACTCAGAAATAGACACTGCATTTACACCTGAAAATAAATGCTGGTAAAGCTGAGAGGTATTTTTTCTGAGTTTACCCTTCAGTGCCTTAATATTTTTTTCAATTTTGTTTAAAGTAAGAGGCCTTTTCCCATTCATTTTTACCGCGCTGATATTATGTAAACTACAGACTATTTTAAAACCAATTTCAAACTAACGCAGACACACAATTAATTAGCCTCTGGGATATATATATAAATAAATTATCAAAAGCGCAGCGCTGTCAGATTAAAATAAAGCCCTATTCTCGCATGGTTAGCTATTCCAATACTCAAATAAAGACTTTATGTGATACTGAAATAATCACATTGAATTAAGCATATACCTATAGTCTAACTACCCTCTACATTGCCAAGAAAAAAATCCTGTGAGTGGGCTAATAGGATATTTAGTCTATTAATACTTTCTTTCTCAGAACGGTATCACTATCTGTATTATTCATCACTCAAATAAATTCTCTAATTACTCAAAGTTTTATATCTTACCTCTGATAGAATTTTGAGAAGAGTAGTATGACGTAAGGAACCTCGTTCATATTGATTCTTCACAAATGCTACAGCCTGCTCGATAATACTTTTTAGCTCATTTTGAAATATCCAGGGATTGTCTTTGATTCCTTGATAGATAACAGACCTAGCGGTAATGTCCTCTTCCTTAGCATTTAACAAGAAATTGTAAATTTTAGTGTATAAATTGATAGGCATGGTAAAAATAAAAGAATTTTACAAGGTGCAAAAAATAATTAGTAACTCAGACTTAAATTACCTACACCGCCCTTTTAAATCTCCATTCATGTCCTCTCTAACTCGCAATAGCCGAAATAATATTAAATCATATAATATGTACATATTATATGATTTAATATTATTTCGGCTTATCCTATAATATATGTTACTTATCAGACTATATGATTATATTTTATTCGACTTATCCTAGATTATATGATTATATTTTATTCGACTTCACTGTGTTTGTTGCTATTCTGTGCTATATTTTGCGGTCTCTTTGGCTATCATTTTTTTCTGGTATGATGGTTGGCCTTTATTTATCGTCTTGAATGCAGGAGGAAGTGTGCCGATTCTTTGGTTGCCGGGGGCTTTTCATCCTGAATTTGGCTATCGAGGGATACGTGGGGAGGATATGCTAGCTATCGAGGGATACGCGGGAGGCTATGCTGGCTGGCTTTTATTTACCGTTTTGAATGCAGACAGAAGGGTGCCGATTCTTTGGTTGCCAGGCCTTTTCATCCTGAATTTGGATATCGAGGGATGCCGTGAGGGGCTATGTCCCGCTGTGTTTGCTTAAGCAAACGACGCTGAGAGCTGAAAAAAATGCCACCTCGTTGTTCTGGCTGTGGATTATTGCTGTTGGGAAGCTGGCTGTCATAATCCTAGGGGCCGATCATGGGGGCTCTGCTGGTTGATTGTCTATACATACATTCCGCAAAACCCCTTTCATACCCTTTTTTCGTATATGCTCTTTCGCTCCTCTGCCTGCCCGACCCCTTTCTCCCATATCGGAATGATATGCAAAAGCAAAATTTCTCATTTCTTTCCTTAATATAATTCTACTTTTGCGTATCATCAATCATTCTGCCCTAGAAGCCTTTCTCGTATAGTTGCTACGTTGGATATTTAAAGCTAGGGTAGCCGAGGACACATGTCTCTGATCATTACCAATGGTAACGGTTTTATGAAGAGGCTAGCTTCATCAATACTATCATATGTAACTTTTTCGGGACGGGCTGTCTCAGAAACTTCAGTCACATTATTATGGCCGAAAAAAATTGCCACCTTGATGTTCTTGAACAAGAGGGCGTCGTAGGAAAAAAAATATCGAATCCATCCTGTATGTATGCTATCACCAAAAAAATTTGTTAGTGACACTCTTAGTGACAGCCAAAAGTGCGTTGCCGGTATATTGGCAGGATGTTGTAAGCACTTTCGAGGCCCGATCATGATTAAAGTGGGTTGGAGGCAATGTGTATGCTATTTTTTGAGCGTCCCTATAAAAATTCTTTGTCCCTATAAGAAAAATTCATGAGGATGCTCATAGGGACAATCTCGATATCATTTTTGCGACTTTTAGTCTGATTTATTAAGTTCTTTACTACTTGTCCCTATGTCCCTATGAGTCCCTATGAAATATAAAAGTTCTAGGAAAAAAATCGAAATTTTTCTATGATATCCCTATGGCTTATATGCGATATAGTATGGTACATATATGACATATGTATGATACAAATAAAAAAAAGGTAAAGAGTTCGGAAATTCATAGGGACTCATAGGGACATAGGGACAAGTAGTAAGAATGGCCTTCCAGAGTTCTAGAATCGTGAAAGAAGATACTTCTAGCGTCCTTGTTAAGTTTTTTTTGCCGTCCCTATAAAATTTTCATGGGGCCAAATTTTTTCTAGGGACAACTTTCTAAGGACAACTTTCTAGAGACAACTTCTTGCAATAGTTTATCAAGAGTCTGTTCTAATGCTTCTGGTGTTTGCCCATCCTGAAACATCTTATCCATCTTCTTCCGATGATAATATGCTTTTGAATGGGACTTATTTACATGCAAATTACAATATCCATATTTTGATGCTGTCGGTCTTATACACCCATCTTGTTTGCATAGAGCTCGCTGGCGCCTTTTCCAGTGAATATGACATTCTTCTGGTCGCGTACTTCCACCTTCACAGACAATCCCTTCATCGGAGAGATACTGGCAAATGTATTTACTTCCCATTTGATATTATTCTCAGTTAATCTTTTGATGTCTATAATATTATTTATTTTTATTTTAAACTTTTTTGTTGGGGTATTATACCGAAAGGGTATACTAGACAACATATCTGAAATTTTTACTATGGCCGAACAATCCTCGCTTTCAGAGTTCTTCGACGTCTCCGCTCTTTTTCACCCAGAGGCTGAAAAAGAAAAAACGGGACCAGACCAGGTAATTCGCTATTCCGGCAAAAAATACTTGACCGGCATTCCAACTCTAGACGATATAGTTGCGGAAAATGATGATTTAGGATTAACCGCAATCCTTGAAAACGCTCTGTCCAATTGCCAAGAGATCCCATTCATGGCCATTGACAGTGAAGGGTCAAGTGAAAAGATAGAGGGAAAGTACTGTTATGTATTACGTCTTTACAGTTCTCTCATTAATGGCCAAAAAGCGGTAGTAACACTTCTAGGCATTCGAGTTTTCTTTGACGTACGCGTTCCAGATGGAGAGTCTCCAGTTGAATGCGAAGCGAGAGTGAGAGATATTCTTCTCTTCGCTAAAGTAGAGACTCGAAAAATTGAGCATATTAAAGCTTTCCCTTTTCGTGGCTACCATACAGAAAAAAAGTCATATTTACGGATTTATACAAGTGGTACTGGTAAAAGAAAGACGGCCATGCAAGCCATTCAAGATAATAATTACGAAACTGCATCAGATGACATGTACTCGTTTCATCGTAAAGTAGCAAGAGAGAATGGAATCCAACTCTCTGGGTGGTCTATGCTAAGCAAATATAGATATAAGAGGGGGATTGATTCTCTCTACCTGCACGTATTCTATACTTCTAAAAAAGATTTTCGGCCAGTGGAAGACCTTACAATAATAAGCGACCGCTTTCCAATTTCAGCACTTACAAGAGATCGTACTCTCGTCCTTACATGGGATATAGAAACACAATCACAAGAGTTAGGAGAGTTTGCAGAAGTCCTTGATCTAAATCATAATGTCTTTATGATTTGTATGACATTGCATTGGAAGGATGATCTAAAACCGATAAAACAAATATGTCTTGTCGATGTTGAGGTAGAACCAGATCCGCGATGGATCACAATCGTATGTGGAAACCAGGAGAATTTGCTGAAAGCGTTTGCCCTCTGCTGGTGAGCATTTGCCCCGGCATCCACGTTGGGTTCAATGATTCTGATTATGATTGGCGGTTTATAATGGAAAGGGCCTACCATCTCAACATACTCGAATGGATGTGGGAGCGAATGACAGGAAAGTTTGAAACAAAAGAGGATATTCTAAAGTGGAAATATCGTGGAAGGATAGGAGCGAAATCTGAAAATGTTTTCAAGAGGAAGGGAAAGAATACCAACGAAGAGGGAACCGTATGGGGGTTGGGTGAGGAAGTAGAGGAAGAGAAAGAATATTTAGGAGGTCCGATTAAGATCAAAATTACTGCGGAAGATGATTTTTATTCTAGTTTTCTTAAACTACCAGGATGCGTACCAATTGATGTTTGAGTGTGTCTCAAAAAACATTTCCCTAAGGCTGAAGTAGAAAAGGAAGGTTTGCTCAAATTCTTCTTAAAAAAGTGTGGTCTTGATGCTAAAGCTGACATGCCATATGATGAAATGTGGAGAATCTATTCAGAGGCGAAAAAAGACCCTTCCCCATCAACTGCAAGAAAAATGCGTGAAGTAGCTAATTATTGTATTATAGACGCATTACGTTGCCAGGAGCTTATGGTAAAGCTAAGTATAATCAATGATTACAGAGAAGTCACTTCCATAGCTCATGTATCTTTGTTTGATTCACACTATCGCGCAAATGGAATGAAGGTACGAAACCTCCTGGGCGCTTATGCTTTTAAACGGGATATGCTATTTAGTACAAGAGTATGTGAAAATATAGAAAAGGGGAAATATCCCGGCGCATACGTATATCCACCTAAAAAAGGGATTGAAACGAGAAGACCTATAACGGGATTGGACTTTGCCTCATTATATCCCAGTCTCATCATGGCTTACAATCTCTCTCCAGATAAAATAATACTAACAAAGAGAGAGGCCGATATTGCACAAAATAATGGAAATATTTTACATAAGATTGAGTTCCCATTTAATAACCGCACCATCCAAGCTTGGAGTGTAAGACATGATAATCAATTCGAAAAGAAGGGCTTATATCCTGTTGTATTAGAGGATTTATACAAAAAAAGAGTAGAGCTTAAAGCGCGTCTAGCCACACTGGGAAAGAAAAAACTACAACTTGGGAAGATAATAAGTTCAGCTAAAAAAAGAGGCAAAAGGATTCCAGAGAGCTTAATTTCAGAATATTCAACCATATGCTTCGATTATGCATTGACTGATTCGAAGCAAAGAGCTCTGAAGGTATATATGAACACTTTTTATGGGGAAGCTGGAAACTCAAAATCTTCTATCTTTCTTCGTGAATTAGCTGGAGGAACTACTTCGGCGGGAAAATACAATCTTAGTCTTGTTGCAGAATTCGTAACAAAGAAAGGGTTTGGGATAAAATACGGCGATACTGATTCTTTGTATCTCACCTGTCAGAAAAGTATTACGGAAAATGTGATGAAGCCTTCTCCAAAAAAGAACTTTCTAAGGAAGCATACTGGATTGAAATGGTTGAAATCACTATGAATGTAATGAAAAGCTTGCGTGATCAAGTAAATGCTTATCTTAGGATAAAAAGTGGCACATCTTGTCTTAAGATGGAATACGAAGAGGTATTATTTCCCGTCTGCTTCGCCGGCAAGAAAAAATATTTCGGTGTACCACATGAAGAGGTAGTCAATTTTAGGCCAGACAATCTCTTTATGAGAGGAATTGATACTGTGAAGCAAGGGAATTCTGAGCTTTTTAGATTTATCGGAGAAAAGATTATGTGGGAGGCTATGGATATAAATAATGAGCGCTCAATTCACGACATTGTCAAAGATACTCTTAGAGAAGCTTGGAATAAGGAATGGGATTTCAATGAATTTATCGTAATGGGTACATGGAAGCTTAAGAAAAAAAATCTCTGCAACAATCGCTTTATGGAACGTATGAGAGAGAGAAATGAGAGTATTCCTGATCCTGGTGAACGGTTTAGCTATGTTGCTGTGAAGGGTCCTCGTCTTCGCAATGAGAAAGGCAGGTTAATACCGTATAGAGTTGGGGATTATATGGAGTATGCGGACATAGCAAAAGAGCAAAACATGGAAATTGATATCAATTATTATTTGGGCACTACGGTTGGAATGTGCGCACGCTTTATCAATGAGGATGAAAGCTATTAACCGTCCCCATCACATAAAATAATGCAAATCAAGGATTCAGATGTAAGAGAAAAGGAGATCGACAAATACTCCCAGGACAAGGCTGTAAGAGAGCTTAAAAAATATATAAAAACTTTACAATAAACTTTCTAAGTACTCTTAGTGGGATGTGGCAATTTCAACTAAGAATACTTAGCCGTTAAGGCGCTTTGCATAATATTATTTATGACTGCATATTTTTTTCGCTTGCAATAATACTGACTAACTTCAATTCCTATAATCGATCTTCTGGCCTCCGACCTAAGAGATCATCCTCCGATCATATATCCCGACCTCAGATATGCCCGGAGATAATCATTAGTATTTTGCATATCAAAGTTTACGATCAGCCGAAAATCTGCATATTTTAAACATAGTCTTTATTGGTATAATGGCTGAATTACGTGACCAAGTATCAGGGGCGGATTTATCAAAAAAGGTATTAACCCGCATTCAAAAAGATTCGAAGGAGTTCCACTAGCGCCAGTACTTATACGGTAGTCGATTAGGTATTATTTCTGAGACGGCCTGTCCCGAAAAAATCTTACCTGGTCGGTCGTCTTTCTTTCGCGAATTCCACCATTTACTAGCCATGAAGCATATAATCGTAATAAGTACTAGGGTAAGTATAGAATATATTAACATAGGCAGGATCGAGGAGCTCGTGACGATAGGAGCAGTTGCTAGTAAAGGCACCGCTTCTGCGCCACCTACAGAAATTATTTGAGAAGGATTAAGAGTGGAAGGGGTCGCTTCAGGACCAAGATGCGATGAATCATTCATAGGCGGGGGTTGAGGATCTACTTTATTATTTTTTTCCAATTCTAACTGGTCCCTGAGAGACCTATTTTTCTCCATTAATTTTGATCGTGCCGAATACAAAGCATCTATTTCCCGACTGGTTATCTCATGTGTCGCTTCTATCCCTTTTTCCATACATTCTATTGTACATTCTTTCGAATTAAGGTCCTCCTTCACTCGTTCCAATTCAAGCCTGAGAGAATCGATCTCTTTACGATCAGATTGGGCCGAATCCTCTATCATCTGTCCTACTGCATTCGAATCATGGAGCACCTGTTCTAGTTCCAAGTCATCCAACTTACCTTCCAATTCTCGTACTTTAGTTTCAAGAGAAAGAATTTTGATCTTGTCAGCAGACGAAGCTTTCTGGGCCAAAGACGCTTCTTTCTCCAGAGTTTTTATCAAGGATTTGAGTGATTTGATTTCGGCAGAATATTTCTCTCGCTCTGCTTTACGCTCATTACGGAATAACTGCTCAGAAGATCTAAGCCTAGTATTGGTCGCATTTAGCTGGCTAATCTTTTTATTAGCATTAGCTTGAACTAGCACAAGATCCTTTTTTTGCTTTAAACATACATCCTGCAGGTCTTTATAATCACTAGCAATATCAGAAGTAGTTTTGATGCTACCGCGCAATGCTTTCTCAAGTTCTAATTCACGAATACTACCAAGCCGACGACCTGAAGGGATCTGTTTACCTAGTGATTCCCCAACTGCCTCTCTATCCTTGATATCTTTTAAGGTATGCACATTGGACATAATTTTTTTCGACCTAGTCATTAGTATACTAAAAAAATTATGAGCAAATTTTTGAGACCACACGATCCTGGAAACACTTTATTTTTTATGGATACTAGCATATTACTGATACTAGCGTACTATGCATAATACTGTATATATTACTGATACTACCATATTATTGATACTAGCGTACTATCGATACTACTGTAATACTGATACTAGCATAATACCGATACTAGGATAGTATCAATATTTTTTTTCATACATTTTTTTATAGTGTAAAAAAATCTCTAGCGGTTGAGCACTAATATGATCATACCCCCACTTAAAACACATATTAATTCCAGGGCTAGTTACTTATCTCCTGCGGATTACAAAGACATCATGCAATATCGAGATATGAAGCCTAGACCTTTAGATCAGCTAAGTAAAAAATATAAAATATCAAATAGTCATTTATATCAAATTTGGAGAGGACAAGAGTTTAATAGGATTCAATGGAATGATGTAGTAGTTCCCCTAAGTACAAATATTATGGATAAACAGAATGAGGAGTACCAAGCTGAAAGAGAATTTCAAAATAAATTCGATTCTGCCTTCACAGCACTGGAAAACAAGATACATGATACTAAAATTAGCAAATCTACTAATCCAGCTTCAGAAGAGGATGTTATTTCAGATAGTAAGGTAAAAAAGACTGGAGGAAGGAAATCAAGAACCAAGACTGTTTGCGCTTCTGATTCTATTTCATCTACTGAATCTTCCGAAGATGTCTTAGATTTGTATAAGAGAACTAATAATGATATAGAAAAAATTAGAGCATCTGGTCGTGCTCTTACTTCCAAATAGTTATTCATCTTATTCAATTCGGCTGTGCAAACTATTATAGTATCCTATGATTTCCAAATTCGATTGAATGCTAGAAAATAATGCCTTTTCGAGTTCTCTCATACGAATTGCCATATCCTCAGCCGAAAGGCGCTTTGCATAACTCACTTTTTTTTTAATGTACCATCTTCGCTTAAATCTTGCGATATAGAGTCCGGAGTTGACAGATCATCACATTCAGAAGTAGTGGTCGCACAATTCACCTTAAGCTTATTCTTGACCTTATGCATAGTGACCGGGATAATATAGTCCTTCCCATTAAGAGGGATCTTTAGCTCATTTGTATTCCAATCCACTGCGCATCCATATTTCTTTAGGAGTTGATTAGAAAATATTAGCGTTGGCTTGTGATAATCCACAACTACAAAATCTTCACGAATGGTGCACCCAGGAGCTAGAGTAATAGGCAGATTGCGGACAATACCAATAGATTCAATTGGGACAGTAGCTACACCGCTAAGGTCATGTTTTTCAGATTTATCTATTTTGTCCTTAGTATGATCAATAATGTTTTTCGTTATAATTGGAGGCTCAGCTCCGGAGTCTAGAGTCATGGCTGGAATCTTCAAGCACCTGATTTTGCACTTTATAGTGGTAACACTCGTTTTCAGCTCCTTCTTCTTGACGAAATCGATCTCCATTGGATCATCTAAAGACTCCTCCTCTAGACTGGACTCATCCGAATCTTTGGAAGATGGTGAGAGATCATTTTGAGATACTATCTTCTCCGCCACTATCTGTTTGGACGCAATGAGACCAGAATCTTGGAAAAAATGTGGGGGGAAGATTAGTTTAAGCTCACTATGAAGGACTTTACGAATAGTCTCCTCTAGTGGTATTTTAGAGGCCTCGGAGAGGCAAGATATCTCTTTAGAGGACGATTTCTTGGAGCTAGACTTCTGCTTTACTTTTTTTTTAGCTTATCCATTTTAACATTAAGTACGGTCTCAGAATCGGAAGAATCGGAAGAGTCTGTATCAGAATCGGAACTATCGCTAGATGAGGTATCGTCTGAAGAAGAATCTGAATCTGGTTCTATAGCGAGATTGACCTTACTTTTTTTCGACTTCTTGCTTTTCTTTTTCTTCTTTACAGAGCACTTACGAGAAGTGTATCCAAATCTACCACACTTGGTACATTTCTTAACAGCAGATTTGATAGCATTTATTATGGCACTGTTTAGTGACATGCCGGCCATACTGTCAGTAATATCATCAACAGGATCATAATTATAATCGTCTTCAGGTTGCTTATTTGATTTTGTCCTTAGTAGCTCACTTAAAAATCGTCTAATAATAAGGTCTTCCCCTCTCTTATTGGCCGATTTTTTACTATTATCTAAAGTCTTAGTTGCTCGAGACATAGTCTCTTGAAAGGATTTAGCTATGGCTTCTTGTAAATCAGCTTTAGTGATATTTTCCTGACCAGACGAAGATGCTGGTGATTGAACTGCTGGTGGTTGCTGTAACGCCTGAATCCTACTATTTACAATCCTATCAACATCTTCTGTAGTAATACCCTGATGAGAAGATGTTTTTGGTTTTGTCTTGGTAGCAGGCTGGTTATAAATATCCTCACCCAGAAGCAAATTATTCCTTTCTGTTTCAATCTCTTCCAGTGTCTCAATCAAATCATCATCCAAAGGTCTGTTTAAACCCAGTCGTTTCATTTCTAACTTGTTTTCAGGAGACAATCCACGTATAAATTGTATTCTTTTTTCACGATCAGATATTCGAGCCCACCTAGCATATTTATCTATCTTTCTATAGTAATTTCTGACTGAATCAGAACCTTGAGTCAAAGTACCAAAAATCAATTCCTGTTGCTCTCGAATAACTGTAGGATAATTCCTTTTAAACCAATAGATGACCTGACTAATATTGATATCAGGAAGGACTATAGGATTGTTGTTATTTAAAGCTCCATTCGGGGTATTGGTTGCTGTACCAGCATCGATGGGATACCCGCCAGCAAGAGACCAATCTTCATCTGCGTGAACATTATGTGTCGGGATAACTGTAGCGCCAGTAGCTCCAACCGGCAATCCTGGTGAGGGGTACCATCAGGTGTATTAATCATGGCGGCCGTTATGTTAGCATTATTTAGGGCCACTACGGCCGCCATATTTGCTAAAGCATTCCCACATTTTACATGATTCAATCGCCATTTTTTACCTTTAAGCTTATCTTCAGCCCAACGTGATGCCTCATCTGTCAAGCAGGACCAGAATAGCTCTAAAGCTCTCTGTTTGCCACCTGCATTAGCAGTAGTGATGTTGGCCGCCGTAAGATAGAGTCTGTAGTCTTTTATGAATTCATCTATATCTTCATCCGCTCTACCTGAGAATCTTTTGGGTGCATACCCTGCCATTCCTATATGCGGAAGATTGTTTTGTAATGCAAATATTTGTCCCTGCAAATTTAAAATATTCTGGCGTGAATTGATTTCCCTAGCCTTCCATTTCTGATATCGATTAAATACCCAGGCCCGATTAAATTCTGCTAAGTCAGTCTCGGCTTTACTCCGCTGATATAATATCTGTAATGCAAATTTTTCCTGTATCAATATACCAATACGGGTTTGTTTTCTTGTTATATTAATTAACATTCGGTTTACCTGATTTCGAGCATTAGCCCGCAACTGCTAAAGATCACCAACAACCCTATCCATTGCTCCTTCAGCAAGATCTCTTCGCGTAATAGCAAGGTCTCGCTCAGCCTCTGCATCATATCGCCTTCTCTGCTCACGGACTAAATCTGATGCAAGTTATTCTCTTTTCGGCGTACCTGCCTTGTCGCCCTTTTTATTTGATCTATTAGAATATCCCTGGCTGTTGTCCTATTTTCCACATAACCATCTATAGCATTTGCTAGCTCTGTGATGGTAGCCATTTCTAAGTTAATATTAGGATTATACAAGTCTGGAGAATTCCCTCGTTCAGGCGTATTCTTTCGTGATGAGATGGCTCTGATTCAACATCGTAGTCTATCAACTTGCTCTTCAGATTCTTCCAAGCGCTTTTCTAGATCAGAGATATATTTTTCCTTATCTCGTACATCCTTCTTAGCTTGATATAGCTGACTTTTTAGGCTGGAGATTTCAGATTTTAACTCTACCATCTCCTCTTCTGAAGCATTTTCAAGGCGCTCTATCTCCCTATTAAGATTTTGGATTTCTTGTTCACACCGGGAATAATCTCTCTCCAGCTGATTAATTCGACTTTCATTCTGGCGGTTAAGATCTACCTCTGTTTGCAATTCACTATGAAGATGGTAGTTTTCCTCCTCCAGCTCAGTTTTATATTCTTCACATGTTCTTCTCTGCCTTGGATGAGGCCTCCGAAATGCCATTCTTTTTTGTGATTATAAAAGAGAATAGGAATGAGCCAACCACAAATCTTAATAGATCCTGATGAGGCTCAGAGAATTGAAAAAAATATCATATTGCGTGAAATATATTACCGCCTGACTGGCTATCATCTCAATCCCAAATTGTTAAGAGATGCATGTAAAAAAGAGGGCCATCGATTCCGCCTAAGTGAATGCAAAAATTTTTTAGAAGATCAAGAGTCATACCAAACTAATAAAACCTCTCCGAAATACATTCCTAGAGTCAGTTATGGGCGAATAACACGGCCCAATTGTGTACACCAATGCGATATACTATTTCTCACTCATGATCACTATAAAGGTAAAAAATATAAAGCAGTACTTAACATTATAGACTGCGCTTCCCGATACAAGGCTTCTATCCCACTCACATCGAAGAATAGTTCAGAGGTTGCTAAAGCATTTAGGAAAGTATATGGTGATCGAAATAATCTATTGATCTGGCCAAAGCTTCTACAATGTGACGGAGGTCGTGAATTTATGGGTGAGACTTCCCGTCTAATGCAAGAGCACGATGTTACAATTCGGGTGATTGGTCCATACAGTCATAGGGGACTTGCGTTAGTTGAGCGTTTCAATCAGACACTCTCAAAAATTCTATATAAGATCCAGTATGCTGTTGAGTCTATATCTTCCGATCCTAGATTAATGAGAGTATGGGTTAGGTATTTGCCGGAAGCTATTGATTATCTGAATAACTATCCCACACGCCTTATTCGAGAACCGGGATCAAAAAAGTGGGGACTTGAGCCAGTGAAAGCCATTGCTTTAGAGCGAATCGAATCTAGACCATCTACAAAGTATAAGCGTCCAGTTGGTAAAGATGAAATAGCATTAAAGAAAGGAGATACCGTCCGCTATCTTCTTGCTAATGCGGAATGGGAAGGGGGTATGGAAGCAGTGCGTAGAAGCACTGATCCCACCTTTAGTCCAAGCCTTCATAAAATTCGAAAAGTTGTTGTCATAAAGAATGAACCAGTATTATATTATCTTGGAAGTGATGATGATGAATATCCTCCATCTCGTGGGTTCGTACGAGAAGAACTTATGTTAATAGCCGATCCAGAAAAAGTTGGGCGCCCACCCCAAAGTATATTATCCATACATATTGCATATGTTTCTCCTATCAATAACAAGATAGCTTAGGCTGAAGAATATGCCAAGAAGCGTGGTGGTCAATGCCTTGGAAAGATCGGGCGAATAAATGGTCATGATATTTATCTTTGGTCTTGTGAGAATGGTGTACATCAGTGGGAATATCCACTAAAATATATCATGAAAAAATTCGAGTGGTGTCCTCTATGTCACCATACTAGCGAAAGAACTGTACGATATATTTTTGAGGATCTACTAGGCAAAAAATTCCCACCACGTAGGCCAAATTTTTTGGATGGACTACACTTGGATGGATATAATGAGGAATTGCGTCTTGCATTCGAATACCAGGGTCCTCATCACTATCACCACAATAGCTTCTACCACCAGGATAATGAAAATCTAAAAACACAAAAGATACGTGATCAGAAGAAGCGGGATATATGCAAGAAGCAAGATATATGTCTTATTGAAGTACCTCATACAGCGGATTTATATCCGTATATTAGACATACTCTAATCGAGAAAGGGTTCTTGAAAGAGGTGAAGAATTAAAAGGGATTATTTTAGTATATCATTAATAATACTTAGTTCGACATGAAAATAAAGAAGCTTGAGCCAGTTGAAAGGCTTGTATACCATATTAACGAAATTAAAGACACTCAAAAATATAATGGCAATTCCAGCACACCTCAATGGGCTTTCACGCTTGAAATCTTTGGCCGTACTAATACGGGAAAAAGTAATGAGGTTATCAATCTCATGCTCAGAACTAAGCTTTATCGAATGCTTAATGGGAAGAAAGGAGGGACACGCTATATCAAGTGTGATGATTTGCTACTTATTGGCCACCAACTCAAGGAGCCAAAATATATGTATCTCAAATCAGCATTTCAGATAATAGCAAATAGTCCAAAGCCATATCGTGAAGATATTACATTCTGGGCTTTGAAGCCTGATAAAATCCCTAAGGTGGATTCATTTTCTCCAGATAGAGGTACAGTGGTTATATTCGAAGATTTGTGTGCTGATCTGAGAAAAGTGCAGGAGAAAATTGTTCCTTATTTTATTGAAGGACGCCATTACAACATCAGTTCGATATATGTATCCCAGAGTTACTTTGACTGCCCAAAAATAATACGAAAAAATCTTTCACACATCTGCCTATTCAATGGGTCGTGCACTATGGATGAACTGAGTAGAATCGTACGTCAATATGCTAATGACTGGCGTAGTGTGATTAAGATTATTGACAAGGCTTTATGTGAACATAAATTCATTGTTTTTGATTTAACAGTACCCCGCGAACACCCACATAGGATACGCCTCAGCTGGGACCAAATTCTCACTAATGAGAGGAATTCGACTTCATAGATGCCAACTCCTTTTCCGCCTCCTGCAACTGCATCTTCAGATCCTCATTCTCATATCGCAATTTCTTATTCGTACTAATCCGCTCTCTATATTCCCTTTCTATGTCTTGCATGAATTTCTCAAAAGTTCTTTTATTATAATCAAGGAGATGCTGGCGAAACACTTTAAGTTCGTTCATAACCCGGCGATTATTCTCTTCTTCATAATCATGCTTTAGTGCCTCTGGCCAGATGCCATTTGTTTGGACTCCAATGTCAGTAACATATATAGCCGGTGATGTAGGGAATACATTACATTCTGGCCAGCTTCGTGGGCGCAATAATTTTTTCTGGGTCATAGTTTTACGTTTCTTCTTATTTAACGAATTCTCATAAACCTCTAATGTGTGTCTCAAATAAGATTCAATTCGTTCAGACTTTCCAGAAATAGATTCTAATGGAACAGGATCTTTAGAATGGTGCAAGAGTCTCTCACGCGCCCTCTTAACAAGACTTTCAGGTAGTCTATCAATAATATGTTTATAGTCGGAATGAAACATTTTACCCCCCTTGTCCAAGGACTGCGGGACATACCTTCTAATGTCTTCTTTCAACTTAGTCATGAAATCCATTTTTTCTGAGCTATTATACGAAGAAAAAAGAAGTTTTGCGCAAAAAAAAGTTTGCATGCAAAATAGTCCATAGCATATAGATTTACGCGCCTATATCACGAATTGCGTCACATCTGACAGACTAGCAGATCGGCAACTCCATCACTTGACTATCAGTTATCGGTTTTATCATGTGATACAGACATTAGATTTTTTATTAATTCATTCTGTATCTGCACATCTTCCAATTTCGCAATTCTGGCCTTAAGCTCAGCATTCCTGGCTTCAATCTCAGCAAACTTCTTTTTAAGTTTGGCATTTTCGACCTCAAGCCTGGCAATGTATTGTTTCAATGAATCGGTCTCATCTATTTCGGATTGCATGCTTCGTGATGTAGTATTAGTATGCATTCAAAAGTAAAAAACGAAAAAAATGCGGGACCCACGGTCTCGGAAAATTGCCAAGAGATTTTTTATTAATAAATTACATAGCCTATAATACATGATATTTCTACGCTAAAATACACGAAAAAATTCTACACTAACTACTTATTATATGGGGGCGTGGAAACGGTAGGACTTGGGTTAACATTTCGGGGTGGATGAGAAGTGGCTTGATCTAATGCCTGCACTAGAAGACTCTTATTCACGATCATTACATTTCTTAAGGTTAGTAGTAAGCGAATAAGAGATTTCAGGCGTGACTGATGAGGGGATAACGGAATTTCTGCATGATCTAGATGGAAGTATCTTGGTATACCAGCCAGATCATTCACAAGAATATTCAGATACATAGTTGTACCTGCGACTTGAATCCCTACAATCCCAAATTGATTTCCGGCCGGTCTACATAGCGCACTTACAAAACTTGCACCATCCAATGTTTCCCTCCATAATTTTACATCATCATCCTCTTTTTTTGATTTGCTACATATGATACGTGATGATTCGGTATACATTAGCTCAATAATCTTTTCATTTTGTTTCAGCAAGCCCATAACATCAGGTTTCTTTCCCATTCTCTCTTCATTTATTCCAAGATTTCGCCGAGCTTTGCTTGCTAGACTTTGGCGTTCTGCCGTGCTTAGACAAATAGTACCATTCGGAAGATCGCTCAAACTCGTTCGAAGTAGAGGAATTATGACATCTGCAATGTATGTCCCTTCACTCTGCTCACTGCGGGACGTACTGGTCATAAATGCAGGATTGCTCCATATTTCACTACTGATAAAAGAAAGCATGATTAATATAGTGATGTTCTATCAATTTTCGAACAAGCAAGCAACTTACATTATGCCTAGAATACGTTCCGTTATTTTTACTAAATCTGTCTCGCTTTCTTTCCATTTTTTATTGTGAAGTATGTTCTTCATAGACCTTGCATTCTTCGTATTATTGAAAACTTCCACAAAATTAACACACTTAGCGACAACTGAATCGGGTAGGCACATTTCATATTTTCTCGAGGTTCCACAAAGATGTTTTTTTGTCTACTTCCCAAGTTTTTCACGATGTCTGAATTATCACTTAAAACCATGCTTGCTTCAGGGTCCCGCCATGTGAGATCTGAAGATTCTATACCCGCTAAACTTTGTTTAAGTGAACCATAAAGGTTTATGTCCGCTTCTGTTGTAGGATGCTAAGCACAAAAGCTTATTAGTTTTAAGGATAAAAAAAATCCCCAAATGGTATAGTAGTTACCTCGAGTTTAGATTTTAACATATTAAGATTCTCTTCTATTTCTTCCTGAGTATGGTCAAGAGGTAATTCTCTATCTATATTCAATACCTTTAATGCTTTTAGCCCGCGAACACTGATATATCCGCTCTCCACCTACAGTAGATGTGATAAAAAAGTACCGGTACATTATTCCCATTCTAAATTCATGAATTATATTTCCTACCACACGTATGTTTTCAGGAATTTTTAAAAAGGCATATCATCATTATTTTGGCTGGATAGTCACGCACAGTAGAGAGGAGCAGAAACCCTCAACATCCTAAGACATTGCTCTTCCGGGCCGGCACTCCCTGACCTTCAGCTATGACATACCAAAACTAAAGCCAACATCTACTATAGCGTCATCATTAAAGAAACAGAAATAAAAATCTTATTTATGCCATACCTGCGGTAATATTTCTAGCACCTTAGTTCTTCGACCAAGATCTGTTAGTTTCGCTAACGATGAATTGACCGCCCGGTCAACTATTTCCCGTACTTTGTCATATGGAGGTAGAATATTATCCTCTATTGTTAAATAGACTACGGATGCCCCACAAAGAGTATCGAATGATTCTTGTAATAAAAGAGCTTCAACCTTGGCTACTAAATTCGACATGGTAAAAAATATTAATAAAAGTGTATTGATATAA
The DNA here is from genome assembly GCA_015698045.1 of Rhizophagus clarus. Taxonomy (NCBI): domain Eukaryota; kingdom Fungi; phylum Glomeromycota; class Glomeromycetes; order Glomerales; family Glomeraceae; genus Rhizophagus; species Rhizophagus clarus. Next base: position 91,556 of record BLAL01000049.1, on the reverse strand, counting down.
TGTGAAGTTTCAATAACTTAAACATACATACCGCCCTTTTAAATGCCACCATTTCTCACATTCGCATTCTTTTCATGTTGGGGGGGAGATAGGAGAAATATGCGAGGCACTTTACGCCAAAATTTTGTGTTAGAGAATAAGAGCATGTGGAATGTGCATTGTAGATCTCAACATTGCAAAGGCGTTGGGGAATATGCATATACGAACTTTTTTTATTTCACTTGCTCGACGCTCAGTAATAAAGGTCTAGTAACATTATATAAATATATACTCGCGCTTGTCGCTGTCGGAATCTAGTAGGAATAGCCTGTAGCTCCGGAGGAAATAAACTCATAAATAAATGCTATTCTGCGAGGAAAAAATTCGAAATATTTTCGGGGGATATGTGTAAAAATTATTTTGTCGCACAAGCAGTCACACAGAGTTACAGATGATTTGCGGTGTATCAATCATTACATCATATATACTTTAACGAGGATCGAAAACGTGCTAATTTATGTCACACATGGCTACATGCATTGTGGCTGGACAATCTGAAAAATTCAGGCGACACATTTTATTTCATTGCAAGAATTATAATCCGACACGCTCACAGATTGATTTTATACTCCATGCATTATCCTTATATTTCTCACATTCTGTAACTCTAATGAGATATTCAATGTTATCTTTATCAATACGATAATAATCAGGATTCTGTAGCCACTTTAGTTGGTTAGACCAATCCGAACCTCTAATGATTATATAGCCTCGCTGGTATAATATTTTTAAAACATTTTTGTATGTTTCATTGCATAATCGAATCCATAATTGTATTTTCTTCTCTACTGCCCAATCATATAGAGAATAATGAACATGAGAAGTCATACCTAAATACTTCTTATCATCAGGAGTTCCATCATTTCTCACCATTTCCCAAATTTGAGATGCCAATGATTTGGGTCTCATCCTGTATCTCCTCCAAGTCTGTTGGATAAGTTTAGCACTGTTAAATAAGCGATATGCAACAGTTTTTCTACATTCATGTGAATCATAACTATAATGATTCAAGCCTCTACTGTACTTAAACGCATATGCTAGATATATCTTTTCAATCTCATCAGGACTAAGCAATGCTACTCTTCCTCCTTTTTTCATATTCTTTCGTATAGGATTATAATACATTTTAGCAGTTTTAGTAATACATTTATTCAGGTGATCATTGCCACATTTGATGGTATTTTCAGGGATAATTACTAAGGAATCGCATACAGTGCAATAAATATGAAATGAGCATCTCCCAGGTTTAAATTCCCCATCTATATATGATCTTTCAATCATCTGGATAAATCCATTCTTGGAGAAGTATTTTGGGTTATATTCGAGAAGTGTCTTAAATGGATAACGAACACGAGAACACCACATTTCTGGGGTTTCATTACTATACCTATATTGCAGATTGTTTAGCGCCTGGACTACTACAGGATTTAAACCAGAATAGTTAGTTTTACCCATTTTACAGGTGTAGCAATTTATATAGTAGCAATTTCACTGATTTTATTGATTTATAGCTGTTTTGGCAATTTATAATGATTCTTTATCAACTTATACTAATGAATATCACGTTTCAAATTTATACAGACTCATCGCAAATCATACACCATCTCGCATGTAGCATACATTGATTAAAAAACACTAGGCAGAAACTTTATTATTTATTTTAATATGTATGATAATCATACTTTACAATACTTCATATAAAAAAGTGCTAAAACTTTGATCTAGAAATTCGGGTATCATATGATATTGAGCTAACTTGGCGCGATATCAGGTGATAAGTGTGAAGATTCTTCCTATACATGCGAGCAATGAAAAATAAATACAAAGTTCAGGACGTAGCCCATAGTACATGATGTCTATTAAACGTACAAGGGTGAGTGAAACCTATTTCTTAATAAAATTCTCTGTCCTTGTTCTCTTACTAGCAGGAGAGTCATCAACAAACCAATGATTATTTCCATAGCCTTTTTAACATCTCGGCGAACACACCATCTTCGGTAAGGGCAATGTGATAATCAGCTTTCGTGCAATAAATCCTCTCTTGCATACATGATGAAGTGCCAATCCATGGAATATAGATGAGAGTTAGTAACATCTTACATTACGCAACCGTGGCCAAAAAAATCTCACCTGTCGTGACAATCCCATAGAGGTAATCTTAATCATCCTCAAATGCTTCAGACGCCTTTCATTCTCTTATTCGTGTGGTAGGAGCTTTCGCATTCTGCATAAAATAGCCAAGACCTCCTGGTTTTACTTTCCTTCAGTGATGCAAATAAGTTCCTCGTTTAATAAATATAACTGCGTAATAGATTCGTCCTGTTGCTTCTTCGTTCTTCGCCAACGACCTCGGGAAGATTCTCTTCTTGTGACAATATATATGGCAGAAAGCAATACCGAAATTCCGTAGAGAACTCTGTGTAATACTTTCTCCTAATCAGTTACGTGTCGTCTAATAAAATGATAAATTATTACTATTATTATTTTGCAAAAATTTCTTTCATGAAGTAGTACCATCTCTACTACTTACGTAATAAGCTCTTGTAAGATTGTCATTGCACTGTTCCACTGAAGTTTGAATACTTTCGATTAATATTTTTTAGATGGCCGTAGTATTCAGCATTTCATTATTTACGCTTGTTAATAAAGAGGCGGACCTGTGCATCAGTCCACTGGAAGCCATTTTTACATGATCATCTCGTGTCCAAAGATTTGATTACTGGTATAGAATATACATGTAGATCTCTGAAAATAATATAGTCACAAAGTATTTTGCATGATATATCAGTGATTACTACATTAAAAATATTTTATCGCATCAGCAAAGCATAAAATACAGATTGAGATTATTACAAGAAATTAGCTATATTACATATTTTTTTTACAACTATAAAAATTTAATCTAATGAATACAGCATCAATTATATTTGTAATATCCGTCCAAGTCACGCAAAAGCAAATTTGACATAATAAAATAATAATTCATTTCTCCCGAACTACTTCACATTACTCATTATTATCATTATTACTGTAGAATTCACGTAAATTTATATCTAGCACATATTGTCTTAGATCATCGATCCATGGTGAATGACTATAACTGACAAGGTTGTTGAGACCCCTATAGCTTTGCCAAGGATAATCGTCGAATTTGTCAGACGGAACCACAAAATATAATTTTATATTACCATTCCACACATGGGTTTTGATTTTCTCTAACCCTTTCACCTACAAAACCACAGATTAGCACCACAGTAGAAAATAACTAGTAAAATATATATTATTTATGCTTATTCTTACCTTTACACCATGAGCCTTTGATACAGTAACTTGAAATAAGTCTAAAGTGTTCTCTTGACTATTAAAAACAAAAGAATCTGTCGATTCAAATATTTTTGATCGAGGTCTATTATAAGAATTTGCATCTACATTCCTCAGCGTATCAAACCAATTGTAATCTAGTTTGTCCATTTTTTTATCCATTATCTCTGTTGAGGTCACTCCTTTAGTAAGTTCGCGAATTCTAAATGTACCGCCCTTTTGCAATTGCCTATGGGCATAATCCTCAAAAAGGTTACCTCGAAGTCCAGAAGCTTTCGGCTCACTGTAACTGCTTTGGAGAAAATCACGAACGCTAGAATGATGGTAACGCTCATAGGCATTTATCAAACTATCCGAAACAAATGATGAAGCAAAACAAAATTTGTATTTTCTAAAGTTTGGTTCTACAACAATATGAATAAGTCTGCCACTTGCAGAGTCCTTTGACATTCCTTCCTCGTTGACAGACTTTAAACACTTCATAAGATCAACTTCATTGATCAGTTTATCAAACTCTGTTTCGCTATATAACTCATCATTCCACTTCTTAAGGACTCGAGGTATTAAACCCCATCTTCCCATCAACATCTCGAATTTTTCATTAGTAAATGTATCTCCATTTTCGTCCTTCATTTCCTTATAATGGACGTTCCATAGTGTAAGTATTTCTTCATCGTTCCAGATCGGCATGTAGTACTTGGTAATACCTTCTGACTTCCATAGTGAGTTGTATAACTCTGCTTTCGGGGACGTCAACAGAATAACATATGCGCTACTTTTCTCGGGTTTCTGAGCATCTACAATGTAATAGTTGTTCTCGTTCGAAATTGAATCATAAAATTGTGCTATGCCTCCAACTAGAACGTTACCGTCTGGCATAAATTGATAGCATCGGTGAGTATCTGAATCGGCTAATTGCCAGACAATCGTGGCATCTGGATGACATAAACGAATACAATATAGAAGATACAGCCCAAAATACGTTTTTCCTATGCCGGGTGTGCCTGTGATAATACATCCAAATTTAGATATATCACGTTCAAACATCACAGTAGTGAGCTCTTTATAGCAATTTCGAATTAGAAGGAATGATCCCAATCCTTTGTCACCCAGAAAAAAAACATTATTTGGTAGACATAAAACTCCTATAAAGTCTTCGGTTACAGCTGACCATACATTCATATCGAGATTAATATCTTTTCTCCTACAAGCGTATATATTATTTTTAGAAGATATTGCAGGTCGCAAGTTGAACTCTAAACCTTGTTCCTCTTTGATTTCAAGGTATTCGAGATAGTCAGAGCTCAATGATTCGTTTAGTTGGAAAATGATTTCCGCTCTATCAAGATTTTTCCAGAATTCAATGATCTCTTTTTTTGCAAATTTGCCTAGGCACGTAAGATGGACAAAAAAGGTTTAGTTAAGCGTCACGTTCGAGTTGACCAATCATTACGACGCAAAGGCTTACCTGGATGTTCATCTAAATTGGGTTAGGAGACCAGAAAAGGCAAAGTCAGTTACTGAACAAGACACCGTGACAGTAAGTTACCAATTATGGCGCAAGGGCTTACCTCTTGACTTGTCAACATATCCCATCAAAAATTCAACTTTCGCTTCATCTTCTGTAATCGTCGAAAGAATTGCTTCTACTTTAGTTGCGTCGTTGTAAGCAAAAAAAATGCGTAGCTTGGTTCTTTCTTCATTATTGAAAGGAAGTTCGTTAATATTCGTAAAGATAGAACTTGCTTTATACATTTTTTTTTTATTTTATTATTTAAGAAATAAATGTTGAAAAGGAAACGATGAGTCTTTTAAAAGAAAAAAATGATTTTCTAGAGATTTATATATGATTTAAAATTAAGCTATATGAACGCGTCTTAAATCTGATTAAACTATTATGAGAACGCGTTTTATAAGTCCGAAGTATTAGGTTATTTATACTGATTGATAAGAAATGATTATAAAATTCGAGTCATCTTAAGTATTTATTATATATCGGATTCACCCGTGCGAAACTTTATTAATTTTTTTTAGAGAGAAAAGCTAATGAAATGTATGATGCTATCAAAGAGGGAGGGAGTACGCGGATCCTAGGCCATTTAATGCGAATCCCAGCATCAAGTTATTTCTTTGCTCTCTATAACTAATTTGTTTCTATCGCTAATATCGCTATCTATAAGTTTCTTACACTCTAACCTTTCCATATAATACATATAATATTTTCGCATTTCCGTATCACTCTTTTCACTCCCACCCACATAGATCATGTAAAAGGTTAAGTTTCGCAAGAGAACTATTTCGTGATGAATTAATTTAGAACTTATAGTACCTGCAGAGAATAAATAAGTATATTCCGTAATTTTTGATAAAAAATAAACAATACACTTATAATCTATTTCATTTCACCCTTACCATTATATTTCATTTTTGTAATATTCCAGTCCGTCAAATACTTGAAAAAATTGTTTAATGATTTTTGTATCGAAAGCATGATATTACGCAAATCATGGCACGGGGAGTTGTTTGATTTACCCCGGATATAAAGCATGTGACGAACATCAGCAATTTTACTGTGCTGATTTGACACGTGCCGGCAATCACGATTTTCTCGGCGAAGATCAAAATGCCGATATATAGTAAGAAGAGCAATATGTCCGTTTTATTTTGGGACATCTATAGAGGCGGGAAGATTGATTAACATCGTGATGACATGTTTCAAGAAGCTAGTTGAACAATAACCAACCTACCTTGTAATTACTTTGCAGACAATCTCGTTTATTTGGTTATGAATATTAACGATGTAAATATTGGTAAGTTTGTAGATTTTATTAGTTCACTTGATTTTTGCTTATATTTGTGCAAGACAGATAAAATGGTTCACTAACTGTCTTGCCTTCTTTTTATATGACTTGTAGTCGTCCAAGAATCGAATTTGGAATAAATCTTCGGGGGAATTATGATGGCATCATGGAAAATCAGATCAACAGATTCGCTCAAAGACATAATAAAAGCCTTGATCGCTAACCATATGGGATCATACCCCTTGGATCAACAAAGGGTCTTTTTTTATTATTATTACGAATATCTGCAAGAAAGTTCGAGAATATTACGCATCTACAAGATGTTATGGTTAGTTTTTTCACACAGCAATCATCTCAGCAATACCCACAGCCATACTATGCGGAATATTATCATGTAAATATATTGTGCTTAATGCACCTTTGCTTTATTGATTGTAAATAAAAAATACATATCAGATCTCAGATCGGGATACAATGATACATGATAAAGTCTTATTGCGTCTATTCCATCCACCTTCCAATACTCACTATGTTCATAGTACCATCACCCTAACCTAATAGTCCGTTTCATTTGTTTGCATTCGTGGTTAGTAACGAGATCCTTGGAATGGTTAGTCCCGATGACAAAAAAAAGTGCTAAATCTCATGTCGCACAGTTCTACCCCTAAAATCTCGTCTGATAATTTTAACCAGATATCATACTGCGCATTTTAGGTGATCGATCTCAACATGACCGGTCTAAGCCACAATCGCGAATTTGCTTGAAGTGAAGCAAGAAAGACAATATTCTGTTCCATTTTTATACCATTCGCCATGTAATCCATAATTCCCATGTTTTCCATCACAAATAGGGCATGGTGAGCTCCACGGCTGAGGTGATGCAAATTATAATTATCAATCCCTCTGAAACTATTTCGGAATTTCAAGTATGGGAAGTACTCTAAGACGGATTTGATAATTAATTCTGGATCGGGTCTGACTTCAAAAGTTATAGGCCCTTTTTCTGGCTTTGAATTTATAACTTCTGATTCATGTACTTCTGTTAGTTGCCATGGCTCATTTCCAGTTTGTTTTTTATATCTTTTGTATAATTTGGAACGAATCTTATCTGTCAAAATACTTGGTAATCCAATTAATTTGGTATGCCAATCCAGATATTCGGCGGTTAGTATTTTATCAGACTCAGTCATTTTCCTTTTTATATGACTGCAATCAATTTAAATCCCCGCCCCTTTGTTCTTCGAACTGCAGGGTGAGAAAAAAACCTATCTGTTATACGGAGCCTGCGAGCCTGCAAGTAAGAAATATATCACTTTTCTCCCACCCCGAAATCTTTGATTGAGGGGGTAAGACTATGCAGTTATCTCAATTTCACGCTGTTCACATTTAATAAAGTAAGATCCGGCTTTATACTCACCTTCTATTTCTTCATCATCATGACCTAATTTGCATAATGGGCAGATGTAGTCCCCGCATGATGTCTCATCAGTAATCCCATAATAATCGAAATTTTCACAACTACATTCTTTATATAGATTAGGATATTGATCCAATATCTTGTTGCGAAAATAGGTGCGGTCATAAGTTGGATTAGTCCTAGGAATAGGTGGTTGAGATGCAGGTGAAATATTTACTTTAGACTTTGAAGTATTAGTATGTGACAACTCAGAATTTTTCTTATCACTTCCTGAACTGAGATCAGGATGTGACAATTCAGAATTTTTTTCATCACTTAGCAAAGTCTCTTTCGGCTGAGCACAGGTGGACGATTCTATCTTAATGCTGTAGTCAACTGACATATTATCTATGATATACTGAATGTCTTTATACGTCATTTTTGAAATACTGCTAACAGAGAATGAATGTATCCGATAAATTTTATCCATGCCTATTGCATCAAAAAGCTTCCAGAGTTTCTTGGCCTGCTCGATTCTTTTCCATAAAAGTGCATCAGAAGTATCTGCAGGAAGCTGAGCTCTAACTTCCTCATTTAAAATTCTACTAACAGCATTGGATTCCGGATCAACTTGTTTTTCAGATGCTATCTCACTTCGTCTCTGGATAAGAGCTTTTCCAAATTGACAGTAACGTATAATAGCTTCTTGGACCGCACGATCAGCAAGGATTACGGCATCACAAAGTTTTTCATACAAAAGAGAAAAGGTTGGCGTTCCCATCTCTACTGCTAAGGGATCACAGCTTCGTACTGTTTGCTCTAGGCAAACATCCAAAGAATTCGAGCCTGGCTCATCTATAATATTGGAACAATTGGTGCTTGAATCCGATTCTCTTTGGGAAGATACTGAAGGTATCGAATCATTCCTGGACACTTCCTGAATGAATTTTTCCCTTTGTTCTTTCTTGCGAAGTGTCTTTTTGTCAACAGATACCTGTTTACCTTTTTCAGGGGAGATGGATTCCACTTTTGCAAGCTTCTCAACCCGCTTTCTCTGCCTTATCCCATCACTAACAATTTTCTTATTCACTTCATCCAGAAAAGAGTCCATCATCTTTTCCTCTGATGACTTGGAATTGACAGATATCACTTCATTCGCTACTATGGAGTCTGGTATGTCAGCAGATTTTTCGGGAGAGGAATCCTTTCGTGGATGTCTAGAATCTTCTTCCAACTTTGCAACTCTAGACTTAAGCTCAGCATTCTCAGCATCACGCCTGACATTTTCAACATCACGTCTAGTATTCTCGGCAACAGTATCTATTCTAGCCTTTTCTAATTCTTCGATTCTACTCTTGAGCTCGGCCCTTAGCTTTGTAATCTCATCCTTAGCCTCGTCATACTTGGCCTTAAACTCAGCATTCTCAACCATAAGTCTAGCGTTTTCCTGCCTAAGTAAGTCAATCTCGGATGTCATTTTCGAAAATATTTTTATCACTATATACTTGCATTCAAAATAAAAAATTATGATCACGTGTTTTTCCTGAACCGAGTTCAGGAAGTTTTGCCAAGAAATTTTTTGTTTATGACCATCATACAAGTAGGCATCATCATGATAAACTTACTCGTTGTCTCTCTCTTTCGAGGCGACGATAAATTTTTTTGGCATGCTTGGAGCAATAGCCTGTATAAGATAATGTAGGTTTATCGCATATTCTACATGGAGATTTTAGCATATTATTTGCACCTGATTTCCAGTGGAGCGAGCATCCCACCAAGCGAGTGCAAACACGGCCACAAACACTTCCATCTTTTTTAATGTGGGGACAGGTAAGACGTTCCATTTATTATATTCTTGCACCTTTCACATTATAGAATTCGAATTTCAAAATGAGAAAATCCTAATTGAACTGTGGTGGAAAAAGTATATCGTAAACGATTAATCATATACCACAGCATAAATCATCATCTATGAACGCGGAAAAAACAGTACTCAACATTCTAACCGGCCGATGGATCGATCCAAACAGAAAGCTATTCCAGAAGTTGATTCGGGAAGGCTATAAATATGTTGATAGACTCTCAGATTATTTAGAAGACATTGGAATCATATATGTAGGTGAATTTGAGCTGGATCCCTTAGCCGACTTCTACCACCCAGCTCTAATTCCGCCTCTATCTGTCTTAGCAATTAGAGCAGATATTCGTGAAAAATTTATTATTGGTGTGGAGTCTGCTGTTATGGGAGGAATGAGTCTATTTACTCTAGAAAAAAATAAACGATCTTCGCTCCAGAATCTAATCCAAATGAACTATTCCATTGATAACTTGACTACGTTAATAGGAATAACTTGGGAGCAAGAAGAGATGAAAACTTGGAGGAACGACGTGCTTATGAAATTCCTCCATCATTCAAATTTAACTCCTTCGAAGCATAGACCGGGTGCATTATATGATGCATTTACCAAGACTAGTGTTTTAGGGCCAGAACATATATTGGCTCTAGCGCGAGCATTTTGCTAAGGCGTGATTATGATATAAATAAATTGTTTATAGCCCTGGAATGGCAGTTCCATGACTAAATATTTTTTTGCTTATCATATATACCTGCAAAATTCAATTTTTTTTATTAATATATGCAAAAAAATAAATACAAGATCGGGACTGCACCCGCGATACATGACGTCTATCTAATATACATGATTATTTTTTCTTGATTATTTCTTCTACACGACGCTTCTTAGTTGCGGGTTCCTCACTACCTACTGCTCTATCCTTTAATAAACCTACTATAACCTCTAAAACCCTCTTCACATTCTTACGCAATTCTGTATCATCTTTGAGAGCGTCTTCTGTTAGTGAAATTCGGTATTCAGTCCTGCTCGTACTATAGATGCCCTCGGTGCTGTGAAGAATGAAGTACCAGTCAGTTCCAGTACTGACTATACCATAGACGTAGTCGTAGTCGGGATCGAATGCATCATCCACCTTTCTTTTTTTCTTGTTCATATTTATATTCATCTGAGGGAAATAGAGAAGTAAGTTAGCAATAGCCCATGATCATCCTATAGCGAGCGAGCTAGTAGAATCTGTTATACTTACATCGCAAGCACTTCGGCATTGTAGTAAGTTTTGGCAGATACCTATAGTTGCTTGATTCTGTTTGCCTTCGGTTATGCAAATTATTTCCTCCAGCATCTCGCTGATAATTTTTTTGATGGCATAGTCGACACGGCCTGTGTTTTCTTCACCAATTATATTTGCCTGAGGTGTGATTACCAAGTCGCCGAGAATACTTACAGCCGTATGTAAGATCGTTGAAATATACTCGCACCGCATAGCTTCGTTACTATCTACAACTGGACCCATATTTTTTATTCTACGAAGGATGTCGTCAATACATAGCTTAAATTCAGGGGCGCTTTCGTTGATAGTGTGGATGGCTATATTATGATATGTGAGCTCGAAATATATAAAAAAGAACTCCTTTAATCTGATATTACTTACGTGGTATGAACTGTGGAATGCGAGTTATATCCCCGCTAACAATCCCATATTTCTCCAACACCTCACCCAACTCTTTCTTAGTCTTGTACGAGGAGAACGACCTCAACTTTTTATCTTTACACTCCTTAGCGAACTTCACGAGTCTCATAGCAGGTCCCAAGCCTAAGCCAACACTGCGAAGCCTTTCTTCGGTCAAGTCAAACAAGTCCCCGCCATTAAGCTCTTCCTTCTCTAAAATTTTGATAGCCGTTTCACTAAGCTCCAAGTTTTTCTGCCCCTGCAAATATTCTATAAGTTTGTCCGTATCATATTTTTTAATTTCGTCCGCCAACGAGACCGTCTCATTTCCAGCAACAGTAGTAGAGGTGGAAGCTGGAGTATAAGGTGTACTGGTTTCAGAAGACATAGTGTTACGTTTTTATAGGGATATTTGGCTCGGACAAAAAAATAGTGTTACTTTCCGGAGTGAGATAAAATTTTATTTCTGGGATGGGAAAGAGAATACTGGCAATTAATATAGGTTTTTATGTAGCACAGGCATTGCATCATTTCACGTGACCTGTTCTCGATAAAATAATACTTTATTTATGAAATAAATCGTTGCCGGAACCCGGACTACAATACATAAAATTTCGAATATATTGCATACTAGTCATAATAACCATATACATCATGCTCTATAAGAACATGGCAAACACCCGCAGTGGGATTCCCATCAAAATAATCAGAAATCAATCCCCCTTGTCGCATAGCAACGTAATTTACAAGCCCAGGGCGGAGTGCACGAAGATAAAATGGGACATTTCTGAATTGCTGAGGTAACTGTTGTTGAATCTGAGTGTGAAGATTTCTGACCGTATTTCCAAGGGGAATTGTAACCGTTAGATTAACATCATTGATTGGAATTCCAATGAAGCCACCGGTGGGAATTATAACGCAGTTGAGAGTAATATTGGCCATGTTTCGTTTTCTGAAATGCAAGAGCCCATAGTGAGAAACTTCGCTCTCGTATACACAACTTCTGACATACGCATACCTCAATTATTTTGCGGAAAGTTGGCTGAACTTCCACATACCCCTACATGCTTTATATCTTACTGGGAAAAAAATTAAGGAGGTATGAAGCGTAATTAGTATTGTCGTCTGATGCCAAGACTTCTATGAAAGCACATGTAAACGGATTTTTCAAACCTTTTCACATGGAGATCTACCGGAGAGACTATAGTTGGTCTTACGCCTGGCGATCTCAAAATTGTGAGTCCCTCAGCCCTTCATAACATATGCTTTTGCCGTCAATATTTACTTTTAGAGCTGGTCCTGTGTTGAAACTAGACCTCCTTTCACATTTTTCTCATGTTTGTTCGGAAAAAAATAAAGAATAAAGGTTAATATGTTTTTTTAGCGCCTTAACGGCTGTCGCACAGACCTGTCTTGTGATCCACATATTTTTTGTCGCACAATCCGTGTCTCAGCAATTCTTCCGAGCTGATGATCACAATGTTCGGATCACTTCGGATCGGATCAAATGCGGAACCCTACCTCGGACTAACCAATGCATAGCCGGAGGGCCACTGTGCCAAATTGACTGCATTAAATTCTGATTGATAATACCGACCTGTCTACAATATTCACTAAATGCGGTAAGAACAGGTATTGTTTCTTTTTCTACCTGAATAAGTGCTTTTACCAATTCATCAAGAGTATGATAGTATTCAGACATTGCGATATACCATTGGTTTTCAAGTGTTAATCCATCAATGAATTTATTTCTAAGACGCTCTTCGCTGAAATTGACAATATCATTACACCTCTTTACCTTCGAATAATAATCTGCTATTGAATCTTTGTCTTGACGCAACATTCCATAACGGAACATCTCTATCTCATTTGCATTGTTACCTATTTTAATCTCATCTGTATCAATACCCTCCGGCCATATTTCCCATCGAAGTTCCTCAGCACTATATGGCAATTCTATTAAGCTTAAAATCTGTGGGAAATAAAAAGCGTTGGATTGTATGAATACATGGAATAATGATGTTGGATTTCGTATGTTAGGCAGACTATATACAAATCGTTTAAGTATTTTCTTCCTCCAATGTCTGACTGCCTTTGTCTTCCAATAGATTTTGATTTCACAAAATAGATCTTCCCAGTCTTGCCACTCTGGTATAAATTCAGGATTCCCTTCATTGCCCCATTCATATCTCTCCCCATATTCTTTGATAAATTCATTATAGGCCTCATCCATTTCGTCATCTGACATTTTGCTAATAGATCAATTATACTTAATAAAAAAATAAAGTACTGGTTAGCATGTATAGCTTCTTTTCGGTATATGCGAAAAATAATATGCTTTAGCGCCTTAACGGCTGTCGCATAAGACCTGTCTGGTGATCACTGCTCCGGACTAGTCAATCTCTTCTGGGAAATCTTTTTTACGTAATCTACGGTGTAATGAGCCTCGTGAAGTTTCAAACATCAAATGAGAAGATAATGGTTCCTGACCCCTATATTTAATACTTCGTGGAATAAATTCGGTGATAGTAAAGTTAGTTTCTAATTCGGGATCCTCCAATTTATAATCAATCTTCTTTTTAAGGCCATACATGGTTATCATTAACCCAAGTCTTTCGCACATGTATCTCATATCCCGTTCTAATTCTATGACAGATCTTTGATAACTTTTGTCATTAATCTTACCTTCGCAGTATTGCGCAATCGATCCAAGATTTGCGTAAGTTTTCCATAAGTCTTGTCCTAAGTTGACAAGTGATTCTCGAAGGTCGTTAAGCTCTTGTTTGGGTTCTATATCAAGTACCATCCTAGTCGAATATCCCTCTTGTAGTTCAGGTGTATTTAATATAAAAAAATAAATCTTCCTGACAAATAATCACTGCTCCGGACTAGCTAGATCGTCAAATAGGCGCTTGTCTGATTATAGCTATAGTGGAGTGATCGGCACCAGAGTCCACAGTCATAGATATATTGGAATTAACAACACTATACCGGGTGTTATATAACCGACTACCACTCCGGAGCGATGGTCTAGCTAGAATACGGCGTTCACTCAATCTCCTTGATAATTCGTCGTTGATAAAATTTTTTAAGGATGCAACATCTCTTGGTGCATCATGTGGTATTCCCAGTTGCCTTGCGAGTTGATGGATCGGATCTAGGGGATGTACCCGAATCGACACGAAATTCTCAACATGGATATTTGGACTAAGCGAGGAAACCAGCTGTTCTACGGCCTCTTTGCTAATATTATTACACCCTTCCAAATTGAGGTATTTTAAATTAAGACATGAACCAGCAATTTCTTTGATAGTTATATCGGTAATATTACAAAAGCTAAGGTCGAGTTGCTGGAGCCTTGGGCAAGAATGAATAACATTACAAATTGATGTTTCAGAATATTCTCTATGATTAGAGATATTTAGATATTCTAATCTATGGCATGACTTCGCGATTCTCCATAGACCACTACCATCTACTTCTCGAGTACGAAAGCTCCTAAAGCCACCTGGCCGATCAATGCATAGATTGAGATACTTCAGATTCGGGTATGAACTCGCTATCAGTTCTAATGCTCTATTACTAAATGCTATGCTATTTATGAAACTCAAGTGGGTTATATTTGGGCATGAATGTACAATACTTATGATTTTTTTATCTGAAAGTGAATGGTAGTATGATATTTCGAGATGAGTTACATTTGAGCAATAAACTGGCGTTTGCTTCCTACGTACTAACTTTATGAATTTTTTCAATTGAGAGAGATCCTTTGCACGTTCTATCCTTATGAATTTATTTAATCGAGGGTGATCCTTTGCACAGTAATTTTTATAATCATTTGGAAGAGATTGTCCAGGATATAAGTCTTTTCCTCTCAATTCGATACGCTTCCACAGAATAGGTGCACCACATCTGTACCACAATCGGGATACATATAGAGCGGGATAGAGAGATTTATCTATCGCTAAAAAATGTAAAATCTGTTCTAGTAGTTCTGGTAAATAAAAGATGCTTGATTGCGCCATATATAGTGCATATTATATTGTATCTTCAAACGAAAAAATAAAATTAGCCGAGTGGTAGGATCACTGCTCCGGACTAGCATTAAACAATCCGATTTGGGAATTTTCTGAAACTTTCCTTTGGGCTTGGCGCTTCCTGATCTGTTTCTGAATCCTTTGATGCTTAATCATGTTTACTATTTCATCAATATCAGCATCGGATGAACTGGATTCGGATGAGCTGGATTCAGATGAACTACTCTCGGATGAACTTGATTTAGACGAACTACTCTCAGATGACGAACTAGACTCAGACGAACTAGTCTCGGATGAGCTTGATTCAGATGAACTAGACTTGGACGAAGTAGAATTGGGCGGGATATTAGTTAAGGCCGTCAAATGCTTTGGGTCACTTTCCATTTTGATTATTTATAAATTAAACTTAATATCTTTGATTGAAAAATATGTAAAGTGCTTGACTCAACCCACTTCAAACTACTAACCGTTTAACCTTTCTCAGTAGCGCCTTCCTTCGTTGCTTATGAGGGATATCCTCGCTCTTTCTTATCAGAATTGTCTCGACCGAATCAGATCCTTCAAAAGATTCAGACGAATAGGAGGAACTCCCTCTATACACAGCGCCTCTCGACCCTTTTTTACCAATAAGCGAGGGAACTATTTCATGTATTATGTCGACCACAGTTTCCCTATCCACACATTCGTCCAGATCCCCAAATTCGATTTTTAAGGATCTTATGTCTTTTTCCAGTCTTTTTACCCTCTTTTCTAAAGTATTATTTTGGGAATGGATACCTTTGGTATCATTCTTTAGTGCCTTTCTTATACTGGAAAGCGCACTATATGCTTCTGCATTTTGCTTATCTGCCTCCAATAATCGGGCTAATTTTTCTGTATTTGGGATAACTCCCTGCTCGCTAGCTATACTATCGGATGAATGCTTTTGATCGGTTACCATTTTACAATACTTTATAATATGCTATATCTTACCTGGACGAAAAAATAAAATTAATAAACTCCTTTAATCTATCGATCATTTTCGTCAAAGAGCTCACGTAGCTGTCGGCGCTCTTTTTGGATTTTATTAGATTGTTGAATAAGAGCTGGATCTCTGGCATAGTTATTAATAATTTCAGGATCCACTCCGGCTTTTGCTAATTCCTCACGAAATCGATATTGACGTGAGGCGCCTGCTATGACTTCTTTTTTATCATTATTTTTCGGTCACAATTCCATATTATGACGGAAAATGACCCACTTATTACCGGCTTTAGCACAATATTCCGCCCTTTTCTCTATTATCAGTTTTTCTTTTCTCTTATCGGGTAGGAGAGCCCCTTTCTTCTCTTTACTATATTTACGTCAGGTTAGGAGATCTTTAACACATTTACGGGCCATCCAATCTGGAAGTGAAGCTCCAAGCTCTTTATTATGTTCACTCAGTTGTTCTGGGCTGGACTCAATAGATAAGTCGTATTTTTCTAAGAACCGCTCTAGAATCGATTTAAAGTCATTAGCTTTGGGTTTCCTTCGGGTCTTTGGAGTGGTTACTTTAGTAGACATGCCAACGATAAGTAGTTTGATGTTGTCTTACGGCCAATTTGAAATTTGCAGATAGATAGGATTTGCGAAAAAAAAAATAATTTGGGATTTTATATCGCCTAATTGTAAAGAACAAAAAGACCCTCTTACCCAAGCACCTCACCTATTAACCGGCTTCTTATTCGCTCTTTACCAAAGCATACCATTCTCCTGGAGTATGCTTACCGTTTTTTTCCATTTCTCATCGGTATCAAGCCAGGAGGATGTAACTCCATCATCCTCGAGCCCACGACGGATAATTTCTTCTCCTATTAATCTTTCCCGCACTGTCATCTCCATATATTCTTTGGGATCATCTTCTGTTTCTATAGCCCAACCACACATTCGTGAATCAGTTTCCATCCTATCCCAAAATGCAATGAAATCGAGCCTGTCTTTTTCGGTGATGGTCATGAAGACATCTGGATCCTCATCAAGTTTGACTGCCTTTTTTCTGAGACGCTCTTCACGCTGGGCTCTGGACAGAAGTATGGCAGATGATAGTTCATTGCTACTAGGCTTGGATAAATCGGGCTTGACATTTGTTTCTTTAGGAGGCGTATTCGTGTTTTTACTTATGGGCTTGTTAGATTCGAGAAGCTCGATAGTCTCTGGTTTATCGATTACTGGTTCAGGTCTTTTAGAAGTGTCAGATGTACCAGATGTTGAGGCGACCGGAGCACGTGTATCTTCTACTACATAGTCGAAAAGTACCTGAGTCGAATCGTCCTGATTACTGGCCTTCTTATCTTTACTGGTATTAGGTGAAGGGGTACTCATTTTTGTCTGAGGCAGGATTATTTTTTGGAAAATAGTTTCTGGTATATTGAATATAGGTATGTCTGTGGCCTCATTAGCCGGCAACTCATCTTGAGGTATATCGGAAAATTCTTCCATATCACCTAGGCCGGATTCACGGAGCTTGGCTACGATCTTGGAGCGGTCGAGAATATATTGATATACTCTTACTCCATTATCTCGTGAACGTGCCCGATCAATACTAATTAGTGAAAATTTCTTTCCAGCGACCTTACTAGTTAATGGCTTTTCCCCATTACATCTACACCATTCTAGATAATCCTGGTATACTTTTTCACAACTAAACCTACTAATACGGTTTTCAGGCCAAGATGAAATATAATCAATTATAAATCGAATAGGATTAGGGAGATGATTGCGCATTATTTCTTCCTTCATTTTAGTTGCAGGAATTTCCTGTGGTTCAAAATCTGAAAGATCACGACTAAGAAGATATCTCATGACTACGCCAGGCACATCAGAATGGTCAAGTATATTTCCTAGTCTTTTGAAATACTTTGTATTTCCTCTACAGCGTGTAGAGACATTAAAACAAACTACACGAGAATCACCTATGTCTATTTTGAGTGGCGCATCATGATTACTAGTAATCATATATCCGGTGAAGTCTTTTAATCGTTTAGTTTCAAGGCCTTTACGTTCTATAGCAACTCTTCCTTCTGTTATAAGAGATTTGAGATGTTCGTTAAACTTATGCCATTCTCCACTAGACATTCCAGTCTCATTCATAACGATAAGTTTTCGAGCTTGAATGGCGCTATTAAACCGCCCAAGAATTTTTTCTAAATCCGATGTTGCGAAATGAAGATGTGGTCCTAAGACTTTATCTCCAATAAAATCTGTAATAATATTTTTTCCACACTGTTGTAGAGTGGATTTTAGTACTAAAATTGATCGGGGCTTCTGTTGTGGTTTCTGCACTAAATATGCCCACCAGTTCCAGATATATTCGTCAAGTCTTTCATCCCCACTACAGATTACGTTCTTTACATGCCAGAGAATCGGATCCATAATTTCCTTATTAATTTCTGGCGCTGGTTTAGCCAAAAATCCTAGGAAAAGGTTAAAGAAATCTGTGTTTGGTTGAGGAACACCTATGGGATATGGGAGGAAATTATAATCTGCGTAAACTATTAGACCTTTAATTACTGCCTGATTTATCAACGATTTTAACTTCACTGCTTCACCCCCATGCTCGGTTATATTAATTTTGAAATCGGCAAGTTTTAGTTCGGCTCCCATACCAAAGTAAAGCCCATTTTCTGGATCCCTATGTTTTAATATCCAGACTGGTTTATCCAATTGAATATAGGCGACGGTTGATTGGATTGCTTCATAAACTTCAGTACGGGAATATTTCTTACCTGAAGTGCACATACATATTAAATTCCACCACACGAAACGATCATTCGGGTTCGAAATTCTGGATTGGTCTAATTTTGTAGGGCTCGGAAGCTTTTTCTCTCTATCTAAAGCTGTTTCATTAATAGTAAGTTTTAATGAAGGATTTCTAGTCCCAGGTTCTCTTTCATAGTTTGCACGATGACAATAAAATCTATATGTTTTTTTATTTCGTAAGATATATCCATTATCACTTTCATGTTCCCGATCACATATTGGGCAGTGTGATGGGAAGTTGCGAGTTAATGGAAACAAGTCTGGAATGTTATCTGAGGGAAATGAGAGAGTATACCCTTTGATACCGTTTCCCCCAAGTAACGATTCCACAAAATCGAAATCAGTCTGGGTAGTTTCGCTACTCGTATTATTATTTTCCTTCGAACATCTGTTAACTTCTGACTCTGGAACAACCAAAAGAGGACTGTTCTCGATGACTTTTGATTCATCATTGGGTGGGCGAATCATGAAGTCGAAGATTGTTCCATCTTTTGGATGAATAGCTTTTTTTATACGAACATGTTTGTCTGTTTTTTTATCATATTTGGGCGTTCCAAGCATCCGTAAGGAGAAAGATTTGAAAGAACCTATATTTGCTATATTATCAATTATCCCTTTTTTCTGTAATCCTGCTGGAAGTTTCTTGCGAACAAGTTCGGTGAAAGCTGAAACCTTAGCGATATTTGGAAGTCTCATGCCGAAAGTTAAGACATGTAGAGATATTTTTTTCTCATCACTACTTTCGGCAATAGACATAGTTTCTTTATCCCATTCTGGGAATATTTCTAGGCAAGTATCTCTAAAGGCGCGACAAAGTAAATTTTTTGCCTGACCGCTTGAAAGCTTAGGGGTAATAGCATTTAATGCTTTTATTGGCAAATCAAAGTCTATAACAGGACGGAGTGGCTCATCACCATCAATAATTTCGTGTAAGGAGTGACCCTCACGCTCTGTTAGTATGGCTTCTATTTCATCCGCATTGTCTGCACCAAGGAAATGCCTTGGTTTAACACTATCATCTCAAATTTTATATAGAGATGCACCTATATCAGAGGCTTTATATCCTTGATAGTACGGGGCGGAGGCGTCGAAGAACTCTGAAAGCGAGGATTGTTCGGCCATAGTAAAAATTTCAGATATGTTGTCTAGTATACCCTTTCGGTATAATACCCCAACAAAAAAGTTTAAAATAAAAATAAATAATATTATAGACATCAAAAGATTAACTGAGAATAATATCAAATGGGAAGTAAATACATTTGCCAGTATCTCTCTGATGAAGGGATTGTCTGTGGAGGTGGAAGTACGCGACCAGAAGGATGTCATATTCACTGGAAAAGGCGCCAGCGAGCTCTATGCAAACAAGATGGGTGTATAAGACCGACAGCATCAAAATATGGATATTGTAATTTGCATGTAAATAAGTCCTATTCAAAAGCATATTATCATCGGAAGAAGATGGATAAGATGTTTCAGGATGGGCAAACACCAGAAGCATTAGAACAGGCTCTTGATAAACTATTGCAAGAAGTTGTCTCTAGAAAGTTGTCCTTAGAAAGTTGTCCCTAGAAAAAATTTGGCCCCATGAAAATTTTATAGGGACGGCAAAAAAAACTTAACAAGGACGCTAGAAGTATCTTCTTTCACGATTCTAGAACTCTGGAAGGCCATTCTTACTACTTGTCCCTATGTCCCTATGAGTCCCTATGAATTTCCGAACTCTTTACCTTTTTTTTATTTGTATCATACATATGTCATATATGTACCATACTATATCGCATATAAGCCATAGGGATATCATAGAAAAATTTCGATTTTTTTCCTAGAACTTTTATATTTCATAGGGACTCATAGGGACATAGGGACAAGTAGTAAAGAACTTAATAAATCAGACTAAAAGTCGCAAAAATGATATCGAGATTGTCCCTATGAGCATCCCCATGAATTTTTCTTATAGGGACAGAGAATTTTTATAGGGACGCTCAAAAAATAGCATACACATTGCCTCCAACCCACTTTAATCATGATCGGGCCTCGAAAGTACTTACAACATCCTGCCAATATACCGGCAACGCACTTTTGACTGTCACTAAGAGTGTCACTAACAAATTTTCTTGGTGATAGCATACATACAGGATGGATTCGATATTTTTTTTCCTACGACGCCCTCTCGTTCAAGAACATCGAGGTGGCAATTTTTTTCGGCCATAATAATGTGACTGAAGTTTCTGAGACAGCCCGTCCTGGAAAAGTTACATATGATAGTATTGATGAAGCTAGCCTCTTCATAAAATCGTTACCATTGGTAACGATCAGAGACATGTGTCCTCGGCTACCCTAGCTTTAAATATTCAACGTAGCAACTATACGAGAAAGGCTTCTGGAGCAGAATGATTGATGATACGCAAAAGTAGAATTATATTAAGGAAAGAAATGAGAAATTTTGCTTTTGCGTATCATTCCGATATGGGAGAAAGGGGTCGGGCAGGCAGAGGAGCGAAAGAGCATATACGAAAAAAGGGTATGAAAGGGGTTTTGCGGAATGTATGTATAGACAATCAACCAGCAGAGCCCCCATGATCGGCCCCTAGGACTATGACAGCCAGCTTCCCAACAGCAATAATCCACAGCCAGAACAACGAGGTGGCATTTTTTTCGGCTCTCAGCGTCGTTTGCTTAAGCAAACACAGCGGGACATAGCCCCTCACGGCATCCCTCGATATCCAAATTCAGGATAAAAAGGCCTGGCAACCAAAGAATCGGCACCCTTCCGTCTGCATTCAAAATGGTAAATAAAAGCCAGCCAGCATAGCCTCCCGCGTATCCCTCGATAGCCAGCATACCCTCCCCGCGTATCCCTCGATAGCCAAATTCAGGATGAAAAGCCCCCAGCAACCAAAGAATTGGCACACTTCCTCTTGCATTCAAGACGATAAATAAAGGCCAACCATCATACCAGAAAAAAATGATAGCCAAAGAGACCGCAAAATATAGCACAGAATAGCAACAAACACAGTGAAGTCGAATAAAATATAATCATATAATCTAGGATAAGTCGAATAAAATATAATCATATAGTCTAGGATAAGTCGAATAAAATATAATCATATAGTCTGATAAGTAACATATATTATAGGATAAGCCGAAATAATATTAAATCATATAATATGTACATATTATATGATTTAATATTATTTCGGCTGCAATTTATATTGGAGGAAGAGATAGGAGAAATATGCGGTGCACTTTACGCCAAAATTTTATGTTTAAGATTAAAACATGCAGAATGTGCATTGTAGATCTTAACATTGCAAAGGCGTTAGAGAATATGCATATACGAACTTTTTTTATTTCACTTGCTTGACCGCTCAGTAATAAAGGCCTAGTAATATTATATAAATATACTCTAGTCGAAATCTAGTAGAAATAGCCTGTAGCTCTAGAGGAAATAAACTATAAATAAATGTTATTCAGATAGATAGGGAAAAAATTCAAAATATTTTTTGGGGATCAATTTCTAATTAATTTATCATACAAATAGTCATACAGACAGAATTACAGCTGATTTAGGGCAGTGTATCATTCATTACATCATATACACTTTAACGAGGATCAAAAACATGCTAATATGCCAACATGTATTGTGGCTGAACAATATATTATTTTATTAAGATAATATTTGGTAACTGGGTCACTGATCTGGAAAATTTGGCAGGTGATACATAGCACTTTTGACCAATTTTACTAGGCAATCATACATGCAGTTTATATATTCATTTCACAAAAAATAAAGTATAAGTTATGTTTGGCCTCAACATAGTCGAGAGATATATAATGCTTAATGATCAGTTGAAAGATATTGTGAAGTGCCTTAAGCCAGTTAGACAACTGTGAGTACTCTCCCATCCCTCAATCTCAACATAGTGCCTTTTGGCTGTTTTGCATACTGAGACGAGATAAATAATTCGCCTGTATCACTTTTATAATTTGATAATTGATAAGAATTAGGTGAAACCATTTCTTGGTTACCAGAGGTAACAGAAATATAAGCTGGCTCAAATTTTGGAGCACTTGGCATAGTATTTTTTTCTACTGTTGCTTTAGACTGGGCATAATTTTCATAGCTAGCCATAAAATTTGCATCATGATCATATGATACTGATGCCATTTTATCTTTTTCTGAGTGTGAGCTAGATTGGGAGAAAAGCTCTAGACGGAGACAATTAATTTTAGCCTCTTCTTGTAATATGTATTGTTTATATTGCCAGATCTTAAATTCCATTGTATCAATAGATTCAAGAATATCATTTCTTCTTGCATATTCTTTTAAAATAGTATCTCCATTAATACAACTCTTCAAGTGACTATCTTGATAGGAATCATCTAAAGTAGAATATTTTTTAGGTATGAAAACCAAGGAGTCACACACACTACAATATATGTAATTTAATAGCAAACTATATACCGTATCACAGGAAGAATAGTGCTTTCCATACATTGTAATATATCCATTCCCAGAAAGGATTGCTAGGTTCTCTTTTAGAATTTTCCTAAATGGATCTCTAATACGAGAGCACCACATTTCTGGTGTTTTGTGACCATGTCTTTCTGTTAAAAGGCGTACTGCACCAAGTATACTTATATATGCTGCAGAGCCTCCACAAGAATTGTGCGCATTAATTAGCTTAGAATAGGTTCTACTATCTAAATCCATATTAGCGTTTGATAGACAGATTATAATAATTTTATTGATATATGTCTTTTATCGATTTTAGCTGAATTAGAAATATTATACTATAATAAAACCATATTCATTTTTATAAGCAACTTTATCGATTTGTAGCCGATTTAGTGAGACTACATATTGCTAAACTCAAATTCATTTTTTATTCGATTATAGGGATTTATATAGGGTCATATCTAGCCGGCTATGCTAATTTTATATTTACATGCATATGCACAGCGCTTTCGGCTAAATCAGTTTGTGGTATGATGTACTGTATATCGTATCACATGAGATCTCCCCTAGTTCCCTGTGTGAAGCGCCTACGGCCCGGTTCCTCGATAGTTCTAGGAGAGTTCCAGGAGCTGGCGAGTTTCTATGAACAGCGCCTTCGGCTAAATCATGAGATGATCGGCCAATCCGATTCTGTATAGCTAAAAAAAGAAACGTCATAACTCAGACGTGAGGCGCTTTGCTTGGCGCAGTGTTTATTTTTTTTTAATTGCCGAAGCGGGACACATGTTTATAAAATTCGAAATAAAAGGTCTATTTGAGACCAAATCTTTATTACATGAGAAAAGATCAGCCGGGAGAAATATAACAAGTTGAGATCCTATATGATATAATCTAATACAAAATAGACAATATGCAATACAAATTAACTATATTAAATGAGATCTAGATCTTGAGTCATGAAGATGCTAAGTTAATAAAAGCATTTAGCTATAATCTTTATGTTACGTTAAAAACCTAGCATTAAGATATTAAAAACATTTACCTGTAAAAGATGACGAATCATTAGAGCAGGATACAGGAGGGATATTTAGAATATGCGGGGCCAGAATTCTTAAATATCCTTCAAGGTGGTCAAGTTTTTCACGGATGGTAAGGGTCTCATCATTTGATCGAGTATGTCTATTAAGCTGTTCACTGAAGCGAATATAAATTTTTAGTATTTAGATTATTTAGATATAACATATACTGTTTCGTACTGATGTCAAATCACGCATGCATTTAAAAATTCAAAGTAAAATATTTATTATTTTGCAAATAGATTTACAATATTAAGAATAAGGGGGCCGGTACAACAATGAAAAGTGGAATGAATTAGCGAGTTTAAGGGGAGAAGAATGAAAATAAAAAATAAAATTTTGGAGAAAATATTGATACGTTAATAAGCAACATAGATATTGAAAATTTGAAGAAAATGGTAAAATAATATATAAACTTCATTATTCCACCATTGGCTGATTTGGCTCCCCACGACTAACAACTCCTTTTCCTGGTTGTTTACACTCATCGCAAGCGCTTGCAATTTTTACAATAGCCAACAAAGTGACCAACAAAGCAAAACCGATTCTTGTAAATGATTTCATGATTGCGATTGTTTTCTTTGTTTAATTATGTAATTTTGTTTTTTGTTTTTTTTAAGTACATGGAAATGGGGTGAAATTTATAATAAATGATCAACTCAAGAATTTTAAGATCGACCCTTTTTTTCCAAGTTTGTATTCATTATAAAGAAATGGTTCATACTAAGGTCAATCTAACTTATTTTTTTCCGATTTTGTTAAATTAAATATGAAATGTTTTCATATTAATACTTTGAAATTGTAAAACTCCTTTCACATTTTTTTTGTGAATTTCCCCCTATTCAAATCTTGTATCGTTTTCCTAAATACAACCCACATACTTTATATCTGGCTGGGAAAGAGTTAAGGAGGTATGAGGCGTAATTAGTATTGTCGTCTGATGCCAAGAGTTCCACGAAAGCACATGAAAATGGAATCTTCTTACCTTTTCACAAGGAGATCTACCGGAGAGGCAAATATATCGTTTTTGATTCGAAATGCGGACTTTTTTGATTCACCAAATTGTGTAACTTTATCGCTATACCTTTTTTGATTCAGAAGTTTATCACGAGATAAAGAATGTACTTTTTTTGATTCGGTAAATATACTTTATTTGATTTGTCACATGTACTCTTTTTGATTCGGTAAATATACTTTTTTTGATTCGGCACATGCACTTTTTTTGATTCGATAAATGTACTTTTTTTGATTCGTGTAACCTGTGCAACCAATAATTCAGGAATTTCAAAAGAAATTTATATCGATATAATTTTTCTTTGTCTTTTGAAAGTTGTAGTCACGTATTTAACACGTATTTTTTTAACCTACATACGATACACGATTTACAATGGATAATATAAATGAAAATGGCTATAGAGAACATGTTAAATACAACTCTGATGGTACAGTTAATGTACCTTTTGGTCGTACAGTAGAATGGTACATTAATAGTGTACCAATGCTTAAGGTATGCCGTTTAAAACACCAGAGTCGCCAGAAGACTTCACAGCTTGTTAAAGAGGGATTGATAGAAGTTAAACATACTACAGATGCTATCGATTTTTTAGAATGGAAAACTAAGCATGGAGATATAAGATCAACGAACAGAATAGATAATATAATAATTTTAACTCCAGAAGGAGAGGAATTATTAAAAAAAATTCGACTGGGACTGATAAAGGACAAAAATGTTTATACTGTTCTGGTGATGGGAACAATTGTCAGAGAGTGTGTGATGGTATAGGAGAATATTCAATAAATTGCCAAAACAGGTCATAAAAGGAAATCTAAAAAATGCTAATGATATGCATTTATGCAATGTTAGAGTAATTCTAGAATGTCAGCTTTCATGGCTAAACTCTTCCACTCCTTTAAAAATAACGATCAAAGGCTTTCATGTTCCGCATAATTTTCCAGTTACTCAACTACCACAAGTAACATGTATTAATCTAGACTTATCAACAAGAGACATGGTTTTGAAGGGACGTCATGCTGATCATCGGAATAAAAGCCAAAATGCTTGCTTCTTTAAATGGAACATCAGAAGAAAATATTAGGGAGACCCTTAATAATCAACAAAAAGTATGTTCTGATGGTAAGCTTAGAAAATTAATCACACGAGATGATAGATGTCTAAAAGATAATGTAGGACCCTGGACAATCTTACATAATATGATTAAAAAGATATTAAAGCCAAATGGGTTTGTGTTGTATTATCAGATGGCAAATCCAAATGAACCTGAAGATTCTCCAGCAAGATATTATCAATTAACGGTATCAGATGAATTTTGGCTACGCAACAGAAGAGATTTTGGTAAAATATGTGTTGGATTGGATGGAAAATATGACCCTAACATAGATCGGGCACCTGTATTGTCAATAGTTGTTGAAAATAATGCCGGTTGCAGAACACCACTTGCGTTTGGTAATAATTCTATTAATTTATTGTAATTTTATATTTTTTTAAAATATTGTATTGACTACTGAATTTCTCTTTTTTTTAGCTTTAAGCAATAAAGAGAACCATGTAACAATACATACAGCTATTTCGGCAATCAAACAAAACATTCTGTGCAATGACAATAATTGTGAACATCATTGGTATTACGAAGATTTGAGTGATGAAAATGGCTTTCGGCGAATTCATCCATGTTCACAAAATAATTTATGGAACCCATATATCATAATTGACAAACACAGACCATCAAAACTTGGAGTAGATGGTTTGACACGTTGTGTTATTTTATGCTGGTTTCATATAATACAAACATTAGGTAACAATTTCAAAGAATGGCAAATTCCACAACAATTCAGGTAAATAAACTTAAATCAATATTTAATAAGTTAAATACAATTATACAAATAATAAAAATATTAAGTATAATTTATTAATTAGGTATCCTATTGCGATGGCTTTTAAAATTATTGGATGATATTGATCAGATGATATTTCGTATGATATATTTTCCCTTTTTTGTAATTTTATTCAAACCTTATCTATTGAAAGTCACAAAAAAGATTTAATAATTAATGGAATAAAAAATAACTGGATGTGTGATGAGTGGAGATTAAATTTCATTGATGCTGGAAGAATTTCTTATAATCATTCAGATAATTCAGCACCATGGACAATGAATAATTTTACGGAAAGGATACACTGTACAATTGAAGCCACATATTCAGGAAAACAAACTGTTTTAAGTTTTCTTGAAAGATTGTATGGAGTAAAATTATCACGAGATAATTTAACAGAAAGTAGTGGACAAGTTAACTTTGAGGCGGGACTTGTAACTTTATTCAATGCACGATCAATTGAACAGGTAAACTTTATTTATAGTTTGTATTATATGTATTTATTTATTTTAATTTATTCAAATTTTATTTTTAAAATTCTTAATGGATCAAAACTCAGTTGGTATCGCCATACCGTGCCATCTTTTATTACATGAAAGAAGAGTAGTCAGCGGTCTGATTCTAATAGAAAAGATAAATCTATTAAGTCAAATCAAGATCCACCTTCCAAACGTACCAAAGTTAGCTCAGGATCCAAGACAGGTACAGGTCGAATGAAAAAAAATCAGAATTTGCTTTATTTTAATATGCTCTTGCCGATTTTTATGTAATTCTGCTGATTTTTATGTAATTCTGCCAATTTTTATATAATTCTGCCAATTTTATATAATTCTGCCAATTTTTATATAATTCTGCCAATTTTTATATAATTCTGCCAATTTTTATATAATTCTGCCAATTTTTATACAACTCTGCCAATTTTTCAATCAAAAATAATTGTCTTTAATTGGCTAACTATATAATTACATCATTTGTTTATTGATTTATTGATAATTTTTTTCATTTTTTTTCCTTCTGCTCATTTACAAATAAAAAAAAGCAACTATTAGAATGTATTTCTTCAAATAAAAAAAACAAACAAACAAAAAGTTGGTACACACCACTGAAATACCGTCATCCAAAGAAGCCATATTTTTTTTTATTTAATCTAAAAAAATGAATTTTTTTTTTTATTTAACATAAAAAATGAATTTTTTTTAACTTTATTTAATTTAAAAGACGAATTTTTTTTTATTTAATTTAAAAAAACATTTTTTAGCTTTATTGTAAAAATGGCGAGTTTTGTGTTAAAGAAACATTCTAATGTTTCTTTCTTTTCTCCATTTTTATAGAATGCAGCCTTAAAGATTTTGGAAACGTGAATTAATAATAGGTTTTATTGTTAATGGTTTTAGAAACATACCAATATCCCTTTTTTCTCTCCTTAAATGATAGGCGTAATTAATGTAAGTTTCAAAATTTTTGAAACTTTATTTTTTCTTTTTTTTTAGGAAACGTTTACTAACGTTTCCATCTTTTTTTTTGTAGCTTCCGGTCTTCGATTTTTGGATGATGGCTGTAAGCGTAATGAATGTAAGTTTCAAAATTTTTGAAACTTTATTTTTTCTTTTTTTTAGGAAACGTTTACTAACATTTCCATCTTTTTTTTTGTAGCTTCCAGTTTTCGATTCTTGGACGATGGCCGTGGTCATAATTAATGTATGTTTCAAAATTTTTGAAATTTTTTTCTCCTTTTTTTAGGAAACATTTTACTAACGTTTCCGTCTTTTTTTTTGTAGCTTCTGGTCTTTGATTCTTGGACGATGGATGTAATGATGTAAGTTTTGAATTTTTGAAACTTTATTTTTCTTTTTTTTTAGGAAACGTTTTACTAACGTTTCCATCTTTTTTTTTGTAGCTTCCTGTCTTCGATTCTTGGATGATGGCCATGGGCGTAATGAATGTAAGTTTCAAAATTTTCAAAATTTTTTTCTCCTTTTTTTTTAGGAAACGTTTTACTAACGTTTCCATCTTTTTTTTTGTAACTTCTGGTCTTCGATTCTTGAATGATGGATGTAATGAATGTAAATTTTGAATTTTCAGAACTTTATTTTTCTTTTTTTTTTAGAAAATATTTTTACTAACGAATCCATTTTTTTTTGCAGGTTCCAATCAGACGTTTTTAGTAATTGGACTTCTTTACAAGTATGTTTCTTTTTATTTTATTTTATTTTTTTTTATGATTGATTACATTTCGTTATTTACTAACTTTTTTTTCATTTTTTCTTTTATCCCCTTTGTTTCTTTTCGTTTGTTTTCCATTCTTTTCGTCTTCCTTCAATTCTTTTTGGATATTCACATTTCTCTTTCATTTCTTCATCTTTTTTTTCTTTTTTTTTACGTTTTTCCTTCTATTTTTTTTTGACTATTACATTTCACCCTCCTTTTCGTTTCATCACTTTACATTTGCCCTCATTTTTGCTTTATTCCTTTACATTTCATCTCCTTTTCATTCGTCCCTTTATGTTCCTCCTCTTTTCATTTTATTTTTTATATTTTCCCTCCTTTTCATTTCACCCTTTATGCTTCATCCTTCTTTTCATTTCATTCATTTCCCTTTTCGTTTTATTTCCTCTTTTTTTTTGTTCTTTTACATTTCCTTCCTTCTTTTTGTTCCTTTACGTTTCCCCCCTTCTTTCTTTTTGTTCTTTTACGTTTCCCTTCTTTTCTTTCCGTTTCTTTATATTTTTCTACTATTCTTTTTGTTTATTTTCACTTCCTTCTCCATTCTTTTCTTTTTACCCACCTTTCAGTTTACTTTGTTTCTTTTGTTTTTTTTGTTCCTTTTCACTTCTCTCCATTCTTTTCATCTCCCCTTCAATTTTTTTGTATATTTGTTGTACCTCAGATGTAAATCTGCGTCAAGTGATAACTGACGCGCATCAGATATTAATTAACACCTGATGTGCGTTACTTACCAATTGACAAATGATGTATGTTAATTATCATCTGACGCATGATCTGTTATTTAATAATGGATTATCTGAACATGTTTTTTTACTTTGTTATTCTCTTCAATTTCTTCCTCTATAACTATTTCAACATTACTTGTATCAACAACCACATATACTGTTATTTTTTCTTAAAGTTAATAAAAGCTTTAATAATCTTATATAGCATAATGGAGTATACTTTTATAAGCAAGGAGACATTTGAAACCTTACTAAATAATTATCTTAGTAAATTGCCAGAATGCAAGTAAAATAAGGCTTTAATAAATCTAGACCTTTTAGGAAAAATAAAAGTGGTATTATTAGACCCCAATAATTTTCATATTTGTGATAAAAATACTCGAAATTGGGCTATGAAATGCTTTTGCCTTGAAGAAGTAGTTCCTGGAGATTTTAGAGTATTAGTTAAAGCAGGTAACAAGCCAGTTCTTGTAGTGGAGAATATGTATAAAATATTATGCCAAACACATGCTGAAATAGATCAGCATGGAGGACAAAAGCAGCTTTGGAAATCTATTAAAGAAAGATGAAGCTGGGTGAAGCAAGATTTAGTTAAAAAATTCGTTAATAACTGTAATATTTGTGCTATTCGTAAACCCTCATTTCACCCTTTGGCTATTAAACCAATTATTGCAAGAAACTTTTTATCATGAATTCAGGTACATGATTAATTAATAGATTATTTATTTAACTTTTATTTGCATTATATTAATTTAAATTTTATATTAACAGATAGATTTGATTGATTTATCATATGATCCTGATGGAGAATACAAGTATATTTGCTATATTCGAGATTATTTTACACGTTTTTCATGGGCAAAAGCACTTACTTCTAAGCGAGCTGTTGAAGTAGCTGCATATTTGTTTGATCTTTTCCATTTTTTAGGTTCTCCACTTAAAATACTTCAGTCAGACAATGGAAAAGAATTCACTGCTACAATAATAAAAGAATTAATCAGTTTATGGTCAACAGTAAAAATAATTAATGGACATCCATGCCATCCTCAAAGTCAAGGTCTTGTAGAAAGAGCAAATGGAATTCTGCAGCAAAAATTAGGAAAGTGGAAAGAGGATACAGGTAGAAATGATTAGTCTTTTGGGCTTCATTCAGTTATTTTATCAATAAATCATTCATATTGTCGATCTCACAAAAAAACTTCCTATGAGCTTGTATTTGGTGATAAGCCTCATGGAGGTTGTACATTAATTGAAGATCTGTTTAGCAAGGGTATTTATGATGAAGAGAATATTCCTGAAACAGTTACAATCAAAGATTTTGAGTATTCAGCTGAAAATTTGGATGATGATATGGTAGATGAACAAAGTAAAGAGCATATTAAAATATTTTAATTAATCTTTGTATTTAGTTATAAAAACTTAATAGACATTCAATATTTTAATGTTATAATTTATTTTATTTTAAATTTAATTAAATATTCTAATAAAATTTTCTTATTATATTTATAATACATATTTTAAACTCGTCATTATCAGTTTCTATTCCTTTACCAGCAATTCCTGCTTCATCATCATCATTCCCTGCACCTTCATTATCAACTTTACCCACTCCTATTTCTTTACCATCAGTCCCTACACCTTCACCACAAATAATAAAAGATTTAGGTGAAATTGAAGAAAGAAAAAGATGATGATTGTATTAGTATTAATAGTGTTGATACAGTAAAATCAGCATAAATTCAATATGAAACTTATAATGTAAATAATAATGAACATACTCCAAAAATTTCACAATATCATCCAATTCCTATTGATCCAGTTCTTATTGACATTACAAATACAGCCATAAGAAGTGAAACAACAATTACAGGTCATGATATTTTAAGAGAAGCAGCTCAGAAAAATCTACAATTTTACACAGATAAAATGGTCAACTAGATGAATAAAAAAAAGCGCTCAACTAGCTATGAAGTAGGAGATTTAGTGAGGATTACAATTCCAAAAATTGATCGTTCTAGTATTGACCATCCTACTCTTTCATGCAAAGTTTTAGAAATAATCAAAAATAATCAGTATGTTTTAGGATCAAAATTTGGAATTATCAATATGCATTACTCACCAGGAGAAATTGAACCACTTGATACAATAGACTTTTCTGAGCTTAATAATTTACCTTCAAATAAGATTTCTGTCAAAGAAGCTGCGCACCTTCAAAGCACTGGACTAGTTACAGAAGCCATTTGCAACTGTAAAAGTAACTGTAATAACAATAAATGTTATTGTAAAAAGGTTGGACAAAATTGTGGAAGTAGGTGTCATAGTGACCATCCATGTCAAAACAAGTGTGAAAATTAGATTTTTTAAGAAAAAATAGCTTTTTATATTAGGAGTGTTAAATAAAAAAATTGATTTTACAGTGTTACAGAACAGTATTATATAATTTTTTTTACAATTTTTTTTACAGTGTTACATGCAGAGTGTTATATAAAAGTATAGTGCAACAAAACATGCAAATATAATGTAAAAATTTAAAAAATTTATTAATCTTTAAAATTACTGGTAATTGATATATGTTGTGTCAGTCAATAATTAACGCACATCAGATGACAACTAACACATATCATTTGTCAATTGGTAAGTAACGCATGTCAGGTATTAATTAATATCTGACACGTGTCAGTTATCACCTGACACGGATTTACATCTGAGGCACAACATATTCACATTTCTCTTTCATTTCTTCATGTTTCCTCTATTTTTTCTTTTTTACGTTTTGTCTTCCATTTTTTTCATTCTATTATGTTTTACTCTCCTTTTTGTTTCATCACTTTACGCTTCTCCCTTCTTTTCATTTTGTTTCTTTGCATTTCCTCCTTTTTTCTACATTTCCTTCCTTTGTTTTTGTTCCTTTACGTTTCCCCTTCTTTCTTTTTGTTCCTTTTTGTTTCTCACTCCTTTCTTTTCACTCCTTTATATCTCCCTTCTCTCTTTTCGTTTCTTTATGTTTTTCTACTATTCTTTTTGTTTTTTTTATATTACACTATCCTTTTTTCTTACATTTTCTTCTTCATTCCTTTCATTTTCTTTACCTTTATATTCTTTTCGTTTTTTTTTGTTTCCCTTTACTTCTTTTTATTTCCCCCCATTTCTTTTATTTCACTTTTTTTCTTTATTGTTATTCCTATTTTTAACACATTTCTTTACTTTAATTCACTATTTAAAAATAAGAGTACTGATTTGCATGCACTATTTAAAAATAGGAATGCCAATTTTTTGGCACAAATTGGCAATGCCATTCATGAACAATTTACGCCATAAAATCAGCAACAAAAAATCACAAATCAGTCAAATATATCCAAAAATCAGACAAAAATCAGACTGCCAATTTTTGGAGATTTTTTTTTATTCGACTTGTGAGGTTCTCCTACGACTGGAACTAATCGAGTCTCCATAAGGAGTCTGCAGAAGGATTCATCCCAATCTTCATCTAAAAATAAAGCTGGAGGGAAGAACAAGCAAAGTCAGAAGACGAAGGATAAGAGTACAGGCACTTCCTCCTCAAAGAAGCTGTCCAAACAACAATTGCATGCTAAGATTGTAGAACTGAAGACAGTTTTGATGGATTTCATTAGAAAACAGTCCCAGGATTAGTAATAATTAGTAGGATTTTTATTTTGTTTCCCTAGATGAGATAGAATTTTTCCTTTTTTTAGCCCTTTTTCCCTTTATTCTTTTATATGTATTTACTTTTAATTTTTGAGGCGATGTCATTAGACTGATCTTCAAGTTAGGAGCGTGCTTTCCAATATTTGTACTGAGTGCGCAGCACCTTACAATTATTAAAATTATTAAATAAAGTTATGCGGTATCAACGCCTTTAAATGATAAAAAAAAAAAAATATTTTTAAAATTCTTAGCAAAATCAGGCAATTATTTTGACATCTGATCAACAAAAAAGGCTTAATAATGGAAAACTTTTTTTTTTTATTGAATATAGTGGAACCTACAAACCATAGTTATTGCTATTATGTTAAATAGTTAAAGAATTCAAATACATTTATTTCATCTTATGATAATCAAATAGTAGAATTTAATGAAGAAACTATAAACAAGCTATTTCCAATGATAAATAAATTGGCTGAAAAAACCATTCAAGAAACTGGTGGAATATGACCTAATTACTATATTGTAAATATAGCAACAGGAGAATGTCTGTTATGTTTGGATTATATTTGAAATG
Source organism: Rhizophagus clarus (assembly GCA_015698045.1). Classification (NCBI taxonomy): domain Eukaryota; kingdom Fungi; phylum Glomeromycota; class Glomeromycetes; order Glomerales; family Glomeraceae; genus Rhizophagus; species Rhizophagus clarus. The sequence continues at coordinate 57,039 of BLAL01000049.1, read as the reverse complement.
GGCCATTGCGTGATGTTTGTAAACATGTACATGCAGCTCGTATATATCATAATTTTTTGCAATCATAAGATCATAATGAATTTATCATGAACATAAAATATGAATTAATTACATATTTCAAAAATAAATAACAGATTTTACCAAGTTCTAATAAAAATTTATTAATTTATGATGGGAATATTGAAGAAGCATATCAAAAAATAACTCGTCTTTATAATTTACAAGGTACTGTATATATTAAAAATCTGTTTATTTGATAATTATTTATATTTCTATACTTAATTTCATATTTATGTACTTAGGAAATTCAATCTTTAATTCCAATGAATATTTTACAAATTATATAAATGATCCTTTTCAACCTGATGGTTTAAACATTCATGCATCAAGTAATTATGATGCTCCATCAAAACTTTCAGCTAAGACAAGAAAAAGGAATCAACTACAACCGTTAAATATGATATCTTTATCAAATAATACAACTTCAATACCATCAAATACAATATAATCACCATCAACTACGATACTATCACCATTAAATACAATACAATCACCATTAAATAATGCAATATATGATGCTCCACTATTCTCTGTACAGAAAAGGCAAACAAAAGAATTGGGTGACATGTATGAAAAAATAATGTAAGTATTATTAACTAATTTAAATAATTAATTTGCTTGATTTACTTAATAACACGTTTTTTAATTTTTTAGAATAAAGAAAATACACAATAATTATCAATTGATTTTGATAATGCTCGATCTATTTTGCCAAGTCCAAAAAAACCTAGTCTTACTGAATATACTTTTAATGAATTTGAATTTGATGAATTAGAATCTCCAATAGAACAAAACATTAATTAATGTATGTATATAAATAATTCTAAACTAATTAATTTAAATAAAATCCAATTTGATGGATTTACTATTCTCTATTATTATCAGTTATTTATCCTTTTTGTGATGAATTTTTACCTAATTCAACATCGTTAGATCAATTAAATAATAATCAAGGTAATTAAAATTATATAATACACTAATTAAATTATCATAGATTTATTAATAGTTAAATACTTTAAAATAATTATTTAGGAATTACTTCAGAATCAGATTGGATAAATTTCTGTAATATCTGTTATACAGAATGATCTTAATTACAAACATTTAATTTTATACTTACTTTAATTAGTTCTTTTCCATATTATTATATTCAGGAAGTTTTTATTCCTGAGATAGTGATTAATATTAAAAGATATTGGATGGCGATTTTTCTGGAAATTGTATGGCAAATTATAATAGATATTAATGATTTTAATGAATATATACATAATAAAATTAAAAAAATCATATAATTCAATAAATAATTTGGTATTATGACAAATTTCTTTTATCATTTTTTATTGTACTGAATTATTAGTTGTATAGGTTATACAAATCAAAAAAAGTATATTTATCAAATCAAAAAAAGTGCATATGCTGAATCAAAAAAAGTATATTTACTGAATCAAAAAGAGTACATGTGACAAATCAAATAAAGTATATTTACCAAATCAAAAAAAGTACATTCTTTATCTTGTGATAAACTTCTGAATCAAAAGGTATAGGCCTAAGGTTGCTTGCCGAAACCCATCTGGCCTAACGCGAAACGCCGAAACTCATACATAGTGCCGAAATGCCGAAATGCCGAAATGCCAAAACTGCCAAAACTGCCGAAACTGTTTCGGCATTTCGGCATTTCGGCAGTTTCGGCAGTTTCGGCATTTTGACATAGTTTCGGCATAAGTAATACTAATATTTTAATAGAGTTTCGGCATATTTTCGTCATGTTAATAGTATCTGACAGATAAAAATTTATTTTTTAAAATTTAAATTATTTATTGTATTTATTATACGTAATCCAATGATAAAAACTAGCAATTAAATTCAAATTTATCACTAAAGAAATAAAATCCCAGTTAAAAAAGTTCACCATTTTATTTTTATTTTATTTAATTTTGATAAAAAAAAAAATATTGATACTTGTTCGCTACTATTTTAAAAAATAGTACCCAGGCTGTACGACGTGGACGTCAGTATCAATTCACAGCCCAAAAAAAATGTGAGTCTCCAGCCGATATTTGGTACGGACTGGGCCTAGCTACTCACTATAAAATAATATAATAAAATTAATAAATTATTTTCGGTGACGATACGTAGGTAGGTTTCTTGCCCTTCTACGATCGTGTTGCGTATCTAAAATAAATTGGTTAATTTAAGATGTGAATAAACTTTAATTATAGAAATTTTATAATTACCTCGTCTTTCCCAAAATCTCGATCTAAATGTGCGATAATATCTTGCTCCGATACGTGACCATCTTCTTCCAGGGACACCGCTACGATAAAGGCAAAAACTCTAAATATCAAAAAACGAAATAATATTTAGTTAAATATTTTCAATTTTAAGCAAATATTTTTTTTTGCCATTATATTTTTCATACATGGTATTCCCTGAGAAGATTCCTCTATTTTTGGTGGCATCATTGTGCCGTGAACCTCGAAGTTCTAAAATGACGATTTAGTCTGATTCAAACGAACGAATTAGTTGGATTAAAGATAATAATTCTATTTTTAACATATTTTAACATATTAAATATTATACATATGAACCTTCTTGCGATTGACCTCCAGAATCTCGATCGATCTCTCCCGTATTCGTTATGAAATTCGTCATTTCTTCTTCTTCTTTCTTCCACCAAGTAATCGGTGTATTCATCGAACCATTGAATAGGACGAGAGTGGCGACGAGGCTGGCGATGGGGCTGGCGATGAGAGTGACGATGGGGCTGGCGATGAGAGTGACGATGGGACTGGCGATGAGAGTGACGATTGGGCATATTTACAAAATTAAGATGTGAGGAAAAACGCAAAAAGAATGAGATGAGTAAATCGTAAAATATCCTTTTATAAATAAAATTTGGACAATTCCTTTTTGTTCCCTTTCTTCAAAATACTGATTTATTAGTTTGCATCATTAAATTTAAATATCATCCTTAAAATAATAAATCTTTGTTTATTCTCTTTGTTCTTAAAAAAAATCATTTTTTTTAAAAAAAAATCGGAATATTTTGTACATCCCTTAAAAAAAAATAAAAAAATCAGTGCATAATACATACAATGTGATTTGTATAAAAAAGTCATCTTGCATCGTTAAACAAATACCGATATAAAATTACTAATCATCATCCCTGTGTGATAAAATTTAATTGTTAACTTCTTTCTCTTTCTTTAGAGCACACATTGAACACGAATCAACACAAATTTAACAAAATTTGGCTAAAACGAGCGAAATTTTACCAGAATTATCAGCACAAATCGAACACAAATCGAACACAAATTGAACAAGATCGAAAGAGTTCGTTTGCATCACGTCGGTGTTGTTTAAATTTCGTCACACAAAAATTTTTTAATTTAAACTCTTAAATAAATCAATATAATTATAAACTTATTTACAAATTTGCTTTATTAATAAAAGAATTATTGTTATAATGATTTCCTAAAAATAAAGAAAAAATTATTCTTCTTCATCTACATCATCTACATCGATGAATTCATTCAATAAATCCTCTACATTATAATCAAAATTTCCTCCCCCATCGCTTTCTTGTTCGCTTTCTTGCTCATCATCATTGCCATCATCTGTATTAATTTTTTCGTATTCTTCTTCAGATTCATCTAAAATGTCATCCGGGATCTCTCCAATTTCTTCAATTATTAATTTGTGTGACAAATCAACAAATTTATCAATCCATACATGTTCTATTAGGACAACACAATTATCTGAAGGAACTGTAATTTGATTAGGTAAACTTTCATTTGATAAAACATCACATTCATCATCATCATCATTAGTTTCTGCCAGAGCCTCTGCAATTCGAATGTTCATTTCAGTTTCGCTAATACGAGTATCATTTTTTTCTATACCATAAAAACCAAGCTCTTTCTTAGCATTGGACTTCCAATGCATGATCATTTTAGCCATGGATTCTAGTCGACTTATATTCAAATTTAAACGCCGATCATTAAATAGCCAGCCAAGTGTTGAGAATCCTCGTTCGCAACTTGCGGAATTTGGACAAATCGCTAATAGATGGCGAGCGACTCTTGGGAGGCTGTTCGGTCGAGGGTCAGTATCGATCAAATTCCACCAATTTAGAGGATCGTCTAGAGAACAAGATTCATCAAGATCAAAGGGTGGTTTATTATCACGGTAGTCCTTAATTTGCTCGCATAGAGCCCTGGATTCTTTAAGATCAAATCCTAACCTTTTACCAATTGTAGTAGCGCACCTCACGATCCTTGAATAAGCTTTGGCTGTGAGAGGCTTACTCCTAAATCGGGGATCTAGGAAAAAGCAGGTTATATATTTGTCATCATCGAACTCTTTGAATCTTTCGTTCATCACGTTGAAACAATGGTTACGGAAGTTTTGATTAAATGATTTGGGTAATTGTTTCAAAACTGCTGATAGTCTTATCAAACTTAAAAAACAATCTCCAAGCGTCGCTGATCTTGATTCTAAAGCCAAGATGGCTTTTCTTAATGGATTTAAAACGAATGAAAGAATTCGTAAATCGGAAAAAAAATTCCGTGTTTGGATAACACGTTTGACCTTATCGTTCAACAAATTACTTTCATTAGTAATAATTTGTTCTAGTACTGGTTCCAACCTAATTACCGAATCTACTGATTCGCTAGCCGTTGTCCATCGCGTCTTACAATATAACTTAATGCCTCCTCCATGAATACTATTCTCTTTGATGAGTTGTGTGAGTTTGGCTCCAGCTTGATGGGAATTTTTAAAAAATAAAGCTAATGTATTAACTTTTCGTAATAAACGATCTCCAAAACTTTCTTTAAGTATATCACACGCGATAAGATTGACCGCATGTGCTATACATCGTACGTTTTCGATGTTAGGGTATTTCTCTTCAATAATTTTGCGTGCATTCCGAACATTTGAGGCATTATTGAACACAATAGCCGATATTTTATTCGGGCCGATCCTTTCAATTATTTCTCCAATCACTTCGGCTACGTAATTACCTGTATGCGAATGTTCTGACAAATCTTGAAGTTTATACAAATACTCTTCTCTCGACGGAGTCATAATAACAAAATTCCATATAGAACGATGAGTGGGGGACGTCCAACCATCGAACGCTAAATTATATTAATATTAATATTATTACTTAAAAACATATTAAGAATATTGTTTTAAAAAAGTATAAAAAAAGTATTAAAAACCTAAAGTCAAATTAGCTCCATTTTCAATGACGGATGTGACAGTTGAGTTCACCATTGATAATTCCTGCTCAAGTAACTGATCTGACAAAAATTCTCTGGTTGGCAGCTCATACGAAGAATTAAGCTCCTTTACAAAGTTAATAAAAAAAGGGTGCTCAACTATCCGGAATGAAATACCACATGCAACGAAAAATTTAGCCAAGGCACGATTAATCCTAGTTACTCTACCATCAGGAATTTTTGTGGAATCATGGTAGTCTGTAATATTTAACTGATTACTCCCAACAATTTTTCTTTTTTTATTAACTTTATCTTCACGCTCTAATATTTTATTCAAATATTTTCTAACAATGGGTCCTGGAGCTTCCGAGCAGTGGTTCGCAAAGTGCTCTTCAAGTTTTGATATATCACCTCGTGACCATGAAAAATTACAATATTTACAAGTGGCATGATATTTTCCTGAACCAACGGGATTTCCTCTAATAGCATCCTCCCAGGTAGAGCTGGGAGGCCTACCACCTTTATTTTTATTTTTTTCTAAGTCTAAAGTGCTGGTCATATTGAAATGTGTATAAAGTTTTTTTATTTTGTACGTGTTTAAGTAAAAAAAGTAATGCAAGGCAAACACGAAGTAATTTAAAAAATCCATAACAGATAATCATATGATTTGGTTCAAATTTCAAGGTATAGCCGTAACAGTTGGGGATTATAACAGTAAAATGATAAATAAAAAAAGGAGTTAAAGGAGTTAAAGGACGAAAAGTAACTGATTATCTTTGATATTAATGATGTCAGATCATTTCCTGAATGACCGTCAGATATGATTGGTTGTGTGTCATGTGGTGGCTGAATTTTATTTTGTTACACTAATTACATTATTAGAAAAATGAAACTATGCCGAAACTATATTAAAGTATTAATATATATTATGCCGAAACTATGCCAAAATGCCGAAACTGTTTCGGCATTTCGGCAGTTTCGGCAGTTTCGGCATTTCGGCATTTTTGGCTGCTTGCCGAAACCTAGTTTCGCCAGTTTCGCCAGTTTCGGCATGCCGAAACTCACTAGTTTCGGCAAGCAACCTTAGCCGTATAGCGATAAAGTTACACAATTTGGTAAATCAAAAAAGTCCATATTTCAAATCAAAAATGATATATTTGCACTGGAGAGAGATATAGTTGGTCTTACGCCTAGTGATCTTGAAATTGCGAGTCCTTCAACCTTTCACAGCATATGCTTTTACCGTAACTATTTACTTTTACAGTAGGTCCTATGTTACAACTAGACCTCCTTTCACATTTTCTTATATTTGTTTGGGAAAAAAATAAAGAACAAAGGTTAATATATTTTTTCAAATATATATGTGAAAATTAATATATCACACAAGACTAACAGGATGGATATCCCTTATATTATCATATTATTGCCAATCATTTTACCAATCATTTACTAGTTATCTATTCGATATTATTACATAAAAAAAAATACCATTATGGGTTATTTTTTTTGCAAATTCTACTTACATAAACCTGAAGTTCTATGGCTTAACCTGAAGCTTCAAAGTCAAATTAGCAGGTAATGAGCATATATAATATATATTATGATATTAATTATTAAAAATTTTGGCTTAAAGCTAACTTTTTAATTATCTATAATTTTTTTATGATTATTTTTGTCACTAATTCTTAAATACTTGAATAATGTATTTTGGAAGTTTCAAGTTTCACCTAAAGTTCTGTAGCTTTGTTCAATGCTTTAAAGCCAAATTAGTATATAATTAGCATATATATAAATTATTGAAAATTTTGGCCTAAAGCTAACTTTTTGATTATCTAAAATTTTCTCTGATTATTTTTACCACTAATTCTTAAATACCTAAATAGTGTATTTTGAAAGTTTTAAGTTTAGCCTGAAGTTCTGTGACTTAGTCCGAAGTTTCAAAGTCAAATTAGTAAATGATTGGCATATATATAAATTATTGAAAATTTCAGCCTAAAGCTAACTTTAGAATGAACCACATTTTATTTTGCTACATTACTTTTACATTTAATTATTTATAACTCAAATTATTAAATAAAATAACATTTTTGGTTTGGGATAAGGCTTCAAATTTAAGGTGATATCATATATATGGGATCTTTGCAATAGAAAGGTACGAAACTCAAAAAAAATAAAAACTTAATTAATATTAAATTTACACTTATTTTAGTATAAAAAACATAATTAGCATATAAAGTAAATTTAAAAATTTTTTTGAGTTTCGTACCTTTCTATTGCAAAGACCCCATATTATGATTGGCAAATGATCAATATGTGATATAAGGTATGTCTGTCCTGTTCACAAGACCTGACTGGTGAACCACATTTTTTTTGTTGCACAGGAGTAGCTCAGCTAATTCATCTGAGCTGAAGATCATTGCTCTGGAGTCTGGACTATTGATTTAGCCAACCCTGGATCAGAATACCATTGCAAATTATCTCGTATACTTAAATCTAAGAGGCACTGAAGACCCTGAGCTAAAATCTGTCTACTAGAAACATTGTTCTGTATAAGATGATTTCTAACTGCTCCAATAAGATCGGGAGGTGATAAAGTTTCCTCAAAATTCTCTATGTGGATATTTGAATTTAGTTTATTTATGGCTTCTTTGCTAATTTTATAACACCTCCTTAAATTAAGATATTTTAAAATATGACATGATCTAGCAATTTCTTTGATAGTTTTATCAGTAATTCCACAATAGCTAAGGTTAAGTTGTTAGAGCTTTGGGCAAAAGCAAATAATATTACGAATTGATATTTCAGAAAACTTTGTGCGATTAAAAATATTTAGATATTCTAGTTTGTGGTATGAATTTGTGATTGCATATAGGTCTTTATTATTTTTAAATCCCCCATATGAAGCGGATATATTGAGATACTTCAAATTTGGATATGATTCTGCTATTAGCTTTATAATTTTACCAATAGATACGGACTTCATACTTTCTTTAAAATCTAAATGAATTATATTTTGAAAAGTATGCACAATGCCTTTGATTTTTTTATTTGAAACACTAGTCGAAAAAGAAATATTCGGCCTTAATGAAATTTGGCCTATATTTGACCAAAATTAAAAATTATTTGACCTCAATTAATAATGATCAACAATTAGATGTGTATTCAACATGATCGAATGTATATTAAATATTACGCGTATCATTAATTGAACATTACACGTATTACCAATTCAATTAAAAGTTTAAATTTAAACTTTTAGCAAAACCTCTCTTATCATCCTTCCTTTTATCTTTTCTTTTTTCCTTTTACTCTTCCTCTTTCCCTTCTTCCTTTCATCCTTCCCCTATCTTCGTCCTTTCCTACCCTTCATCCTTTCTCTTACTTCGTCTTTCCCTTTCCCTTTTCTTACTTTACTTCACTTATATTTTTTGTCAAAAAAATCTGTAATGAAGCATTTCAGCTTTTCTTTCCAAATACTTTTTTGTTAAAAATTCTTAACGAAACGTTCCTTAACGTTTTGACTTTTCTTCTAAGTAATTCTTTTAGTCTCCTTAGACACAAAATTTCAGTAAGTTTTTGATTTTAGTTTTTTTCTTTTAATTACTTATGACCGGTTGTTCTCTCAGATTTCTTACTTGTAGCCTGGTGAGTAAAATTTTTAATTTTTTAGTTTATTTCAACAAACTTTATTAACAGTTCATTTTTTTCCTTTGTAGATGAGATATCTGGACATATGGAAATTTGTTAGAAATTGTTCTTTTACAGTATTTTGGTAAATCTTAATGATAAGTTTAATTTCTTTGTTTTATTTTCAAAGAACAGTTATTAATTTCTTTTTTTTTTGTTTTTTGTTTGTTATTCAGGTATTGGATGCGTAAGAATTTGATAAGGAGGGCTTTTTTTATTATATTTGATGATACTTCTTTGAACAAACTGCTACTTAATATTTCAGTTTTTTTCTTTTGTAGGTAAATTTTTGGCTTTTTTGGACGTGATATTTTGGTAAAATATTTTTAAATAATTTTTTTTTTATTTTTAAAGAACACTATTTAATTACTTTTTTTCTTTTTTTTCAATTTGTTCTTTGACTTTGGATATTGAATCAATCTTTTATTTACTTACTATACTAATAATTATATTAACAATTAATCTATGAATTGTCATGTTAATTAATGATACTTTTATTATACAGAACTGGATCTGCCAATCTGATCCAGAGCTTTTTCTTTTTTCAACAAAATTTCCCCTTCCCTCCCTTTCCCTTAACTTTTTCTCTCATCTTACTTCTTTTCTTTCGTCCTTTCTCTTCCATTTCTCTTCCCTTTCTTTCTTCCTCCTTCCCTCCTCCCACAATCATCTCTCTTTCGTAGAATATACACTAAAAATATTTTCCAGTTTTTAACGAAACATTGATAATGATATTTCAATTTTTTTCTTTTTTTAAGTGACTCTTCAGTTTTTTGGACGTGACATATCAAAGGTTTCTTTTTTTTCTTTAATTATTTTAACGAACGCTTATTAACAGTTCATTTTTAATTTTTTTTAAGCAGTTTCTCAGTCTTTTGAACATGTGGAACTTTGTTTTAGTAAGTTTATTTCCTGTTTAGTTTACATGTTCTAACTGTTCTAACGGAATATATGCTAACCTCTTCTCTCTTTTTTTTAAATAGCTCTGGACATATGAAATTTGAATTTTAGTAAGGAAGTCTTTCAGTTTTCGGTAAGGGAGCCAGAATCAATTTTTTTTTATTAATTACATTTATTTAATGAAATGTTAATATTTCGTTTATTTCTTTTTTTTAGGCTATCTCTTTATATATATGGAGTTGAGTAGATTTTTTCTTGGATTATAAATTTTTGAAACACCTACTAATTTTTCAGATTTTTCTTTTTTTAGCAGTTTGCTCTTTAGGTCTTTGAACGTGCAGATTTACAGTGTGTTTTTTTTATTGTTTTTGATTTTTTTATTTTTAATAAATTGTTAGCTAACGAATTTGTTCTTTATTTTTTTAGGTTGCTTTCAACTCTTATTGGATGCAGATTTAAGATTCTTTTTAGGTAGAGACATATTAGGACGTGTAAAATAGTAGATTTTTAGTAGGATTTTTTTCTTTTTTTTACCAAAATTTAATAACACGTATGTTTCATTTTTTTGATTCTTTTTTAGGCGTATATTCTTCAGACTTTAGGACACAAACACAACTTTGAAATTTTGATAGGTTTAAAACATTTTTAAGTTTATCTTTTTTTAACAAAACACTTATTAATATTTCATTTTCTTTCTTTTTAGGCAACCAGTATATCGATAGGTTATATATCAGTAAGTAAAAAATCAGATGTTTTTATTTTAACGAATTGTTATTAATAGTTTGTTTTATTTCTTTTGTAGATTATTCTTAATCTTTTAGAATACCAAAACCCAGGTAAAGTTTCAAGTTCGAAACTTACTCTAAAAAATTCTATTTTAATTTTTTTCTTTCTTTCTATTTCTTTTAGTAAACTGACCTAATTTTGGACTATAAACAGAATGCCAGTATTTCAGGAACCTGATTCTGACTTGAAAATACCAGAATCCAGGTAGTTTTGAAAGGTTTCCTATTTTAAACTTCTTCTAAAAGCGTTTTTATCAAGCATTTATTTTTACAGTCTCTGATAACCATTCTGAACAGTGTGCTTTCGAAACTATTCTATATTAAATGGTAGGAAGTATTTTGATTTTTGGATAAATCAAATGGTGGTAAGTTTCAAATTCAATAAATTCAATGGAATTTAAAAATTTGTTAAAAAAATTTCATTTAATGTTACTTTTCTACATAGGTTTTAAGACTCCTTTAGGTATATGTGAATCGTCTATTTAGTGGATTGTGTAGATGGTAGTTTTGAATGGATAGTGAATAGATGCAGATAGATGGATGATAGATGAATGATAATATATAGATAGATATTAGATAGAACTTTATATAGCATAATACATATGTAATTTTTTTAATACTATGTTAATAAACTATAAATTTGGAACTAAATTGATTAAAATTTGTCTCTAGTTTGACCTATTTATCAATAATATTCAGATTATATATAGTAGTTGAATATAGTTTTTTTTAGAGTCGAATAAATATGTAAAATGTCCTAATATAGGTCAAATTTTTCTTTCCAAATTTAAGACGATTGGCACTCTAAATGCGTTAAAAAAATCAGCCTCAATTTGACATAGGTTAGATCGTTATTTTACCTATATTCAACCTGGTCAAATTTAGGCCGAATTGTTCTTTTTCGACTAGTGTCAACTATGTAAAGATCATAAAAATCAAATTACTGGATGTAAAGATTATTAACTTTAAATTTAATATTATTGTTTACTATAAGTCAAAATTACATGACTATGATGTAATTTTGACCATTTTAACTTTAGAGAGCTCAAGCCAAAATTATTTCAACTATTTCAACTTTTGGAAAAGTCCAAGTTGAAATTATTTCAACTATTTTGATCATTTTGAAAGTCAAATTAACTAATTTCAGTTTTATATATACTTTTAACACATTGTATCTTTACTAAAAATATATACAAAATCAGCATGTCATGTATGTATATATGATTTTTTGTCATATCCTGTGCATACGACTTTTCTATATTATTAATTAGTAACCATGTATGTAAGCTTTTAGTAGTCATATATACAAACAAGATATACATAAAAATCATAACTTTTTGCAAAATTATATATTTTGAGTAATAATTTTTTTGATGATAACTATTGATGCATTTAATATTGCTAAAATAAATTCAGATGCAAAGCATGTTACATATGATATTTCATAATTTATACAGTATGTAACTATATAAAAATCTTATATAATATTTGTACATAAATTAATAAATCATATTTGATCTATTATAAATTAAATTCTCTCATATATATTATTTTTTCTGATTTATAACTTTTGTTACAATGGAAGGTTTGGTAAGAGGTTCAACTTTTACACAAGTTTCTAAACAAATTTATTGCTTTGATGTTATGCTTCAAGAATTTTATAGGAAAAATTATAAACTTGATAAAGATAGTAGATATTTAAAAAACTATAATGCTGGTGATAAAAATGTGAAGAAAGTTTCCTGTTTTATGCCTTTAGAAGTTTCTCATAATATTCTTAATAAAAAATTCAGTAAAAAAGAAATCTCCTATTACTTTCTTCCTGAAGGAGTATCATTTTCAAAAGGACTGGCTTTATTTTATACCCATAATATGAAATTTGATTTACATCTGATGAACAAATATGGTTGCACTTTATTATTGCACCTATAATACGCATAACAAAAGAAGATTATGAACAGTCAATAAGAAGTTTAAATTAGTAAATCTGTACTATTAAAGCTTCTGTAGAAATGATTGAGTTAGTCTCTTATGATAATGATTTAGATGGTATAGAAGACTTTAGAATGAATGAAATATATTGGCTTATGAAAATCTGGTATGAGCAAACAATATGTATTATAGACCAACCTCATGCAAATGATATTCACACATGGATTGCATTAGACAAACCATCTTTTCAGGATCTTATTATGCATGAATCTCATGCTTACATAGTATTTTCTGCACTTACATGTTTGAATGCTAGAACTTCTACATCACATATAACAGAATTAACATATTTAGGTGATATTTTAGGAAAGTTTGAAAATAATTTTGGATGAAAAAGTAATGACATATATGATACTAAATAATATTACATTAAAATATAATAGTAAATTTGGTATTAATTTTATTCATAATAAATTTAGCAAATGGGTGAGTGTGAAGATATTTTTAAGAAGCAAATAAGTGAATGCAGAGATATTGTTTCTAAGAACATTGAAAAGTAGGGTTATTAAATTTTTAAAATTTGATCTAGTAAAAATTGAATCTATATTTAAAATTTAGTTTGCAGATAAAATTTCAAATAATTTTTTATTTTAATAATTTATAAAAAATGATCTTCTTAGCAAGAAGTAATTAAAATTATAAACTTATAATTATAGATAAAAATACAATTAAATTTCATTTAAGATAGATAGTTAAAAAAAATTATATTATTAGAAGTTGTATTTAAACATCTATCAGATTCTTTACTCTAGTTTAAAATTGCTAAGAAGTTCAAAAAAAAATCTCTTTAAAGAAGTACTAGTAATTGTCATAATCAGTAAACATATAAAAAGGAAAAAGAATTAATTATTTGATTATTGGAAAATAAAGATTAATTAAGTTTTAGTAACTGTAAATTTTGTATTATCCTTCACTTTTTTGCAACAAATGGATCTCAAAAATTTTAGTCTTATGATTTTCTCAAATGCTAAAGTAATCATAAATCTTCTCAGTTTTATTTTAATAAAAAAATTTTTTTTTAAATAAAATTTAAAAGAATGAAGAATATACACTAGTTAAAAACATTTCTTTCATCATATGACTTTTTAGTAAAGAATAAAGAATAAAAATATGTATTTTACACTTTTCATACTTTAAAAAATAATAAATATTTTGCACAATTTTATTAAATAAAAGATTTTATTAATATAACATGAAATATTAAAAATTTATTAAAAAACATGTTTACTAGTACATTATTACAAAAAAAATAATAAAGGATAATTCCATACAAATATTTTAAGCTGGTTCCAATAAAAATCAATATACATGAACTTTAAAACAACATTAATTAAAGTTTATTTTACTTGTTTCTCTTGACTAACGTATTTAAAACATAAATTATAACTTGAAGTAAAAAATAAAATGCATTTTAATATTATAAAAATATAACTTTATGGAAATTAATACAAATATACAAGCATTTTCATACCTCATAAACAGCTTTTCTTAAGCACTTTTTGCTGAAATTATATTGTGAAATCTCTATAAAATACACTTTAAAATATAGTTTTAAACCTGAAGTGCTGCTAGTGAAAAATATTTATCTTTATTTAACAGAAATTTAAAATATTAAAAAATATTTTTAAAATATGAAAAGGGGAAGAAAGAGAAAAGTCTTTTATCACAATAAATAAATAATTAGTATAGCTGATGATAATGAACCAATCAGATTCCCCTTTGGTTTGTCTCTGATGGTATGGTCAGGCAGCTAATTTGACATTTTGGCAAACCTGTCACATTTCAGACGTGCAATAATTAGTTATAATGACGCTACATATCGATGATATTGCGATTTATTGAATATTGCCTTAATATCCAGTAACTAAAACTGTGACAGAGCCGTGACTAACTCAAGACAAACACACAACCAACTCGTGATTAACTCTGATCACAAATTGGTCACAGTTTGGTCACGACTTCGTCTTAATTTAGCATGTTTCTGCAAAGTAGAAATTGAATTATTTTAAATGTTTTAAATGCAGAAAAATCTTTGAAGTTATTTTTTATTAGAATAAAAAGGAATTTTAGACTGAATAATTAATCAAATATCACCTAAAATTAGAAAATAAATATTTTCCATTAATCTTTCTTAATAGTAAAAAAAATTTTTTACATACTGTATAATATCTATAGTAACCTATTTATTTATTTATTTATTAAGGTCTATAAATCATCTAGTAACAAATATGAGTCACAAAATAATGACTATCTTATGAATTCAAATAATGTAAATCCAATGCCGTTTTTTCAAAATCTATAAGGTTCTAAACTAATATATCTTGTGACTTTTATTACTCAACTTAATTCAATTCCTGGAATACTCTTAACACCCATCATATATGTCTGCTTCCTGTTGAATGAATTTAATTCCTCAATAATCTAAAAAAAAAAATGCGCATAACCCTATTAATATACCTATTGTGCAAATAAGGCAAAAACGAGCGTATTTATTTTTTATACGTACGATGAAATAAATTAGTCAATTCTATGTCTGATCATCTGTTTATCTGTTTGATCCTTGAATTAAAATCCAATTCATCTTGATGAGAGGTATATTTTTTTTGCAGGATTGCTCATGAAGACCCAGATATGGTTGTCATTATATTTTTTGTTCGTCATCTAACTTCCTATATGACTATCGGCTGATGATTTTCTTAATTTCTCAATGCTGAATTATCATCAAGAGAACAGATATTTTTCGAATTTCGAGCTTATCAACATTGATTTATTATCCAATAATGGACTGTTTTTTTGAGACCTTTAATTCCGTTTCATCGATAAAAATAGGAAATGCCTTCTCTAATCTTAAAGTGAAATAACCATTTCAATCAGAGTGTTGTACATAAGTCATATACTTTGTAGATCAGTATATCATTTTATCCCACAAACCTGCTTACCTTTCAAAGAAAGAGATGTTGAAGAATTTCCCATGTAAACATTTTATATTTAAAGAAGAACCTTTGTTAAGATCGTAAACATGAAAAACAACCAGTTTATATCTAAAAGCGAAATTAACGTCTTTACCTTTACACAATTACTATATTCGTCAAGATATATTATTCACCAAATGAAACAGTTCATGAAAATGGGTGGGAACTTTTCGGTGTACAAACCTTCAGAATACGTAGCACAGTATATCTGAAAGGCTTTTAGCTATCAGAGAGATATTATAACTAGTACGAAAAATAACCAAAAAAAAAAACTAGTAGTTTTAGAGAATCATTCATTTCTGAAAGAAACGGCCCTCTAGGCCTTGCAACTTATTTACAAAATATACACCACATATTTTTCAAGCTGGAGACCTCACTCTTTCTCCAAATCGTTATATAGAAAAATATACTACGTACAACTAGATTCTGTCTGAAGACATTAAAACGAATAGCTAAAAGTCTTGACCTATTATTTGTCTTCAGACGGGCGAGTTGATTGCAGCCGGTGGTAGCGCAATAGGCGCGTATGTCTGATATAAGAATTTATATCACAGTTGATTGGCTGATCATTATTGATTACTTGTGTAACTCTACAATGATAACATAGGCGAATGATTTACCGAATGCTTCTACAATTTGGATTGATTTGAATCAGTTAACAAATATCATTAATTCTGAAGCAACATTTAGAAAAGCAGTTAAAATGGCAATGTATTAACAGGCTATGTGGTGACTATTCAAATCCAAGTTTCAGAATGTACATTACACCAATTTTCTTGATATCAAGAGATATATCATCATCAGAAGAAGCCAAGAGATTCGAGAGAACCATGTTGTCTAAGTTTAATTTTAATATTAGTTTCCAAACCACAGTCATTGCATCATTACACGTGACCCGTTTCTGTAAGTAGTAACAGAGGAAATTTTCTCTAGAAGCACGATCATTAAGACTTTAAGCAAAGATGTTAATCATTTCAAGTATAGTTAAACCTATTAGGCTATATAGCATAAAGCATTTTACATTTTATGAATTTGTATGAAAAAATATAACTTGTTATTTGAAAGCAGACAAATGACTATATAATTTGGTATAGTGTAAATGCATAGGAAAATTAAGAGCGAAAAAAATAAACAATGGCGCCAAAAATCTTGAAGTTGAACATGGTAGGATTTCATTCTTAACAGATTCAATAATTTTTAGATTAATTTGTGTAAAATTAAACGAACGCTATGCTATTCTTTTACATATTTAATATTCTATAAAACCTTGATAATTAAAGATGCGTTAATCGATCTCGATCTTTCTACCAGTAGGGCTTTTATGACTGACTTTAGGAAGCTATTAAATTAAACAATCAATAGTAATTAGTCACGTTTAATTATTTGATATATATGTATATATATATATGTTACACATTTAATTTACCCTAACTTCCAAGACTCCATTTTCAATCACAGCAGACATCTTATCAACTTGTAAATCGCAAGATAAAAGAACCTCTCGACTGAAAAATCAATATTAATATAAGTTGATTAAAATAAGTGTTCATAAAAAGAAAGGTTCCAAAATAGAATTTACCGAAATTTTCCACATCCACGTTCATTCACAACCAAGTCATTTTTATTTAAATCTTTATATGGTTTAAATTCACCTTCGATGACAAGATTACTGTCGCCCACAAGTTCAACACTAACATCAGATTTTCGTATTCCCTATTTTTTTTTTTTTAAAAAAAAAGGATCTTAGATTTAAAGACTTTAAAAATTAAACCAACAGTAAATAAATTTAATTACCGGAACATCAGCATGCAAAACATATTCATCAGACTTGTTATAAACTATACAATGTATAATCAAAATTTTTATCAAATATTGCGACATCAAAATTCTACATCTAGTGCAAATAATCACCTGTAGAATACTTTTTTTACAAACAGAATTTTATACATACCATCAATCGCGGGTTTACGATAGCATGGGTCATTAAAGAAGTCGTCGAACGTACGTCGCATTCGACGAAAGATCTCAGAATCATGAGCCATTTTTAAACCTTTATTTTTTCAAAAAGAATCTTTTTAAAATAAACTTTTTAGTGTCAAAAAGAATTTTTTAAAATAAACTTTTTGACAATTTTTAAATCGTTGGGAACGATATTCTTTTATAAAGAGTTTTATGGCAATAACTTCATTACGTTGATATGATTCATGACGATTCGTTTTTGATGAGAACATCTACAAATTTTTGTCGATTGTATCACATATATCACGTGACTCCGTGGCAGCCGTATCACGTGCATGTACAAAATTTTTAATTGTCCAAACCTAGTAATAATATAACACATTATTGTCTAGAATAGAATTGATTGATCGGATCACATGTTTTATTGATTAACGTAACGAGGACCGCTACACACACAAATGGCGTGATTGGATGATAATCACTGTTCCTGAATTAAAAATACAAATAATTTCTGTAACAATTAAAAATACATGCATTTTTTTACTTTTTTGGTGAGATCACTTAATTATAAATAAGCTTGGTTTGGAAATTTGAACCAAAAAATTTTTTTTTTTTTAATAATGACATCCTCTCCTAATAATGACTCTACTAAAATTGCCGAAAAAAATGCCGAATCGACAACAGATATTGCTTTAGTCACAAAGACTGACGAGAATATAAATAATGATTCTAACATAGTCCTTCAAGTAGAAACTGTTGAAACTCCAGAGAATGAATTTGAAGATAATTCTAAAGTACCACATTTATCATATTGGAAAATTTTCGTCTTATTTCTCGATTTTGGAATTCATGCTTGGGGAGGACCAGTAGCTCAAATTGCTCTTATTAAAGAAAGATTGGTTACTAAACAGCAATGGATAACTCATGCAAGATTTAATAGAGTTTATGGTGTTTACCAAATTTTACCAGGACCTGAAGCGACAGAATTATGCATGTTTTTTGGTTTTCTTGCAGGAAGAGGACGATTAGGTGGATTACTTGGTGGATTAGGATTCATTATACCCGGATTTATATTAATATTATTATTTTCTTTTATATATGTTAAAGTAGGATTAGATAATATTTATTTTAATGCATCATTTCGTGCTTTACAACCTATCGTAGCCGCAATGGTATTAAGAGCAGTTCACAAAATTGGAGAACATTCATTTATATCACATAAAAATAAAAAGTTCAATTACTGGTTATTTGGTTTAGCAATTTTATCTGCCATACAAACTGCATTGAATTTGAATTTTCTTATTACATTAGGTGTATGTGGTATAGCATTTATGTTTATAGATCGGAAATTGTATTGGTTCGGATTATTAGTTTTTGTTTTGGAATTTATCGGATTTGGAATTTATGTTGGACTTAAGAAAGGAATTCCGTCACCTACATCAATAGGTTAGTTGTTATATAAATTATGTTGAGCATTTTATGATACATTATAATAATTTTTTAATTTAATCATAAATAATAAAGGAATTGGAGTAGCAAAGGAAACCGATCCTGGTCATATATTTGCTTTAGGTCTACTTGCGGGAAGCTTATCTTTTGGAGGAGCATACGTAAGTTTATAAAATGAATAATTTAGTTTTCACAATGAAGAACTAATTAAATTTTTATAATATTATTATAGACAACTATACCTTTCTTGCAAGTAGAAGCTGTTAGTATTGGAAATTGGATGGCAAAACAAGTTTTTCTTGACGCGATTGCTATTGGTCAGATATTACCCTCTCCGCTAGTTATGTTTTCTACTTTCATAGGATACTATGGAGGTTATGTATTTGGAGGACATGGGTGGGCATTTTTGGAAGCTTTATTAATTACAATAGGAATTTTTACACCATGTTTTTTCTTTACAATAATGGGACATCATATTCTTGAAAAATTAATACGTAATAAATTTCTTGCAGCTTTCTTTGATGGGATTACAGGTAGCGTAGTAGGTATAATTGCTGTAACGGCATTAGATTTATTAAAATTTTCCGTTACTAATGTTGCAATATTAAAAAATTTATCATCAGATAAACAAACATTGGTTGCTGCTCAACATAGTTCTGTAGCAGCAGTTTTATACGTTTTAGCATTAGCTGCTTTATATAGTTTTAAAAAATCTCATGTACCTTTGTTATTGGTAATATTTGGTGCTATTGCTGGACAATTTTTATTTGTTGTTACAAACGACGATATTTAGATGCGAATATTTTTGTTCACAAGTATTTATTTATTTATTTATTTATTTTTTTTTAATTTAATTCTCTGTAGTTAATGATGTTAATATTAAAAGTAGTCTCTTTTTTAACCATTAAAAAAAATCAGTTTAACATTTTACGTGAACACTCATACAATATAGTTTTGAATAATGTTCATCTATCACCGGAATAGTAACGGAGTAAAAATCATTAATATTATATATAAATATTATTATTATGATAATAATAGAATTAAACTTACCAAATAATTTTAAGTGGGATTCACTTTTTTAAAATTAATTTAACATATATTATTAATTCAAATAACTAATAATAGTATAAAAGTGATAATCTATCGCTCCTTGTCGCGGACATAGCCAAACAATCAAAAAAGTTAAGTCATGTGTTACTGCAGTAACTGCAGGATACCTTATAAAGGTATGAAAGTTATATTAAGTGATCACCGGACTTCCTGAAAATAGTTTCACAAATTATTGCATCGTTATTGTTAAATGAAAAAAAAAAAATTTCATGTTTATTTCGAGAATTGTTTCGAAATATCGATTTTTTTTTTTTATTTTTTTTTTCTCTTTCGAACTTTCTAAATTATCATGTGTAATTTCATAATTTCATCTAACTAAATTTGAATAATTAAAATAAAATTCAATGTATTACTATATATACCCAAATAATGAAAAGTATTTTTTTATAAAAAGGTTACGAATTCACAATTTTTTTCGTTTTTGTTAACTTTTACCTTTTTTTCTTAAGAAATCCTTCTCATAAAATAATATTTTTCAAATAATTTTTTACAAATCAAGAAGGATGGCAGAACTTATTAATGCACCACCAAAATCAGAATATAAAAAAAGTAGTAACAAAGTATTTTTTTCATATCCAGGAAATCAAGATCATTTTCAAATAAATTATCTTGGAGTAAATCCAAATTCTATAATTGCAGGAACTTTACACCTAAGATTTCCATCATCAGAACCTATATTGGCAAGTAAAATTGATCTCATTTTTAAAGGTTCCGAAAAAGTTCATTGGACAGAACGTCATGGTGAATCAACCGTAACATATAAGGCAAAAAATGTATTTGTAAATCAATTATTACCATTATGGAAAACATCAGATCCTAATGGAAATTATGAAGAAATTCGAAATTTAGATATACCTTTTGAAATTAGTTTACCAATGAATTTACCTCCTTCAATTAAAATTGATGGTGGTAAAGGAAAAATTAGATATAAATTAATTGCAAATATTAATCGGAAAGGAAATTTATGGAAATTTAAAGGTTCGGAAAAATCTGTTAAATTATCTATTAATATTATTAGGTTTTTTCCACCTTCATTAAGTTTACAACCATTTAATTGGAATCAATTATATGATCATGAAGCTTTAACTCGTGGTTTAGGTTATAATGCTACATTGGAAAATTCTGTTGGAGGGCCAAATATGCCCTTTATTATAAATCTTTCATTGAAATTTCACAAACAAGATTTTAAAATTACGAAGATAACTTTTGGTATTAAAGAATATCATAAATTAACAACCAAAAGGAAAACTAGAAAATCAAAATCTTATATATTAGAAAAACATGTCAAAGCTGAGGAACTTCCGTTAAATTCTGATAGTGAAGTAAATACTCAAGTTAAATTAGAAATACCTAGAAATTTTTGTTGGACTATAGATGATAGAAAACATATTGATGTTAATCATAAAGTTAAAATTAAAATTCATTGTGGAGGAATTTTTACTAGTAACATTAAATTAGGCAAAGAAGTTGAAATTAGAAATATTTTATTGGAAAATTATAATTATGATAATTATAATTATAATAACGATAATAATTATACTAACAATGATAATTATAATAATGATGAAAAACATGCAATAAATTTTAATGGATAATTATTATTATAATATATATATATATATATATATATTATGTATAAATATCAAATAAAATATTAAATTAAATGTTTCAATTAAATACGCGGATAATGATTATTGACACATGACAAATGATTATCAATCATTATCAAAGTGATGGATATGATAAAAAAAATTTTTTTTTTCTCTTCCTCGTCTTTTCCCGTCTTTTCTTCTTTCCTTCTTTTATCATGGCCATAAAAACTTTTTCAAATGAATTATTACAAAAAATTTTTAATAATCTTGATGACGACAATAATTCTTTATTTTCATTATTACTTGTGAATAAAAATTGGTGTGAAAATGCTGTCGCCATATTGTGGAGAAGACCATTTAGTTATAATATTCAAAGAGACAAAATGAAAAAAATCATTCCTACTCTTCTTTCACAAATCACATTACAAGAAAGAATCGATTTAGGACTTAAAGATATTCTAGCTATTCCAACTAAAACTTTGTTTGATTACGGATGGTTCATCCAACAATTTGAAACATCCTTATTAGATTTAATTGATTTTAATTATACTAGCCGTGAAAAATATTTCATGGCAATAGCCAAAATTATTTTTTTAAAAACAAAAGGATTAGATGAATTGATATATTCATATGGATTTGAAAAAGAATGTAAAAGAATTTTTACATTACCAAAATCTCAATTGTTACTTAATCAAATTACAAAGATAATATATCATGCAGAAATATATAGTCATTATTCACCTTTTTTTGATTTATCAATTTACGTTAGTAACATCAAATATCTCTCCATTGAACTTGTCTGCTATACTCATAAAATTACTGTGAAATTTTTTGAAGACCTTATTAGATTTATTTCTGTTCAAAACAACTTGGAATATTTTATCTTAAATATTGTGAGAAATAATGATAATAACCCACATATGGAAAATTGGAGAAAATTTTTCTTTAAACTTTCTGAACATTCATTTCATTCTATCAAATATATAATGATTAAAGGTTGTTTTAATCAAGAACAAACTGATTTGAATTTTTTATCTATTTGCTCAAATCTTGAAGAATTACATTTAAATTCTATGATTATTGATTTTGATAAAATGAACTGCTTAATGGATATTTATTTACCCAAGTTATTTTCTTTCTCATTATTAGATTGTTTTTTAATTTCTTCAGAAAGAAATTATAGCATTTATTATAATTGGCCAACTTATATTATGGAATTTTTAAAGAATCATAGAAATACTTTGAAAGTGTTTAAGATGGTTTCATCTCATATTGATTTATCATTAGGAGAAAATTATTTAAAATCAATTCTTAATACTATATCATTATACTGTAAAAATCTTACATTGATTGGATTAAACTTAAATCATATTTTTGGATATACTAATGATTATAGATATAGAATAAACCAGCAGAAGTATGATAAAGTGTTTAAAGAATTCAAATCTGTCTGTAATAATTGTCCAAATCTACAAAAAATTATTTTTTTTACTTCAGAATATTATAATTTTGATTTACCTGATGAATTAATATTAATTATTATACAATCTCTCCCTAAATCTTTAAAATTTCTTTCATTTGAAGGAGTAATTGAACATGATCTTTTAAAAGAAATTGTAAAAAATCATATTGATAATTTAATTAATTTAGATTTCTATTATTATACATGTGTTGATGTATTAAGAAGAGAGATTGATGAAATATCAGAAAGTAGAAAATTAAAGCTTACATTTGATAAAAAAAGAATTAGTATTAATTGGACATCAATATATAAATACTTTTTGGATTTTATTTATTTCTGAAATTTATATAAGAATTACAATTAAATTATAAATTTAAAAAATAAATATACACACTTCTTAAAATTCTATATAAAATAATTTAGTTTTATACAATACAGATCTTCTTTCAATTTATTATAATAAAATCATAATTTCAAAACTTAATAAATATATAGCAGTATTATTAGTATTATTCAAAAAAATCATAACTATATATAATATAAATGTATTTTACAAATATGGGATCTTTGCAATAAAAAGGTATGAAACTCAAAAAAAAATAAAAATTTAATTAATATTAAATTTAGGTTCCTAAATATCTCTCATTTAGATTAAATATAATGTATAGTAAAATTTTTAATTTAGGATATTTTGGTCAATATTAATGCTATTAAAATAAAAATCATATCATTAGATTCGTCTCATTGAAACAAATCTAATGATATAAATTTCATTAAAATCTGATTAGTAAATATTTTAAATACAGGGAAGGGGATATGTAGGACTCTGAACAATATATAAATATGTTAGATTTGAGTTTGCTTAATGATCATATAAAAAAAAACCCTATGTAAGACTTTTATTTGCTTATTTTAATATAAAATTTTTAGTTGGTTAGATATTTAAATGCGTAGTTGAACTTATTTTTATTTCAGCTCAGTAATTATATTTGCGTAGCAGAACCCCTTATTCGTATAACAAAGATTTTTATATATATATAGAGAGAAAAAAAATTTTAATTTTACACGTATATCAAAAAAATTTTTTTACAAAAAATTTTTTTAAACTGATACTTCTTTTCTACATTTTAATTTTATAAAAACAATATTATATTTAATATTTATAAAAAAAAATCATGTTTTTATAATAATATTCTCATATTCTTATTTTTTGTTTGCTAATTTTACTCATATATAAAATGAATTTTGGACAAATGAAATTACCTTTTTATGTTTAAGTAAATGTTCAGCAGTTGTAAAAAGTATTTGTATTTCAATTTTTATGATTCTAAGTATAATATTTATGAAGATAATTATATTTTTTAAACAGTACTAACTCCAAAAAATTTTTTCTTCTCTTTTAACTTCAGAACGTAATAACATCATTTTGGTCAAATGAAATTACTTTTTTATGTTTAAAAAGCTGTTCAGCGAGGTCGAATCTACAGTAAAAATTTTAGAATAATTGGTGACCAACTTTTATACTTTCAATTATTTATTGTTTAAGTGATTTTAATTTTAAAGTGTAATTTTTTTTATTTTAAATCAACTTGTTAACTTTAAGAAGTTGTTCATAAGGGTTAGCAATAATTTATATTTTAATTTTTATAAATCTAAATATAATAATATTTATAAAAAATTCCAAATTTTAAAACTATTTTTAAAATAGCAATAGTATATTAATATTATATTAATATTAATTAAAATTAAAAATTCTGAGGTTGTATATCATTTTATATTATTAATTTATTAATATTTAGTGAATTAATTTTACAATTTTTTTTTGCAATGATATAAAAAATTAATTTATTATTACTATATATATATTTATTATAATTAAATTATCTTTTTATACTTAAATAAAGTTATATATGTCAGAAAAAAAATTGCTTAGCAGAATAAAAAATTCAAAGATTATAATAAGAGTTTGCTAAAATAATTTGCTTATTGATCATAGTAAATTTTGAAATTTTCATCTGACCTATATATATTGTTTGGGGGTTCTGGGTATGTAGAATAAGAAATTTTCAAAAATATTCCTGAAATAAGCAATTTTTTAAAATTTTATATAATCCATAAGCAAACTTAATCTCTGGCTTATTTATATATAGTTCAGGATCCTTTAAATTTATACTTATTTTAGTATAAAAAACATAATTAATATATAAAATAAATTTAAAAATTTTTTTGAGTTTTATATCTTTTTATTGCAAAGACCCATATATATTTTTTCACTAATATCAATGTAATAATAAAAAAAGACCTTTTATTTAGAAATATAATTCTAATATTTATTATAATTTTAAGAAATATCTATTAATTTTATAATAAATTATAATAATATAATTTCTTCTAAAATTTATTTTAAAATTAATTCTTTCTTAATTATTAAATTTTTTTATAAATAAAGTAAAAAAAAAAATCAAATAAATAAATTTATTTAAGAAAAAAATATACAGTCAACCCTCTCTACAGTAAACCTTATTATAGCGAATAACATGATATAACAGACCATTTATATGATACTGATTTTTAAATATGAAAAAACTAAGTTTACTATTTATTTATTGTATAATATAGTACAAAGTAAAGTGTGCAGAATGGCATATACAAAATGACCCTTCTTATAACAAATTATTATTATAATAATTTTTTTTTAATATAATAAAGATTTATTTTTGTTAATAAGAATGTTAATAAATGTTTTTATATATTAAAATAAAAAAAACTCATCTCTTTTATTCCATTTATCTCCAGAAATATTTTGAAAGATCTGTTTCTACAAAAAAGAAAAAAAAACGTTAATAAACATTTATATATATTAAAATAAAAAAACTTGTCCTTTTACTCCATTTATCTTCAAGAATGCATTCTTATAAAAAATAAAAAAGAAGAATGTTAATAAATGTTCTTACATATTAAAATAAAGAAAAAAATTGTCTCTTTTACTTTATTTATCTTCAGAGATGCTCCAAAAATCTGTTCTCATAAAAAATAAAAAAGAAGAATATTAATAAACATTTTTATATATTAAAATGAAAAAAAAATCACCTCCTTTACTCCATTTACTTCTAGGAACGTTTTGAAAGATCTGTTCCTATAAAAAATAAAAAGAAAAAACATTAATAAAAATATTCTTATACTAAATTAATAATAAAAATAAAAAAAAAATATTAAAAAAATAATTTGAACTCACTGATTTATCTAAAAGTTGTGGTTGAAAGATTTGTTTCTTACAAAAGAATAAAATTTTTTAATAAAAAAAGTGTTCAGATTGGCATATTAGTTATGTAGATTGGCAAATCACATGACTCACATATCCAATATACCTATACCAAAAAATTCGTTATGTTATACCAAAAAATTCGTTATATTATACCAAATAATTTGTTATAGTATTAACAAATTTTCTTATAATAAAGCCCTGATCAGCTAGATATAGGATTCGTTATATCGAGAGGGACTGTATTGAATTTAATTTTAAAAAATTATTATAATAATACTAATTAATTTTTGCTAATTTTATAGATATTTATAAAAATTTTAAATATATTACTCTTTTTATTATATATTAATATTTTAATTTTTTACCAAAATAATTTATCATTATTTTATATATATCATATAATATAATAATATAATATATTATATATTAAATAATAAATTTTTTAATATAAAGCAAAATTATAATAATAAATATAAATTAAAAATAATATTTGTTTATTTTAATTGTTATTAATTTTATAAATTTATATTTAAATTAAAATTTTAAAGTTATCTTATAAGTATAAAATAAATAATATAAATAGATAAAAATATTGTATATATGAATAAAATAAATTATTTCATGTTTATAAATAAATATATAAAAAATTCTAAAAAAATTAGATTTATTATCATTAAAAATATAAAGGAAACAAATTAATTATAAAAAGTTATAAAAGTTAAAAAAAAAGAAAAGAATTAATATAATGCAAAGGGTTGTATTATATAGTTTAAAATCTGTATAATTGTTCTCTTAAAAATATATTATATATTTCAATTCTTGATTTAAAAAATTATCAACTAAAATATATCATCATTTAACTGGCATATTTTCTTAATAATAATAAGATAATACTATGAATTTTTATATTTTTAATTTACTTATAATATTTGTAAAATAATGTTTTTTAATTATTAATAAAAAATAAGAATTAATTAATTAATTAAAATTAATGATTATCAAAAAATAACTTGAATATCTATTAATCTATAACTTTACTTTTAATATTTAGAATAAATATAAAATATGATATTTTCAAGATATATTACTTAATAAAAAATCAGTATAAGATCCCAAACAATATATATATAAGTTAGATAAAAATTTCAAGATTTACTATGATTAATAAGCAAATTATTTTAAGTTCTGCTAAGCAAACTTTTATTATAACCTTTGAATTTTTTATTCTGCTAAGTAATTTATTTTATGGTATATATATAAAATTCCAAATAATATATATATAAATTATATTAAAATAATTTATAAATTTAAAAATCAAATACAAATAGATTTCTCACTAAAATACACAAAAAAACTGAACAAAGAATGCTTAAAATGAATTAGGGACAAATTTATCTTTGTAATCAGAGGGAAAAAATTATCAGTAAGACAAATCGTTTATTTAATCAACAAGATTTTTTATTCTAAACTGATTTATTTGAACTAAATTGCTAATTATATAAAACAAGAATAGGATGCCATCAAACAACTGTTATTTGCTTTGGTTAAACATACCTTGGAGATCTAATGATTATTTCCCACAGCATCTCTTTATTACGAAGGATTTTTAGATCTTAATAGTTTATAGATGCAAGTTATCATTTCAGGAATTATGAATTTACTCATTACTCTCAATGCTAATAATGTAACATTAATCACCACTATTTTCTGATTTCATCAAGCTTAACTTTTGATGAAAAAGATAGACAGTATTTTTATAAATATTCAAAATTACAGAAATTTATATATGAATGTAGCAAGAAATAATCTGGCAGTTTTTTTCTTACTTTTAGCATCAGATCTTTATATTAATGTCAAGCTGAATATAAAATAAAAATAAAAATCAATAAATAAATAAATAAATATAAATAAATAAAGAATGCCTTTTTTTTATTTTTTCAAAAAAAAAAAGAGGGTGAAGAAAAAAAAAATCAAGATGAAAAAAAAAATAAACTTGAAAGGAAAGAAGGGAATAGATAATTTCACATTTACAATCTGATCTAAAGGCCAGTTACTATCAGAACTATAGAATCATAACTACAATACTTTAGCAGGTACCATATGCTCACCTTTATCTACTTGTAAATATGTCATAACTAATTTCAGCAGATGGCATTCTCATAATGATATGAAAATAGTTCTAATTTATGACTAAACTTTCCTGTAAAGAACCTGTGACCAATTGGTTCAAACATATTGAAAAATTGTTATTGGAATCATCCTCATCTTGTATAGTTAAACCCAAGTTTAAACTTACTTAATCTGATTCTTTTTAAATCTCCAAATTTTTAAATCCATCTTCCAGAAATGGTAGGAACAAAGATTAAATTATCATAGAACTTAACAGATCTTAATACATTAATTGCATTATTAAATTATTCAACATCAATATAGGAAAAACCATTATTAATTTTAAAAATTTTTAAATTTGTACTTATTTTATATATATTATATTTAGAAAACTTAAAATTTATTCAGATTTTTATATATCAAATTAAAATAAATTAAAGATTTGAATAATATTAATGCTAATATAACTAATTATTATTTATTAAAAATGATCTTGAAATTAATTTGAATTTGAAACCCAAAATATTTTATTAAAAAAAAAAATTAATTTTTTATCAATTTTTATTTAAATAATATAAAATTAAAAAATTTTTTTTTATATTATACTTATTATATTATTGACAAACTCATATATTAAAAAAATTTGTGTTAAATATTTTAATATAATTTTTTTTTTAATAAATTAAGAAATTTTATATTTAATTTAAGGGTTTAATAATTTTTCACACCTGCGATGCATCGCACCCTTTTTTGTCATCTGTATCACACCCCTTCTTTTTTTATTTTTTTATATGTATTTTGGGGACTTAGAATTTTTTCAGTTATAAAAAATCTATTTTTCACGTCCCTAGTTAAATGTCACATGTTTAATTTTGCCCGGCATTACCGTAATTTTGCCCAGAGTGTTCAGGGTGTGATATATCGCAGGTGCGGAAAAAAACAAAACCCTTAATTTAATTATAATATATATTTAATATTATTATATTTATTGTAGAGATGCGATCTGTGAACTGATCATTCAGATAATCCGCCCATCCAACTGATTCAGCACAGATTTGGATTGATCCAGATAAATTATGGATAATCCATATAATCCAGTTTATTTATAAAAATTAATTTTTTAAATATTTTTAATAAAAAATTTTAAAAAATTGAAAAACAAATTGAAAAAAATTTGTTTTTTTATTAAAACAGATTTAAAAAATTAATTTTTCTAATAAAAATATTAAAAAAATTAATTTTTGAAATAAAAGAAAAACTGGTATATTTAATATATAAAAAAATGCCAAAACGTTTTTTATATTTAATTATCAGTTTCAGCATTTTTTTGCAATTTATATATAAAAAAATGCCAGAAAATTGTTAGTTTCAGCATAAAAACGCTAGAACCAATAGTTCTGACGCATTTACATGTTAAAATAAAAAAAATGCCAGAATTTAGTTCCAGCATTTTTATATGTAATATTGATTAAAAAATGTTAAAACTACAGTTCCAGCTTTAACAATTAATTATTAAAAACGATTATTACTAAAAATGATTAATAAAATCATTTTTATTATTAAAATGAATTTTTATTATTAAAATGATTAAGAAAAGTCATTTTTAATAAAAATATTTATTAAAAACAGTTAAGAAAAATCATTTTTTAATATATTATTTATTAAAATACGATTAAAAAAAATCATTTTTTATTAATTTCATTATTAAAAATGATCAAGAAAAATTGTTTTTTTTAATAATTTTGTTATTAAAAACGATTAAGAAAAATTGGTTTTTAAATATCTTTATTATTAAAAAACGATTAAGAAAAATCATTTTTTTTTTTAATATTTTTATTAAAAACAATTAAGAAAAATCATTTTTATTATTAAAAACAATTAGAAAAATCATTTTTTTATTATTAAGAAAAATCGTTTTATAAATATTTTTATTTTTTAAAAAATAGTTTTTTTTTAATATTTTTATTAAACGATTAAGAAAAATCATTTTTTTTTAATATTTTTATTAAAAATGATTAAGAAAAATCATTTTTTTTTAATAATTTTATTAAAAACGATTAAGAAAAATTGTTTTTTTTAAAAATAATTAAGAGAAATCATTTTTTTTGATATTTTTATTAAAAACGATTAAGAAAAATCATTTTTTTTTTGATATTTTTATTAAAAACGATTAAGAAAAATCATTTTTTTTTGATATTTTTATTAAAAACGATTAAGAAAATCGTTATGAAAGATTAAAAAAAAATGCCAGAACCATCATTACTGGCATTTTTTCATATATAAAATTACCAAAACTTAATAATTAAACGTATCAGTTTTTTTATATATATACAAGATTTGAGTCAAATTGAGCACCCGAACTGACCTGAGTATCACAAGTTGAACTAACGACCCTACAAGTTTACAACCTGTTCGGAGCTCTAGAACTAATAGTTTTGGCGTATTTACATCTAAAAATAAAAAACACCAGAACTACATAATTTTGGCGTTTTTTTTTAATATTTGCTTGACCCAAATATATGTCAGGTCAACACTCGTGTCAGGTAGCCAACTAATACTGACCTGACTCGTGTTCAGGTTATGAATTTGATGACCTGACTCATATATTTTATTTTTTTGTAAAAAAAATTCTGGATTGATCTGGAATCTGACAGATGAATCCAGATTGATCTAAATCAGATCACAGATCATAAAATCTCATCTGGATCGCATCTCTAATTTATTGATCTCAAAAAAAAAAAAAAACAATTATTATATTTATTATAATGCATACAATTTAATAAAACATATTTTCTTATAACAAAATATATTAAACTAAATAATTAAAAATAAAATATTCTTTCTTTATACTTATAAAAACTTTTATTTAATTTAACTTTAATATCTAAAATTAGTACTTATTACAAAAAAAAAAAGCAAAAAAAAATATTAATAAATATTTTTAATAAAAATACCCATATTTTTAAAAATTCTTACTTAGTTTAATTTTAATAATTGCAAAAAAAAAAAAAAAGAATATTAATAAATTTTTTTATATAAATAGAAACAAAAAAAAATTCCTTTTTAAAATTAGACCAAATAAATAAAATAGTTAGTTTCTCATCATATTAAATATTAAAATATGACCAGGCCGCCTAGAAAAATAATTTACTTAAGAAAAAAATTTAGCAAATTGTTGAAAGATGATTGGCTAATTTTGTAAATAAATTTTTTATCAAAGAATGTTCTATTTTTTTTATCACAGATTTATTTTTTTTTTATTGTATCAAAGGTTTCTATATTTGTTCTTTTAACATGTTAAACAAAGATTTTTTAATATAATCTTTTATATATCTATAAAAAAATATGCCTTCTATAAGTATAAAAGTTATATTAAGTAACAGAAAAGAAGTACTTAGATGGCAAATACATCCTATTATTGGAAATCCTTTATTATCTGAATTTTTTCATTCATTGGTTATTGGACAAATTTTACTGGAAGTTTTTATTAATAAAGACTATCAAAATTTTCTATTAAAAGCAAAAATAGGAAATTCATTAAAAGATGAATTTGTTGATGTTAATGTTCAATGTGAATTAAATGAAATTTCACAAAATTTTGGAAACTTTGTTATATTTGAGTTGCAAATTCCAGAAAACTATCAACCAATTTTACAAAAAAAAAGACGCATTTAAAGTACTTATTTCTAATTCTATACAATTATCTTTACCATCTTTTAATTTACCAAAAAAGCCAAATAAAAAGGATTTATTGCATCATGATATAGTGGTATGGATAAAAAATAATGATGGGGGTTGGAAAGGAAGAATTGCTGTAGAGTCAATAGGAAAATCATTTATAAATGATTTATTAAATGCTATATGGTATGTAGATACATGTGGTGTTGAAAAAATGAAAGGAAGAGCAATACATCCTCCTAAAGAACTTGAAGAATTTTTTAATAGATCAGATCCATCAAGTTATAAAAATACTAGACCAAAGTTCGATTATAATTGTTTAGGTCGATATGCAAATTTACTTTTTGGATATTTGAATGCTTCATGGATGGAGAATTCACAATTTACTTGGCTTTACCCAATAGTGGAAAAATTCACTAAATGTTTAAATGAATATTCTACATATTTAAACATGCAAAGAATCAAAATACTGTAAATAAAAATCATCAATTAGAAATTCCTACTAGATCAATAGATGATTCAATTAGTATTAAGGTTTATGAAGGTGTTCATTTTTTTTCTAATTTCAAACTAAAAATATATACGATAATTTAAACAACAAATTATCCACTTTACCTTATTGGAAAGCATTGGATATTGAGCCGTTTGTACCTTCAGAACCATAGTAAATAAATACTATTTATAAATTATTAAAAATTGATTTAATGTACTAATAATTTTATTATAATTAAATTATTTAATAAAAAATATACATATATTCATAATTTACCTGAAAATATTCATCAAAAATTTGGTATTTTTTGTTATTTGTCTAACAATAGTATATTTTATACATGTTTCTTGTAGCGAGTTGATGAAAGCTTAGGTAATAAAGAAATAACAAACAAATCTTATATAATTTGTAAGGATTTAAAAAGTAAAATACCAACATATCATACACAATTTATGCGTAAGCAATTCAAATACAAGGTTGATTTGATATTAGGTATACCAACAAAAAATCATCAAGAGTGTGCCTTATATCAGGAATTAACTGGAGATTCCAGCTCAGCTACTAATATGACTGAAAAACAAGTAATATTGTGTATAAAACAATTAATTGTTAATGAAAATGATAAAATAATTGTGGATTTATATAATTTTAATAAAGGTCAACCTGAATAATATGCTGAATTTTGGAAATATGTCAGGCATTTTCTTGAAGAATGTGCAGCGGTTGATGATAGGTGACATGGAACAGTTGCACATTTATCACATGCTATATCAGTACAAGATTTAATTAATCAAGTTACAAAAATTTGCCTACTTAACACTTTAATTTCATCAAAACAATGGTTACATATGCAATTTAGCCCTAACAATGAAACTGTAAAGGTATCAGAATATTATACCAGAAAGTTAGACATTAAATATATGGTTCAAGCATGTCAGTTATGTGTTGATCATCCTGATTTACATTATGCATCAGTGTTATTCTGATATGAGAAGAAAATGTCAATTAAATACAAAGAGTATTCAAATTTGGTCTTTTTGGATGATAAGTATCGTTGCAAAGTTGAAGAGCCAAATTATCCAGTAGCAGCTGTAGACCAAGACAAATCAGTAATTGTGGCCAATGGAATGACATTTGCTGTTGCTGACCATGATTTCACAAAATGTGGTCTTATTCCAAGTGTTATAATGCAAGCAGAAATACCAAATTCAATAAATGAATCATTTTACCGTGGTAATGTTTTTGTTGGCTTGAAGGATCCTATATTTGAACTATCAAGTGCAATGAGGCACGCTACTGAACTGTATAATATAATTGTTAAAACCAATAAGCCTTACTTATTTTTATACACGAATGGTGGGTCAGATCACCAAGTAAAATTTATCAAGACGCAAATTACACTTATTAGTTTATTTTTAGCGTTGGATTTAGATTATTTAGTAGCAGTATGCACACCACCTGGTTACTCCTGAAAGAATCTAGTAGAGAGAATTATGTCTATATTAAATTTAGGACTGCAATGTATTAGTCTTATGCGTCAAAAGATGGATAAGAAATTAGAAGAAATTATGTCAAAGTGTAACAGTATGAACGACATTAGAAAAGCTGCAGAAAAAGCTCCTAGATTGAAAAATGAACTTAAAGAAAACTTAAATCCTACAATTACTTTATTAAATGATCTATTTAAACGATTGCAGTTAAAAGATAAGAATTTTGAAACCTTTGAGGCTGCATCAGAATTTGATATGAACGCATTGTGAGATTCAATTTTGTGAATTAATTCTACATTAATGAAGGAAGATAAAAATTGGGCAAATATAAAAAATAAGATTAAGTATTTTACATAATTATAGAATTCATTAATTTTTAATCAATAATAACACTTTATTTAATTTATTTTTATTATATTAAATATAGCCAATAAGTGAATTTTTTAATCACTGTTGTCAATCTCATTCTTATTTTTTTTCAATAAAAAAATATGGCAAAGATAATTGTGATATATGTTTACCAATCAGAAATCCTCAACATGTATTTGATATTTTATACCATTTACCTGATCTCATACCAGCAAATGATATATTATAAGAATTTTGATGATGTTTATGGTACAGATACTAATGAATTGTATTGTCCATCTATAAAGTTATGCAAGGCAAAGAATAACAAGAATAAAAAGGAAAAAAAATGAAATAAGCAAATGCCATAGACAGGAAATGCACAGAAAGCAAAAAATGTAGACATGACTGTAACATGTGCAAATTGTAATAAGCTTAGATGTTTATATGCTTCCAAAAAAATTACAGATGATGAAAAAAAAATTTTAGTGACATACCTTGACATAATATGCTACACTTGTGGTGTAACCTTTGCCTTAAGCAATAAAATAGAATTTGAAGATGAACCTGTAAAAGAATCATCCTGAAAATGAAATATAGAAGCATCAGAAAATAATAATATATTATCTGATGTGGAATTAGAGAAAGAAATTGAAGTATCAGATGAAGAATTTATTTCAACAGAAGATAATGCAAATATAGATACTAAACGAAATGATATAGACTAGGAATTAAAAAATGTTTTATCTAAAGTATTTGTAAATGCTGCATTGGAATGCTATAATAAAATAGAAAAAACTTATTATTCAGCTAATTTTTTACCCATATGCTTTAATTGTGGTTCATCTGAATACATAATACCTGTGCCTGAAAAACAGTATCCTTACTGTGAAGCATGTATTACAGATCCAAATATATTGATTAAAACAGGCCGAGGACTGAATTTTTCATCAAATAGTATTC
Organism: Rhizophagus clarus; assembly: GCA_015698045.1. Lineage (NCBI taxonomy): Eukaryota > Fungi > Glomeromycota > Glomeromycetes > Glomerales > Glomeraceae > Rhizophagus > Rhizophagus clarus. The sequence continues at coordinate 21,497 of BLAL01000049.1, read as the reverse complement.
AATCTGGTAAATAAAAGGAAAAAATGTCCAAAAAAAAATAATACACGGGATTTAATAATTAGTAAAACTACTAATAATAATAACAATACTAATAATATAATAAAACAATAATAGTCTAATATAGTATGTAATTGAACAATAGTATTAATATAATGAATGATAATAAATAATTTTTTTTGTTAAGAATACGTACTCAAAAACAAATACCATTTAGACTTGAATAATTTGAAAGTAGGCTGCCAGTTTATATGCATTATTTACATTAATCTTTTTGAAGTATTTTAACTATATACTGGTTATAATTGTATCATAATTCATAAATATACAAATATAAAAAAAATATTCTGTCAGAAATTTTTACACCGGGCTGGTGTCATATGATCAAATAAATTAAATTTTTTTATTTTTCATAATATTCACATGACCTGCACGAGGATGAGAAACTAACTATTTTATTTATTTGGCCTTATTTAAAAACTATATCTAAAAATTTTAAAAAAATAAAAATGTATTAATAATACTTTTATATCAAAAATTTTTAACTTTTTTCTTTATAATTACTATTTTAAAATGTTTAAGCAAATAAGTTTAAATAGTCAAATTTAAATATATAAAAAAATAAATTAATAAATTAAAAAATAAATTAATATAAAAAAAAAATTTTATTGCAAAATTTTAAGTCTAAAAAATATTATTAAAATCAAAATAAAAAAATAAATTTTGGTTTAAAAACCAAAAAAAATAATTTTATAAAAAATAAATGATAAAAAAGTTTAATTTAAAAAATTAAATAATAAAACAAAAAAAAATAAATTTTTTTAAATTAAAATTTTTGTATTTTTATATTTTTAAAAACTGAAAATAATCTATTTAAAAGTTTAAATCTTTTGATCAATAAATTAATCTATTAAAAAAATTTGCAAATTACTGTATATCACAGGTCATAGTACCTCCCTTATGCATAGTATCCCTTCAAAAAATTTGCTAGAATTTTAAAGTACCTGGATACTTTACATAGAGAATTCCAATTTAAACTTAAAATTTTGTAAAATACCTGGGGTATAATACTAGGTTTATATATAATGTATATTCCAGATATATAAAAATGCTGGAATAATCAGTTTTGGCTTTTTTTTTGTATTTTTATATACAGTGAACAGCATAAATTAAGTATTATTTTCAAAGTTAATTTACGATATAAATTATAAATACCAGCATAATAAATTTATATTTATTTTAAAGATGAGACTTAAAACAACATTTTAAAAGCATTTTTTTATTTAATTAATAATACAGTTTTGTAAAAATCACTTGATTTATAAAAAAGTGAATTTTCAACTTTTTAACTAAGACAGATACAACAAAATAAATGCCAGAATCTAATTCTTTGAGTCATAAATAGGTTAAGTTCCAAAAATCTTATTAAGTCTCATCTTTAAAATAAATATAAATTTATTATGCTGGTATTTATAATTTATATCGTAAATTAACTTTGAAAATGGTGCTTAATTTATGCTGTCCACTATATATAAAAATACTAGAACAATCAGTTTTGGCATTTTTTTTTACTTTACATATAAAAAATTTCAGAACAGTCAGTTTTAGCATTTTTTTGTATTTTTATATACTGTATATAAAAATGCCAGAACAATTAATTTTGGCATTTTTTTTTACTTTACATATAAAAAATGCCAGAACAGTTAGTTTCAGCATTTTTTGCATTTTTATATATATAAAAATGCTAGAACAATCAGTTTTGGCATTTTTTTTTTTTACTTTACATATAAAAAATGCCAGAACAGTCAATTTCAGCATTTTTTTGCGTTTTTATATATATAAAAATGCCAGAACAATTAGTTTTAGCATTTTTTTTTTTTACTTTACATATAAAAATGCCAGAACAGTCAGTTTCAGCATTTCACCAATTTAATTAAACCTGGGTATTATACATGGCATATACCTTGGGTATTTTAAAAATCCTGTACCCCCCTATGTATAGTATCCACCCATGTATAGTACCTCTGGATACAGGCCAAAACCCCCAAAATTTGCAAGATACCTAGGGTACTGTGATCTGTGATATACGGTACTTTTAATTAATTTATATAAAAGATTCTTATAGATTATTATAAAAAAAATAAAATATTACAATTTAAATTTTTATATATAAATTTATAAGCAATATTATAATAATTTATTTAATTTATAAAAATTTACCAAAAAAATCTTATTACTATTTTTTTATTTATTTTATCTTATCTTTTACATTTTTTTAAAAACTTGATTTTTATTAAAATTTACTTACTAATTAAGATTATTATAAAAAATAATAGTTTACTAATAATTTTTACTTTACTTTTATTTTTAATATTATTAACTAATTGGTTTAAACTAAAAATGTCATTCAAATTACTTTAAATAAATTTTAAATTAATTTGTATATTTTAACTATCATAATTCTTAAATCCTAAATGTATAGTAATTATAAAATTTATATTTGTAATTTATAAATTCATAATTTGGATTTGTATATTTAAATTACTATAATTTCAAAGTATTTTAGATTTGTATGAAATTTATAATCTAAATTAAAAAAAAAAAATTAAAAATAAACCTTTATTTTTAAATATAATTTATTTATATATAGCAAGTTTTTTTATATATTATTTTTATTTTAAACCTATAAGTGATTTATTTTAAAAGTAAGTAGTTTTTTTTATTTATTACTTTTTTAAAAAAAAATTTTAAAATTCATTTTATTTATATATATCAGATTTAATTTAATTATTTAGAATTTTTTTACTCTCATATTTTTAAAGTTTATATGATATCTAAGTTTAAAAATTAACTTTAAAGAAAAAAACAGAAAGAAATATTTAGTAATAATCTTAATTTAAAAAAAATTAATTTATAATCTAAATGTTGATTAGTAAAAAATTACAGAAAATGAAAATTTACTATTATTCTAAGGATAAATTGTTTTTTTATTTTTATTTTTTTTTTAAAGAAAATATTTAATGCATTTAAAAACTTGTTTTTTTGCTATAAAATAAGATATAATATTTTTTATTTAATTGCTAAATGCAATAATATCTTATTTATAAAAATGCTGATTAAACAAATTTTATTAAGTAATCTGGAAATTTCACTTTGTTTTTAATAATAATTTTTACTGATTTATATTTAAACCTAAATTAAATAAAATAAATAAATAAATAAATAAAATATTTTCTTACTACAAATTTTCTATAAGTCTGGTTTTTAATCAATATTTTTATAAAATAATTAAAAAAAAAAAGAAATAAATATCAAATGCTTATTGAAAAAAAGAAAAAATCAAAATAAATTAGTAAATTAATAAATTATAATTGGATTATTAAAAAATAATATTGTTTTTTTATAAATGAGAATATAAAGCTATTTTCTTTAAACTTTATATTTTTAATTTTATTATATTCAATTATTTGATTAAAATTTGAAATTTTACTACAATTATAGTAACTTTTTTTTATAATATTAATGTAATATAAATTTATTTGTATTGTTTATATTATTTAACTTTAATATTTTTATTATATTTAAAACTAAATCTCTTTCAGATTAATAAACTTTATATAAACAGTTTATTTTACTTTTTTTGTAAATAAAATATAATTTATCATATAAAATTAAACATTCTGATTGACATTTTTGTATTAGGATGGTCAAGTCTAATACTTTTGTTTTATATATTGCATGGTTGTATTTCACACAAATTCATTATATTATCAAACAAACCTATAATTTATTGATTAATAAACATATAATTTATATATTTTTATGTAATACAATGTTCTGAATGCTGTCTTATCCTTTATTCCTATGATTACATCCAAAACCTTTTTCACACTCTATATAATAAGTAATAATACTTTTCTGAATCCTCTTCAAAAAATCAGCAGTAAATTCAATGGTAAGAGGCAATTTACTGTTTTTGATATAATTTTGGAAATGTACAGCCAATTCTGTCCACTGTGATGATTCCATAGAGAATAAAAATTATTTTACTTCCTTTTCTCCTCCTCTTGTTTGTATTGTATGTGCTTGCTCTCAAGCTGTTTGATGTTTTTTTTTTTTTTTTTTTTGCCAATTGATTGCCAGCCAATTGATTCAGATTTTTTGCCGATTTTAATTTTTTTTAAAGGTAAAGCCTGCAGATACTTTATGCTGCTTATCCTCCATAATTACAAATAGGATTCTCAGCTTCCTGAAATGAAAATGTAATGTTAGTACATTGCTAATGCTTTGTTCTTGGAAAGTCTTGTGCCTAAGATAAATATCGATTTTTTACCAACAATCCTTTTCTGAGAAGGTTTTCTAAATTTCTAAATACAGCGGGAGTCTTAAAATTAAATGACGTCATTGAATATATTGCATTTAATTTAAAAAATGCATAAATTATTTGTGGTTTCTGCGGTCCTATTTCTGATAATAATAAATAAAATTAAAAATAAAATACTAGAAAATAAAAAACTAAAATCATGAGAAATTAACGCCATGAAGTTTGCTTCAGACCTTCTAATGGTCCCCGTTTATGGCAAACCCATTTTTAATTGAATTTCAATTAATACTAACTAATAGCAGAAAACTTAGTGAAATACGAGGTAGTGTCAGACCAAATTAGTAAATTAATAAGTCCAAAGTATGTCATTGAGAAGATTTCTCCTCAACAGAATTATACATCGCCAATTATGCAATTCATTCAGCCATGCTTTATCAAAACTTTAATTATAACTTGACGTAATTATAGAAGTTTAATTGTTATATAATTTCTTTCCATGCCGAAAGGTCGAAACTGTAAATTAAACTCTTTTCTTAGCCAAAAAATTCTACAAAGAAATCTACTAATCCTTTTATAGATGGCCCGACTCTTTAGTTTACAGGGGCGCTCGCATGTTGAATTACATTAATACATAGCAGATTACACGAATTACATATTATTTTAAAAAAGGAAATGGTTAATCAAACGGGTGCGGCTTAGATCTTTCATTTGGTCTAACCTAATTGTTTTAATTGGGAATGCCAATCCTTATTATATGGTTATTTTAAAAGAATCCCTACGCGTAAAATTTTATCCCGTATCCCTTCGTGTAAACTTAAAAACCAAATTTAGAATTGTTTATTATTTCGAGGTCTCATCGACATTTTTGATAAACCATTAAATTTTTTTAAAATAAAATTATCACGAGGAAAAAAATTTCATAATAACATAATTCAATCGCATTTTTTTTTTTACTTATGTAAATTGGGCTGAATGGTGTCATACCCTCGTTGAGAACACACTTGTTAATCGTTGGGTTTATATAATGAAATGAATGTTTTAATTACAAGTTTAGTTACAAGTTCATGATTCTATTTTCATGTGTAGAAACTATTTTCTTTTAACATAGTAAAACGTTTCTTGGCCATTTCATGATTGCAGATATGAAACCGTTTAGAGGGGAGAAAAAAGAAATAGTCTTTAAATTCATTAAACCAAAATTTTTTCGTTTATTATTAATGTCAATTGTCACTTTATGTTGTATTGTATTTATATGTTTAAAGTTAATCAATAAAATTTAGTATTATTTAGAAAAAATTTTTTTTTTTTTTTAAAATATTTTCTTTATGAGCGATTAAGAATAAAAAAAAAATAAAAAAAAAATAAAATAATAAATTTTTTCGTTCTCTTTTGAAGATAGATGATCATGAAAAAGTAAAAAAAACTCTAGGTAAGTTATATGCAAAGTTATTATCGGAGAAAGAAATTATTTTGTTTAATGTATTATTAGAAACGTGCAAATCGTGCATTTTTTTGTTACATATAACATACATAAAAAGCCATTAATAAATATTATAAATTAGTTTATAACTCCTTGCATCATAATATTATAATTATATTACATTTACATCATGACGTATCATAGTAAAAAAAACAGTTGATCAAAGTATTTAATTAGGCAAAGACCGAACAATACCTGTTTATAGAAATCATTTTATATTAAATGATCTCTCCTAAATTGTAAATTTTGTCTAACCAATTGTAAATTCTTTAGATCCACTTTAATATAACAGGTATATAAAAAAGTAGGAGAATTTGTGTCACCTACAAAACTGTAAGGAATCGCGTTGTACAAACTTCAAACAAAATTTTCTTTTTTTTTAAAAAAAAAAAGTTATATAAATGGTGTTTCTTCAACTTTTCCCCTTATTTTTTAATCACCGAATTCAATTCTGGTTGACTGCACAAAAGAGGAAAATTCTCTTCCTTTTTTTTTTTCTTTAATCAATAATAATAATTTTTGATTCTGTTGAACAGGTCGAAAAAAGGAAAGAGAATAAACACATAAATATACACCATCTTTCTAGAAAAAAATTATCAATCAATCTTCAATCATGCATAAATTATTCTCGGCAATATCAATTTTTTTGTTGGCATTATCCACCACAACATTAAACGTCGAAGCACAACTTAAAGGACAATATCCTCCAGTTGATACACCTCCACCACCCGTAGCTTCTTGGACTGCTCTTGTAGATCAAACGAAATTACCAAAGGCTCCTCTTAGACCTCCTGGAACCCCATGTGCTCCTACTGACGAATTTTGTGTATGGTCTTGCACAACTTGTACAAGACCTGATACTGATTTCGATTTTTGTCCCAATAAAGGAGGTAAATAATAATTTAAAAGTTAATTAAGATTTATGGTTTTAATGATTATAATGATTAAAATTTGGTTCGATTTCTTTTTCAGATTGGGCTTTAACCTATGATGATGGTCCTACGTAAGTATATTATTTATAATTAATATTTGATAAATTTTCACACCCACATATTCACAATATATATTTATTTTCTTTAGAAATAATACATTGAAAGTTCTTAATGCGCTTAATACCAGAGGTATTAAAGCAACATTCTTTGTTATTGGAAGTAGAGTTTATGAAAATCCTCAAATTCTCAAACAAATCGTCGACTCCGGTAAGTTTTAATAATCAAATACTATAAACCTAAAAGTACGTTAATTTATTTATTTATTTATTATTGTTATTAGGACATCAAATTGGCGTACACACTTGGTCTCATACCGCTCTTACATCACAAACTACTGAAGAAATTATAGCAGAAACAAAATGGACAGAAATGGCAATTAAAGAAGCCGTTGGTTTAACACCTAAATGGTTTAGAGCTCCTCAAGGAGATGCTGATGATAGAGTTCGTGGAATATTAAAACAACTTGGATATAAAATGGCTTTTTGGAATCATGACACATTTGATTGGGAGTCAAATTCGGATCCAACTTATGATTTAAATTGGATCCCAGCAAATTTCACAATTTGGGTTCAAAATACAACTGCAACAACTGGATTTGCTTCTTTAGAACATGATGCTTTTAATAAATCCTCTTCAATGGCAGAAACAGCTATGGATATTGTTTTGAAAGCCAAATTCAAACCACAAAGTGTGTCCGTGTGTTTGGGCGATAAACAACCATATGTTGAAAATTTTACACTTCCTCCATCTAATATTAACGGACAAAATGCAACTTCTTCTACTACTGCTAATGGAAGCAAACCTTCGGTTATCAGCAAAAATGGCGCAAGTTCTGTTGAAAAGAACTTATTATTAGGCACTGTATGTGGATTAATAATGATGATTTTAGGTTTTTTTGGGACCATTTAATTTAATTTTTTAAAGCAAAAAATTGCTAATTTCATATAAAAAAACTATTTTTATTGTAATCAAAAAAAAAGTTCGCTTTAGAATTTATATTATTATTCAAAATTCTTAATTAATTTTAACCAATAATTTATTCGATTACAACAGTATTATCTTCATTAATTTCATACGCATTTTTTAGATTATTTTACCGGTTAGCATATTCAGGCATTTTTTTTTCCATTTTTTCCCATTCTTTAGAAGTGATTTGCTTTTTTACCGTATATTTTTTCTTTTGCAAAAAATAAAAAAAGTATTGTATAAAACTATAATTGTGAAATACTGCGGTGAAATATTGCGTTCCATTTTTTTTTAATGAATAAATATAATTCTTTCTACTAATTACATATATGCATGCACTTTTAAACTAAAATTATATAGGATTTTGAACTCTTTATTAATATAACAAAGAGATGTACAAATTTTTTATTTATCATATTATATTATTAAAACAAAATCAAATTTCCTATTTTGAATAAAGAAATATTTTTACGTTATTATATTTAATTGGTATATTTTTATCGGTTATAAGGAGAGTATTTCGGGCAATTGTAACATAAAAGTATATGATTGTTATATAAAACGGGGGAAAAATTTTTTTCATATAAAAATAACTCGACACGCATATACAAAGGGAATTTAAAATAAATAAATAAATTCTGTTAAATCCTTTATCCGCCGTATGATATAATCTTTAATTAGAATAACGGGTAATGATAGAATTGATAGAATTAACAAGGAGATAAATGATAATTGTTATGTTTAAAAATAATATTAAAATAATATCATAGATCATTAACGACCAATCAGATTATTATAATAAAATTTGTGTAATTCTTGGCTAAATGCAACCAGTTTTTTTTTTGCCAAGCCTTTTAAAACCTGCAAGTTGTAAACAGATAAACAGATTGGCATCACACTACGAATGAATATAGGATAATAAGATCACAAATAACGAAACAAAATCTCTTTATATTAATTAAGAACACATGGAAGGACCAAATTTACAATTTTTAAAGTTATTTGTCCACTCACGATTTAGATACTTTAGTTACCGGGGTCGATTAAATAAAGTATTTAGCGTTATAATGTACAAGTGTTTATTATAATTGAGAAAGATAATTTAATTACATCCGCTAAACATTATCCGAGTACAATTATGCTGAATAACAAAATTTCTCGCTTTTGCATTTTTGTTAGATAAAGATAAAATTCGTTATTTTTTTTTTAAATTTTTAATTTTCTCATGCATATTTTTGCATAATGTAGTAGTAATACGGATAAATATTTGATTAAGAAAAATATCTCAAAAGGTTACTTCAAATTTACAAAATTTACCATAAACCTTATCATGTAATTAATCTTTAAAATTATACATTAAATAATCATATCAATGCAGCACTCTCTACAATATATATGAGAGTTGACTATAATCTTACAATACGTATATCAACTTTGCAATAATTTGAAACTTTGCATTATATTTTAGACAAATGTATCATGTATGTATCATGTTCTGATTTCCGGGCATAAGATTCATCTCTATGTAAGAGATCGGAAAGATAATATTTAAAGTTATTTATTTATAATATATGATTAATATTGTGATTGATCATTCATTAATCGCTTGCATTATTCATAAAAAAGTGGATTTTAGAGTATTGTCTTGAAACAAAAAAAAAAAAAAATTCAAAACGTGTATCATTTTATATATTACGTGAATAAATGATGATCTTGTTAATAAGCTTAGTTAATATATCACGTAAAGATTCTGAAGATTCTGAAGAATAGCAGGTACAATCGCGTGATGAGGATATCATAAGAAAATAAGCATAACTGAGCGCATTTTAATAAAGTGGGTTGATAAACTATAAATCTTTTTTTAGAAAAAGGAACTTTTTTTTTTCCTAAACTTTTTTTCATACAATTTCATACTATCATTGTCATTTGGTTTGACGATCACGTAGAGTTTAATCAGTTAAATTATTTCAATTTTTAATTACCCTTTTTATAAATCTGAAACTTGTTTGATGATATTTTTATATAAATTAAAATTAGTAATCCTAATTTTACTGCATTTAGTACAATTTTTTGAATTATCAATTTTTAGTAATTGTAATAATAAGAAATTAAGGATTTGTCAAAATATTACCAAAATCTACATTATTTTCTTGCACATAATGCCAGCCTAATTTATCATAATGTAGGCCAAATCACCATGGAACTTTATAATATAATAATACAATACTATATATTAAATGTAAATTTATAAGTAAACTAGATCATTCTTTTGGAATTCTAATTAATTATTTAATTGTTTTGATTGTTATAAAATTTCTATAAATTTAAGTAAAACAGTTTGTGAACTTTTTAAACAATTAGATAAGGAATAATCAATAATAAAATTATTGTATAAATAGTTTTGATAAAAATTTAATTTATTTAGAAAATGTAATCTTTTATTTAATCTTTTATTTTAAAAAAAATGTACTGTAATCTTTTATTTAAAAAAAATTTTTTTTAAATTAAATTTTAGAAATTATTTTAGTAAAATAATAGTTTGCAATTATTGATTAAAATTATATATTAATATTTAATAAATAATTTAAAATAAACATTTTAAATAATAAATAATAAATAAATTACAGATTATTAATAAAAATCTGGTAATAATATAAATTTTATATTATTAAATTTATTTTATTATAATAGTTTTAATAGTAATAATTTTACAGAAATTTGAAATTTTTAAGCAATATTATTTTAATATTATTTTATTAATTATATAAATTTAATAATTTGATTTATATTTTTTTATTTAAAAAACTTTTTAAATTATCAAATTTATATAATTTTATATTATTAAAAAGAAATTAAATTAACTTAAATTAATAATAATTAATATTTATTTCAATTATTTATAATTTTTTTTTTTGGTATTAAAAAGATATAAGTATTTATTAGATGAAGATAGGATTACAAGAATCATTTTTAATTATGCAATATTTACAGTAAATAAATCAGTTCAAACATCTACCCAGCCAATTATTTATAATTAATTATATTAAGTTTTTATTACTAAAATACTTTTTTTTATCATTATAAATAAATAAAAAAAAATAATAATAATCCAATAATTTTTTTTTATAAGTCTTTATTTATTATAGAAATATATATATATATAGTATATACTATAAAATCTCAAATAATTATAATTAAAATCATATTTACTATATTTTGATGTTTATTTTTTTTTAATATATAATTTTATTAAGTTAATATTATTATAATTATATTAATTATTAAAAGTATTATATACAAATTATTTTTATATTAAAATTATTTTGCATAACATTAATCATATTTCACTTATACAAATTAAGAAATTAATAGATTATTATGTATTCTATTAATTTTTATTTTTACTTTTTAATTTTAAATAATAAAATTTTTTTTATAATGTACAAAAACTCTTTTTAAAAACATATTTTTTAAAATTAAAATTAAGAAATAAAAAAATATGCAGTTTTAAAAATTCAGAATATAATTTTAGTATTTTAACAAAATAAAATCATTTACTATGACTTAAGTAATATTATTTAAAAATATTTATAGAGTAATATATATTTTATAAAACTATATTAATTTTCAATTTTTTATATGTTTAGTGACTTCAAAGTTTAATTTTAATACTTTGGTTAAAATAATCTATTTTTTATTACTTAAGTAAAGTTATTTAAATAGGTTAGATTTATTTGTATCTTAATTTTTATAATACTATAATTAATATATATATATAAAGAAATTAACATTTATATTTTTTACATTCATTTAGAAATTTTAAAATATAATTTCAATATTTTAATTAAAATAAATTGTCTTTTACAGTTTTACAGCTTAAGTAATATTATTTAAAAGAATTTAAACTACTTGTATATTAAATTTTATAATATAATATTTAATACCTATAGATAAATTAACATTTTTTATAATATTATTAATTTCTAATCTTTAATTTTTTATTATTTTAATAAAGAAAATAAATTATTTTTAAATAAAGATTCAAGTTAAATAATAAAGATTAAATGAAAATTTTTTTTTATAAAATTATAAAAGTATTTAATAAATTTGTATTTTTGCTTTTAAATTAAAGTACTATATTTTATAAATGTAATACTATATTTAACCTATATTTTTTAATTTTAATTTAATTTAGACTAAAAATTACAAAATTGACTAGAATTAACAAAATTTTGGTTAGAATTACAAGGTTGGTTAAAATTAACAAAATTTTGGCCAGAATTATAAATTATTAATAGTAAATTTAATCAGATTTAATTAATTTTGGCCAATTTTAATTATATATATATGCTATACATTTAAAAAAAATACTGTATTATAAATTTTTTTTTACTAACCTTAATAAAAAAAATTTGTTTTCTTTTTTTGTAATACAACTAGTAACTCTCTTCTGTTATAGTTATATTATCTTATATAATCACCTTAGTTGAGTGTTTTAAATTTTTATATATAAAATTTATCATTTATAGTTATAAATTACCTATAGTTACTATTACTTTTTTTAAAAAATTTTATATATATATAATTATATAAAGTTATTTATTAAAATATAATTGCTCTATGATCTAATAAACAAATTTTAATAATCTTTAACTTATTAGATTCATCTTATTGAAAGGAATTAGATAGTAGTAATTTTATAGCAATTGGATTAATATTAATTGAATAATTCAATTTTAAATGATATCAAATCAGTATTCTATATATATATGTAAATTTATATAACATTTAATATTTTAACTGTATTATAATTACTATAGATTCTAGTAATCTAATTTTAATGATTTTAAGCTCATTAGAAATATTTTATTGAAAGAAATCCAATAGTAATAATATTATAATGATTGGATTAATATTGATTGAATAATTCAATTTTAAAGATCAAATTAGTATTTTATATATTTATTTATTTTTTTTTTTTTTTTATAGTCAAAAGAAGTGCTTTTATTACTGAAAAAAGATAGAAAAGTATATAAAAGATCAGCATGACAAAGCCAGCCCGTTCTTCACACTAGGATTACAAACTATCTCATGACTACTATATCCCTAGCCTATTCTCTTTAGTGTAATAGGAAGTCTAGTTATAGAATTGTTCAAGGAATAAAAGGAAACGAAAAAAAAAATAAAAATTCTATGATCTAATAAAACAAAAGAAACATCACATAAAGCGAATGCTATACATAACAAGAAGTTAGTGTAGAATCTTCTATCTATCCCTTCCAAATAAATTGAACATAATGTTCTAATAATACCTTCAGCCCAGTGATTAAATGTTTTACATCAGGCTTCTTAAACTGGTCGTTTCTTAAATGATTAATTTTCTTGGTAGAACGTTCAGATTTAGGAGTTTTATTATGATCGTTCTTGTGGTTGTTAGTATTTAAATCTGAAAAAGAAAAATTAGACCCATTAAACTTCTTTGCATTGCCAATTCGAGCAGATCTACATAAATTCTTGAAGTTGGGGGTGGAATAACAGCATCAAGAGAGTCTAACGTCATTCCAAAGCTAGGAGTTATTTATATGAGTGGAAACGTAATCTCAAATATCAAAGTAACCTATCAGCTTTTTGGATCCATCAACTTCTTTAACTATTTTAAAGGATTTAATGCCGCTATCCAACAAAAATTGGTGAGGGCGTCCATTTGGGAATAAGGAGGCATCCGTCATGTCTTCTGGAAGATTGTGCATGACAGCTTAGAATTTTTCTCATTATTTCCTTTCTGAGAGGTTCCAGGAAGCAGGGAACCATTGAATAGGGATTCCTCCCAAGTTGACAGTCCAGTCCCCTCTATTATAGCATTTCAAGCACTCGTAGTCTGGAATCAGTCTAACCCTCACAGAAAGATACTTCTTGTGCACCCTAGTGCTGACTGATATGACCTTACCCCATTGTCTTAAGTTGGCCAACAGAGTATAATTATCCCATTTGGCCAGAATATCATAGACTACAAGATCCAATAAATGTGCTTGTTCTTGATTCTGAGAAAGATAGTTGGTGATGATAACATTTCCATTTTTTAACATATTGTCTGTCTCTTTCTGTTTTAGCTTTTTTCCATTGTCTACAGGCATTGATTGTGATTTAGAATCTCACTTTAACAGCTGCTTGTAGGGTGTGGAAGGGGAGAAAGTAAACTTTGATTAAAAGTAACCGTCCTTGAGCCAGAAGGTTTAGAGAGTGTATATTCAGGAGATTCTGTGCTAAAAGTGAGCACTATTTGTTCATCCGGTCCAGAAGGAGATTGAAGTTGCAACTTTTGTTTCTCCTTATAGGCCTTATTTTTAGCACTTCTTTTCTGAGATTTGGTCAAGGGCGTGACAGGTATGGGTGTGATATTACGTGGGGGTGTGGCAAGTAATTCATCGACATCATCTAATGATCCTATCGAATTTATATTAAACACATCAAAAATTCATCGATGCGTCTGATTGGTGCATAGGATCCCCTAGATCTTTCTTATCAGGAGGTTGTTTGCTTGCGTACTTCAACCCTTGGCGAATTTCAGAATCCATGAGAAAAATTTCCTGGTTTTTGTCATCCAAGAGAAAGAGATTAAGAAAAGTAACTAAAAATTGAGCTATGATAGGAAAACAGTCGTCGCTGTAAATATTTTGTGATAACTTATCCATAGGAACCATTTGTTCCTTATAAGTACTGAGGAACTCGTCTATAGCTGAGGGTCTGTCATTATTATTGAGCTAAAAATAGTCAAAGGGTTCCTTTTGATGAGTCCTGAGATAAAGTCTACTATAATATCGTGAAAAGGGTTAGAAGTAGGGCTCTGATCAGTTCAGTTCAGTTTTTACAAAAACTGATACTAAACCGAATTGATTGGTATCAGTATTAATGATTACCAAAACTGACCAGTATCAGTATAGATAATTACTGAAACTGACTAGTATCAGTATTGATGATTATCGAAACTGATCGATAATTACTGAAAACTGAACTGATTTACTGAAATTAAAAACCATTTTTAGTAAAAAAAATATCGCAAAACTATTTTGGTATTTTTTTTTACCAAATCAAATCATCTAAAAATGTTTCGCAACATTTTTTATTTAAAGTGTCAAAAAAATGTTGCGAAACGTTTTTTTTATTAAAATTAACTAAAAAAAATGGTTCGCAACATTTTTTATTAAAGTTACAAAAAAAAATGTTGCGAAACATTTTTTTATTAAATTAACTGATAAAAAACGTTTTGCAATATTTTTTAATTAAAGTAACAAAAAAAATGTTGCAAAACGTTTTTTTTATTAAATCAACTAATAAAAAATGTTTCGCTACATTTTTTAATTATAGAGATAAAAAAAATGTAGTGAAATGGTTTTTTTTATCAAATTAACTGATAAAAAACGTTTTGCAACATTTTTTAACTAAAGCAACAAAAAAAAACGTAGTGAAACATTTTTTTATTAAACTAACTGTTAAAAAACATTTTGCTACGTTTTTTAATTAAAGTAACAAAAAAAATGATGTAAAACATTTTTTTTTATTAAAATTAGCTCATAAAAACGTTTCGCAATGTTTTTATTATAGAGACAAAAAAAAATGTAGCAAAATGTTTTTTTTTATTAAATTAACTGATAAAAAATGTTTCGCTACATTTTTTAACTAAAGCAACAAAAAAAACGTAGCGAAATATTTTTTTATTAAACTAACTGTTAAAAAATGTTTTGCAACATTTTTTAATTAAAGCAACAAAAAAAAATGTTGCGAAACATTTTTTTTATTAAAATTAACTGATAAAAAACGTTTCACAACATTTTTTAACTAAAGCAACAAAAAAAAATATAGCGAAATATTTTTTTATTAAAATTAACTCATAAAAACATTTTGCAATATTTTTTAACTAAAGCACAAAAAAAAATGTAGTGAAACGTTTTTTTATTAAACTAACTGTTAAAAAACGTTTCGCAATATTTTTTAATTAAAGCAACAAAAAAATGTTGCAAAATGTTTTTTTTATTAAAATTAGCTCATAAAAATGTTTTGCAATATTTTTATTATAGAGACAAAAAACATAGCAAAACATTTTTTTTATTAAATTAACTAATAAAAAATGTTTTGCAATGTTTTTTAACTAAAGCAACAAAAAAAAATGTTGTAAAATATTTTTTTATTAAAATCAACTCAAATGTTTCGCAACGTATTTTTTTTATTAAATTAATTGATAAAAAATGTTTCGCACCATTTTTTTAATTAAAGCAACAAAAAAAATATTGCAAAACGTTTTTTTTATTAAAATTAGCTAATAAAAACATTGCACAACATTTTTATTAAATTGACAATAAAAATGTTGCGAAACGTTTTTTTTATTAAAATTAACTAACAAAAATTTTTCGCAACGTTTTTGTAATTATGTTGACAAAAAACCGTTGTGAATGATTTTTTTTTATTCAATTAACATTTCGCAACATTGTTTGTTAAAATAACAAGAAAAAAGTTGCGAATAATTATTTTTTTATTAGATTAACAAATAAAAATATTTCGCAACATTTCTTAATTAAAGTGACAAAATACTGTTGCAAAATGGTTTGTTTTATCAAAATAACTAATAAAAAACGTTTTACAACATTTATTATATTATTTAGTTAAATCAATTCAGTAATTTAGTTTGGTAAATCGTAAAACTGGTACCAAAACTACAGTTATCGAAACCGATTAGTAAATTTACTGAAAGTTTCAGTTCAGTAAATCATAAAAACTGAAACCGCTCTGATACTGAAATCAATCGGTACGGTTTGGTAATTACCGAAACTGATCAGAGCTCTAATTAGAAAAATGGTCTATAACCTTTTGGAGTTCCCTCATTAGTAATTTTTGAGATAGAATTCGCACTATATGTTATGATATATTGAACCTTATCTATCCCTATTTTTTCAAATAAATTAAAGATTTTTATAGCTCTCTGAGTTTGCTTACATAAATTTTCTCGCTTAGTATCAGGAAGTTGTTGGATAATAAAATCATAAACCTGACCTTTTTGCCTTTTCTCACTGACATTACCATTGGCCATGATGTCGTTAATCATAATTAAAAACTCTTTAGCATATAAATACCAGCTTAGTATCTTTTTTTGATTAGCTTTCATTGCGAGACCTTCTGCATCGCTGGTTCTTTAATATAAGCAAATGATATTTTTCTTACCCAAGATAAGCGAAATTTCTGGAGGTTGAGAGACAATGTGCATATGGAATCATTCTTCTGAACAGATGAAGGAATAGTGGATTCATCAAAGTTGCAAGTAATTTCTTGAATTAATCCCTACCCATTTTTTGTACTCACAAGCTTTTCAGAAGAAGAGATACTAGAGGTAGTATCAAATATTTTTTGTAATGATACTTGATCTTCCACTGCTTACTAAGTTTCTTTCCTTATTACGTTTCCTAATCTTATTGCTAATGCTTTTCTTATGGATCTTAATCAAGAAAGCATTCGTCTCCATATCCTCTGATGTCTTCTCTTGATCTGGTAGCTTTGGTACCTCTTCGATCTGTTCTGTTAGTTTTAACTGACTATGAACTTCGTGAATAGGCAATGAATCAGATATAATATCAACTGATACATCTGATGACACTTCCTTTTTATTCTGTGGCTGTTCACTCACTATCAGGGAACTCTGTTCCAATATCGCAAGTCTTGCTTCAAGTTCTACAACTTTAGACTTAAGTTCGGTATTTTTAGCTTTACGTTTGGTATTCTCCTCAATAATCTGTCTCAACTCCACATTCTCAGCCTCAAGCTTCTTTTGCTGAAATCTTCAAATCCGCCACAATATTCTTAACGATACATTTTCAACATCTTCACGATAATATCACAATTTTTTTAAATGATATCATGACGATATATTTATGATAATCTTAACGATACCTTTTCAAACATCCTCGCGATATTTGAAATTTGATATCGTTCTGATATCATTCTGATATTATATCGATTTACTAGTCTCGATGTCGTGATGATGTTGAAATGGAAATTGTGATGTTATCGTGAAGATGTTGAAAATGTATCATTAAGATTATCATAAATATATCGTCACGATATCATTTAATATATTGTTTATGATATCTAGGGCTCCGATTGGTTCGGTTCAATTCAGTTTTTGCAAAACTGATACCGAACCGAATTGATTGGTATCGGTATTGATGATTACGAAACTGACCCAGTATCGGTAATTGGATGATTATCCGAAACCAATTAATAATTACCGAAAACTGAACTGGATTTACCGATATTAAAAACTATTTTTAGTAAAAAAAAATATCGCGAAACTATTTTGGTATTTTTTTTACCAAATCAAAATGATCTATAAAAACGTTTCCGCAACATTTTTATTTAAAGTGTCAACAAAATAAAGTTGCGAATCGTTTTTTTTATTAAATTAACTAATCAAAAAACGTTTCGCAACATTTTTAATTAAAATGAAAAAAACGGTGCAAAACGTTTTTTTTTATTAAATTAACTCATAAAAAACGTTTTGCAACGTTTTTATTAAAGTGACAAAAAAAAATGTTGCGAAACGTTTTTTTATTAAAATTAACTAACAAAACGTTTCGCAACGTTTTCTATTAAGCTATAAAAAAAAATGTTGCGAAATGTTTTTTTTATTAAATTAACTGATAAAAAACATTTCGCAACGACGTTTTTAAACTAAAGCAACAAAAAAAACATTTCGCAACGTTTTTTTTAACTAAAGCAACAAAAAAAACAATGCGAAACGTTTTTTTTTATTAAACTAACTGATAAAAAACATTTCGGCAACGTTTTTAATTAAAGCCAACAAAAAAACGTTGCGAAACGTTTTTTTTTATTAAAATTAGCTCATAAAAACATTTCGCAACATTTTATTTAGAGACAAAAAAATGTAGCGAAACGTTTTTTTTTTATTAAGTAACTGATAAAAAACGTTTCGCAACGTTTTTTAACTAAAGCAACAAAAAAACGTAGCAAAATGTTTTTTTTATTAAACCTAAACTGTTAAAAAATGTGTTCGCACCGTTTTTAATTAAAGCAACAAAAAAAAACGTTGCGAAACGTTTTTTTTATTAAAATTAACTCATAAAAACGTTTCACAACGTTTTATTAAAGTGACAAAAAACGTTGCGAAACGTTTTTTTATTAAAATTAGCTCATAAAAACGTTTCACAACGTTTTTATTATATGAGAACAAAAAAACGTAACGAAACGTTTTTTATTAAATTAACTGATAAAAACATTTCACAACATTTTTTTAACTAAAGCAACAAAAAAAAACGTAGCGAAACATTTTTTTTTATTAAACTAACTGTTAAAAAACGTTTCGGCAACATTTTTAATTAAGAGTCCACAAAAAAAAAACGTGTGCAAAAGGTTTTTTTATTAAATTAGCTAATAAGAAATGTTTGTCAATTGTTTTTATTAAGAGTGACAAACAAAAAAAACATTGCGAACCGTTTTTTTTATTTAAATTAACTCATAAAAACGTTTCGCAACGTTTTTATTAAAGTGACAAAAAAAAACGTTGCGACACGTTTTTTTTTATTAAATTAACTGATAAAAAACGTTTCGCAACGTTTTTTAACTAAAGCAAAAAAAAAAAAATGTAGCGAAACATTTTTTTTATTAAAATAACTCAAATGTTTCGCAACATATTTTTTTATTAAATTAATTGATAAAAAACGTTTCGCAACATTTTTTAATTAAAGCAACAAAAAAAACGTTGCGAAACGTTTTTTTTTATTAAAATTAGCTAATAAAATGTTGTACAACGTTTTTATTAAAGTGACAAAAAAAACATTGCACAACGTTTTTATTAAAGTGACAAAAAAAAACATTGCAAAACGTTTTTTTTATTTAAATTAACTCATAAAAACGTTTCGCAACGTTTTTATTAAAGTGATAAAAAAAACATTGCGAAACATTTTTTTATTAAATTAACTGATAAAAACGTTTCGCAACGTTTTTTTTGTCACTTTAATAAAAAATGTTGCGAAACGTTTTTATGAGTTAATTTAAATAAAAAAAACGTTTCGCAATGTTTTTTTTTCACTTTAATAAAAAAAAACGTTTCGCAACATTTTTTAATTAAAGCAACAAAAAAAATGTTGCGAAACGTTTTTTTTTATTAAAATTAGCTAATAAAAATATATTGCGCAACATTTTTATTAAAGTGACAAAAAAAAACGTTGTGAAACGTTTTTTTTATTAAAATTAACTCATAAAAACGTTTCGCAACGTTTTTATTAGTGACAAAAAAAATGTTGCGAAACATTTTTTTTTATCCAATTAACGTTTCGCAACGTTGTTTGTTAAAATGACAAGAAAAAAGTTGCGAATAGTTATTTTTTTAATTATTAATGAATAAAACGTTTCGCAAACATTTCTTAATTAAAGTGACAAAACACCGCTGCGAAACAGTTTGTTTTATCAAAATAACTAATAAAAAACGTTTCACAACATTTTTTATTATATTATTTAGTTAAATCGATTCGGTAATTCAGTTCGGTAAATCGCAAAACCGGTACTGAAACCGCAGTTACCGAAACCGATCGGTAAATTTACCGAAAGTTTCGGTTCGGTAAACTGTAAAAACTGAAACCGCTCCGATACCGAAACTGATCGGTATGGTTTGGTAATTACTGAAACCGATCGGAGTCCTAACGATATCATTTAAAAATTAATATTATTGTGAAGTTGTTGAAAATGTATCGTTAGGATATTATAATTATGTCGTTATGGTATTATTAAGATCGCTAAATATTTTATTGAAATATCGTGACGACATTTAAAACTGTATCAGGATGATAATGAAACGTAGTAGATACATTCAATAAATTAAATCAATTTAATTGGTTTAAATTAATTTGTTTATTAATTAATTAATATATATATATTTTTATAATGCAATTATGACAATTATGATGTTTTAATTGTTATTTAATTGTTAATATTGCGAATTACGGTAATTAAGGAAGAATATCCCTATCTCTGGATAGGATGACATAAAATAACGTGACGATATCGGTTCAACACTAATATTATATTGAAACTTGTTAAAAATGTTAAATTAAAGTGTCTGGATTATGGCGCAAGCTCTGCGAAATTAAAGTTACGATCGTACTTGATTAAATAAGCCGAAACACTTGAACCTAAAAGAAACAGAAGAAACGTTATTATAACGTTCCTTACAAAAAAAAAGAAAAAAGAAAAGAAAAAAGAAAATTCATATAACATTTCTTACAAAAAAAAAAAAAAAAAAAATATTAAGTTTCGCATCTCTCTCACCAGATGGTTAACATAAAACAATGTGACGATATCATTATGACACTAATATTATATTGAAACTTGTTAAAAAATGTTGAATTAATGAACCTAAAAGAAACAAAAGAAACGTTATTATAACGTTCCTTACAAAAAAAAAAAAAAAAAAAAAAAAAGAAAATTCATATATTCTTACAAAAAAAAAAAAATATTAAGTTTCGCATCTCTCTCACCGGATGGTAACATAAAATAACATGACGATATCGTTATGATACTAATATTATCTTGAAACTTGTTTAAAATATTGAATTGATAAGTTTCTGATTACGACGCAAGTTTCTGCGAATTAAAGATACGGTCGTGCCTGGTAAATTACTTAGACATCTCTCTTTCCGAATGCTAATATAAAACAACGTGACGATATCATTATGAC